>OY992876.1:171430278-171682778 GCA_963921405.1 Cepaea hortensis | reverse complement strand
CTTTTGTTAGTGAGTTTGTGATTGTGAGTGAGTATATGTGTATGTGAGGGCTGATCCAGAACAACAAAGACCGAGATCAGTGGAGAGACACGAACGCCTATGCCAGCTGGAAGGGCACCTGATGATGATGATCTTTTCTTATTTCTATCCAGCGCATCCTCAACAGCTTCCAATCACTTTTAGATTTTCTTTATTATCACAGTTCTTATTTCAGAGAAGGTGGAAAAAGCATCCCAACGGTGGCACAAAATGGACCCACCTCTGTACTCACAAGGAATGGACTTCTCTGAGGGATATATTTGCCACTACCTTTTCATATAGGTTCACAATTAGTTCAATGATAGGCTTTTCTACTCCAATAGGTCTTTTAATGATCCAGAAATATAAATGAATATAAAGAAAACTAATTCTTGGTTCACACCTTCCAGTGTAAATATAAAGGTCAACTAACAGATAATGAAAATGAAGCTGATCCGATAGAAAAAGTTTCATCTACAGCAGCTCTACAAGGGCCTATTCATAGTCAGTCAGGTACAAGGTCTAAACCAATCACAAACAAACAAAGGAGGACAAATAGTCAGTTCTCTTGGTGCCTAATTGTCTTATTGTAGTGTTTGTAGTCATTATTGTAGCTCAGTATAGTTTATACTTCAAACAATGTTAGCGGGTTGAACTAAGCTGTAAATTTACCCATATATCTTTTCAGTGAATCGATATGGAAATCCAACAAAGTCTTTTCATTCAGTGAATCGATATGGAAATCCAACAAAGTCTTTTCATAACTGAGTGCATGAGGCTGACATACTCTAAAAGTTATTCAAATAGTTCATTCATACTCAATCACTATCTATTAAAGTAGGCAGTTTAATGTCCAGCAAATGGTTTATACATATCTTAATATCCAACAAATGGTTTGCACATATCTTATAATGTCCAGCAAATGGTTTACACATATCTTAATGCCCAGCAAATTGTTTACACATATCTTAATGTCTGTGGTATTTTAAGTTGAGTTAGGCGATAGATATCCCTAAACCGTGCCAACTACTAATTGAAAACTAGAAATGGCTCACAATACTCCCTAGTATTGGATCAGAACAATCGGGTAGGGTTCCACTAAGGTATGAGGTAAGGTTTTCTAGTAGAAGGCTAAGAGAGCACAGGAATGGCACTGTCTTCAAAGAGGAGAATGCTCACTCTTGTAGGACTGAAGACGAGTAGTATCCCTGCCACGCAGCTCTCCTGCTCTATTATGTGATGTAGCCCCAGATAGCAATGTAGCACTATCACTTTAATAGTTAACACAGTTACTAACTCCTTCTTGGTCAATTTTACAGAATATAATGGATGACATGCATAATGGGCATCCAGAAATAAACACAATAATGAACACTACTGATACTTGGACACAGACTGATAATAATATCCGTCATCTAAAATGTTCAGCAGCAGGTAATAGTTTCTGGCATGGCAAAATCTAATACGTCTTGCTGTTCACTTGGCATTTAGTTTGGCATTTGGTGGGTTTGGTGTTAGTTCGTGGTACTCATCTGTGGGTTAGGCCTGAGTGGTACAGTTGAGCTCTGAGTGGTCAATGGCTGTTAAATGGTCTTCACTCTTCACTGTAGTAGGAAGGTGAGATCCCTCCGCATTTACTGATGACTTCAATACTTATGACACGGATATACCCTGTATAGGCACAAACCATGTAGACCAACCAACCACCAACTATTGTAAATACAATAACACCAAACATATACCCCCCTCATAAGAAAATTGAGTATCCTATCCTATTTCTTGCCAAGGTTGGCTCTATCTCCGTGTATGCTGCTTGTAGGGCGCAATAGTCGCACACTAAGTCCATACATTCCCTGCCCTTTAAACTTTCTCTACGCTTATCTTAACGTCCTCTGTTTCTGTCCAAATGGTATGATGCGATGAATATACACACATATAGGTATATGATAAATGTAGCCAACATCTCATGTCTTATAAGACATGCAGCCTCATATTTTGTTTTTCGATAAGTGTCCCAATCATCCACACCAGCAGATGCCCAAGTCACCTAGTTTACTAGGCGCATCTAGATAATGATATTCTCACAAAGTCCTGGTGCTAAACCCCTTCCAATATACGAAGGCGAGTCAATAAGTAAGTCACACAGTTCTTTGGGATGGCAGGTAAATGAAGTTGGTGTTTTTTACAGGTGTCATTAGGCGACAGCAACATCAAACTTTATATTCCCATTCATCAGGTGGCGCTAGGTGTCATGCACATAAACAAAGTGGCGCCTGTACTTACAGTGTGTGCAACCAAAGAGCAACGTGGGCAAAAGGACTGCCTGCAAAGGACATTCATAAGGAAATGCTCCCTGTTTATGCTGAGTACCTGCCAGAATCAAAGAGTGCTTCAATGCAATGGAAACATCCTTCTTCGCCTTGTGTCCAAAAATTCAAGGTCACGCCATCAGCAATGAAAGTTATGCTGACAGTGTACTGGGATTGTCAAGGAGCGCTTTTAACCAATTTCAAGAAGAAAGGTGACAATGTGAATTCTGAATCGTACTGTGAAGTTCTATGGATGCTTCATGATGCAATTCGAGGAAAGCATATAGGACTGCTGACTAGAGGAGTGTTGCTTCTTCATGACAATGCCAGACCACATACGGCTCGAGAGAAAATTAACCAACTAAGGTGGAAAGTTCTGGAACATCCACCTTACAGCCACAACTTAGCGATTTCCACCTTTTTGGTCCCCTGAAAACCCAACTTGGCGATATTTCGCAAATCACGCCGAAGTTGAAGATGAAGTGAAAACGTGGTTTAGAATACAGAGCATGCAGTTCTATGCAGCCGGTTTGGGAGGACTGATAAAACGATAGGATCAGTGCATCAATGTTGGTGGAATTATGTTAAGAAATAAAGGGAAAATGTATGTATAAAAATTAATTTAGTTATTTTTCTACAGCCATTTGTGACTTACTTATTGACTTCCCCTCGTATATGGCCGCACATAGTCACCCCATGTTCATATTTCACATGATTAGCAGAATAATATAAGATTAAGTACATGGTAATACATAAAGGAGGTAATAAAGTAATGACAATATATTGTATTAGAGCATTATCTCATTAAATATGTTAACAGACAAAGGCGATATTGAAGTAACATATTTCTTCTTTGGAGAATTGTTTCTCATTAAGTGCAGGTAATAAGTAAAAGAGATAATATAACGTACTAGCTCCCACCCTCTTTGGAATATACTTTTCACTTCTACTGAAATATGCCTTTCTTGATCAGGATGGTGGTATATACATTCACTCATGCTCAGATGGCGGATTCTACAATGCTCAGAGATTGAAGGCCAAGACCAAAATCAGGAAGGTACTGATCAGACAGTTGCTGCAATTACAATGCACTCTGAGGAAGAATTACATCTACTATCTGCATTCTCCCATGCTTGTTCTGAATTTGGTTTAACAAATAGCAAAAAGAAGACACAAATTATGTCACAAGGTGCACATGGGGTACCATCAATCTTTATTGACGACGACAAACTGGAGATAGTAGACCATTTTGCATATCTAGGATCAGAGGTAAATAGCAAATTATCCCTAGATCAGGAAATCAACATCAGGATTGATAAGGCAGCAACAACAATGAAAAGGGTAACAAATAAAGAGTCTGAGAAAACAGGAAGCTTACTGCCAAAAAAAAAAAAGTCCTTGTCTATCAAGCCTGTGTCCTTAGTACTCTTCTTAATGGCAGTGAAGCCTGATCAACTTACACCAAGAGAAACATTTAAACAGCTTTCATATGTGGTGTCTGTGAAGAATACTTGATATTAAGTGGCAAGACAAAATCACAAATACTGAAGTATTGGAAAGATCAGGTTGTGTGGCAGTTTGTTCCATGCTCAGTCTTCGAAGACTTGGATAGGACACGTTAGGAGGATGGATGATGGTAGAATACCAAAGGACATCTTTTTTGGTAAATTACAGATGGGAAAGAGATTTCAGGGTCGGCCTCTACTATGATACAAAGATGTGTGTAAGTGGAACATGGTCGATACAGGTATTGATAATGCACACTGGGAGCAAGTTGCCACTGATCGTGTTGCATGGAGGGCAAATATCAGAAATGGAATAAAGACAAAGGAGAAAATGATTGCAAATAAGTCACACACAGAGCGAGCGAGACGTAAGATGGTGGAAATGACCATATGTTCACATGCATCCACTGTGGACGAACATTTACAGTGTGAATTGGCCTTATCAGTTACATTTGCTACAGACATGGGTTGTAGTTATTATGCCTTTTTGAAGTACAATGTAACAAACTATCGTCTGTCAAGACGGCAAGGTGCCAATGAATGATAATGTCCAGTAAATGGTAGGAAGAAACCCATGTTATGTTGACGACACCAGAAAAGCTTCCGAAAATGAGATACTTGTACAATGGTAAGTAACGTAAACGACCCTTTCATACACCTTTAAGGTTATCAGGCTCTTGGTGCTAGACGAAGACTGTCATAGAACAACCAGCACTCTGTGGGTAATGTGGCCAGTATTGCTGGCTTTACTCCCCAAGAATACTTATATGTATATACATACTTAATGTAGTTAGTGTCTGTTTTCTGTTATTTATTTGTTTCTGTTTGCTGACGAAGACTTGTTGCTGCCTCTGTGTTCTTGTAAAGCTGACCTACAGGCTGTGTTGTTCCAAGACTGTGTGTGAGTGAGAGAGTGAGTGAGATTCAGTGAGTGAATGTATATCTGGCTGTGTGGGTGTGCGATTGAGAGAGTAAAAGTGAGACATTGAGTGAAAGAGATTGAGTGAGTGAGTGAGTGTGTGTTTGTGTGAGAGTAAGAGAGAGAAAGAGAGTTAGTGTGCGTGTGTGTGAGAGAGAGAAAGAGTTAGTGTGTGCGTGTGTGAGAGAGAGAGAGAGAGAGAGAGAGAGAGAGAGAGAGAGAGAGAGAGAAAGAGAAAGAGAGAGAGAGAGAGAGAGAGAGAGAGAGAGAGAGAAAGAGGGTGTGTGTGTGAGAGAGAGATGGGGGGGGGGGGGGAGAGAGAATATACATAATCACATAACATGCTATTCCATATATTTTGCACATTTTCATCTTTCATGTTTATTTTTCACGCCACTTGATTTCACCATGTACACTGCAAATTATTGCACTGCTTTATCAGTTTTAGCTAGCATCATCCTTACTGCAATAATATACTTTACGATATGCAATGTGTATGTGTGGCATATTTTCCCATTTTTGTGTGGATGCTCATGACAGTTGTCAATGTATGTATGTGAAAGTATGGGAGTCTGTGTATATTAGAGTGACTGTGTGAAGCGGAGTGTGTTATGTGTACGTGATTTTATGTATGATTGAATATATATGGGCATGAGAGAAAAAGATTGCATGAATGATTTAGTGTCTGTGATTGTGAGTGGGTATGTGTGTGAATATGTAAGAAAGTGTGTGGGTGTGTGACTGGATGTGTGAATATTTATGTATTTGCGTGTGTGAACGTGTGTCTGTGTTGACTGTCTGTGTATGGAAGGAGTGTATGTGTGTGCCTTACTGTATGTATGAATGAGGGCATATGGGAAAGAGAGAAATAGAGAGAGAGGTATGCGTGTGTGTGTGTAACTTTTGTTAGTAAGTTTGTGATTGTGAGAAAGTTTATGTGTATGTAAGGGAGCGGGTATTTTTGGTATGTATGTGTTTATGAATGTGCATGTGTACATGTGTCTGCCTGCCATTCTCATAACATAGTAATATTCATTGCTTATGTTTACAATATTCATTTGACAATGGTTTTTTTCCTATGTGAACATAACATGCACAATGATGAAAGAAAGATGAGTGATTGGAAGGGCTGAAAGTAAGACGGGCCTGCGTGTCCAATTTGAAAAAGTTTATTTGTTCCTATGTATTGCATTCTCAGAATTATACCACATTCCATTTGTGTAAGTACCAAAGCCAGTGTTTGATCACGGATGATGTGAATAATAATGTCTAAACACATTAGGTAGGCTTAGGTCCTGCAGAGGATTAATAAATATGCCAGATGGTAAACAAAAATGTTTTATCTATTTTCCTAAACGTTGGAGCAAGTCGAATACTAGCTTCATGACACAAAGTCATAACAAACAAATAATGTGAGTTTCCGTGGCGAAGTGGTCAAGCCGTCTGCCTCGGGCTCTGAAGGTTGTGGGTTAGATTCCGGGCCGCGTCCTTTGGTTCACGAGTGAAATTTTTCAGAGACTCCTGTGGGTCATCGCTAGAGCTACGGAGTTTGTGCTTTGTGCAACGCTTTCCGCACGGCGGAAAGAGACTGAGCCATACGGGATAAAACCCGGTGCAATGAAGTCAACCCTGTCGACTTTTAAGTGACTTTTTTAAATAATGAAAATAAGACAATGCAAAGTCATCACTTGAATACCAAAGGGAGAGTTTATTCCGAGCTGGAGTCTGAATAGACACTTGAATACCAAAACTACACAAACAACTGGACTTAGTGTGGAGGTGGGAAATGCATATTTCTATGAAAAAGGTTATGTATGCGAGTGTGGGGTGTGCTATGAATCCTGAGAAGACCACTAGCTTTTAAGTTCATTGCACCGGTGTTCAAGTTAGTTGCCTAACCCCTGAAAAGTGTGCCCTGAAAGACCTGAAAAGTGTGCCCTGAAAGCCATGAAAAGTGTCTGTGTTCATGAGAGAGGTTAGTGCAGAGACTTTTCTCCCAACCTGCTATAATACCAAAGTAATTTCACAGGGACTGCTGCCGAGTTCTTCCCCTCTCTAAGGTAGGGTGTGTTAGGTATTGGAACTTTTTACATCTGTGGAGAGGCTTGTTTGTTGTTAGGATGTAACCAGGTCAAGGTTTAGCACAGCACACATGGGATGTGTGAAATTAGGGTAAGTCAGTAATGTTCCCACATAGGCTGTAGGTATTTCATTTCACTGGTAAGGGAAAGATAAAAGGCTACATACAGACTACATCACCCGCCAATGCTGATGGGTCTAGCATCATTTGCATAAGCATAGACATGCAAATAGGCCACTTACTTTTTACTTACAACAATGCATTCTATATAGTTAGTGCCATAAATCACATCTATCGAACTTTTTAATACATGTTATATTAATTATTATATGACATAAGTATACTATTACTATTAATAATAGTAATATAGTATTATAAGTGGATTCATACATGTTAAAAGATTAACTGTAATTTAATTAAACTTTCGTAAAGCTCATTATTACTTATAGTATTTAAATCATGTACTTAATTTATGGTACATAAATATTGCTATTATTACCTGTCATTGGTTTTGGTGTTACGTCCACTTCTTCTTGTGTTTCACTTTTGTCCGTATGTACAACCGGATCAGTTTCTGGAACCGGCACTGCCGTCTCATCTTTGTGTGAAAACTCAGTTTCCAAAGAAGACTCAGAAATTTCTGATGCATTCTTCACAGTATCTCCATCATTACCAATATCAACACTATCTCCCCTCTTCACTGGTGGGTCGACTGCAGTGGTATCCTCGCTGTTGTTAGTGTTACTGTTAGTAACTTCTGAATCGGTAGCACTAAGAAATACGCTACCATCATCGGTTTCCTTGTTGTCTTCTTTCTCCGTGACACCTTCAGTAGAAGTTATATTACTACTGCCATCAAGGTTCGCCTCACTGCCCGATTCAAGATCTTTACGACAAGCGTTCACGTCGGTTTTGCCACTGTCCGGCACTGTGCTGGACGTTCGCCGGACTGGCGTTCGGCCATACAAGCAATCCAAACACATGGAATGTAAACATGGCAAGAGCTTCAACGGCTTCTCCGCCGAAGTAAACTTAGACTTACACTTCACACAGTGATTCACGATACTTTTTACATCCATCATAGTAATTACTAATCAGTATATCCTTTCCAATTATATTCCTCTCTCTTTGAAACACCACTTAAGATTTTGTACGCATGGGCATGAAAATTATCCAGAGAAGCAATAACACGCAAGATTTCAGTTCCCCCTCCTACTTTCGATCTGCGCTTCCGCCAGGCGTTGTGAGGACTCTGCTGCTTGTTGATTGGCTAGCTTCAAGCCGTGTTAAGGTAATCAGCTAGTCCTTGCAGAACCTGCACAACTACCACCACATGGCTGTATATTAGTTTTAGTAAACTACCGCTAAATATTAACTCGGCACTTGAAGTAAATTAAGCGTATAATTTATGTACCAACTGCTCAGCTAAGCGTGGTCAATATTGGTGTCTACGCGCGGATTTACAGCCGGTCAATGTCTAGACAGTGTGTCTGTGCGCGTCGCGCTGCGCGGCCGCACGTCAGCAAATAGTCAAAACGTCATTGATCTGGGTGAATACTTGAAGCTGTCAAGATTGGTTCAGACCGGCTTGATCTGGTTACAGCTAGCTGGAGCTGGTTGTGGAACAAGTTTTACGCCCTGTGCTACCTCGTGTCCTTGACATTTGCGTGAAGCACGAGGTCGGGACGTGAACGGGGCCTGGCGAGGAGCCAAGAGGACACAGCTGCGGAGGCGTGGAAAAATGTGTTCTTGTTATCCACCCCCTTTCCCGCCCTTTGCAGCAGCTGTAGGATGGTCGTTGTGGATCAGTCACGCACGCTACACAAGATGGAGCTTGGTGCCAGGTGTGATCTAAGATAGCTGAAACTTGCATGGCTTTTAAAAGGAAATGTCTGTACGATTACATATATGCCAGCCTTGAAGGAAAGGCCAGAGGTTAAGACTGTCGTTACTGGCTATAGTACCTTGCGGTGACAGGACAACACATTGAAGAGACAGAGAGACAAATGAGAAACTACGAACAGTAAAAAATACCACCGATTACTGACTTTACAGAACATCAGATTATATGGATAAGACATTTGGAACAAAATCAACCAGCGACTACGGCGTTCTACGTGAGAACGTCGGGATACAAGGCGAAAGGACGATCTATAAAAAGCTGGCTAGATGGAGTTAAAGAGATATTGAAGAAATCAAATATGACATTAGCACAAACAAGACTAGCGAAAACAGAAAATTGCATTTACGTCATTTGAGAAGCTTGCAGGTCAGCATGGTCGAATGGGTAAGAACGCGTGTTCTAAACATCCGGCATGCTGATCGGACAGCTGGATTACAATGCTGACCTGTCGTCCTGATGGCGAGGGATACTGTTAATATGGAAAGCTAATACACACGCCAGGATATATTGTTGTTGGTTCCGAAGTTCAACTGCCACATCTAAAAACTACTTTTCGTTGGAAGAGGGCTGCAGCGATCCAACTAAGGAGGAATGGACTTATCTTGAGTTCAAGAAGCTGAAACATTAGAAAATCCAATGGTACTCTGTTGTACGCGTCCTCAAGATCAATTGCTGCAGCAAAGGTTTCAATGCCTGAGTGGAAACCTTCATAAACATCATGGGCAAAAACTGCTGCATTGGTCCAGGTTTCTCTTTTTGGACGGCACCCTCCCAGGGTAGGTGGGAAAACACCTTGCTTCTCTAACTGGCTTGATATTTTTCTGGCAATTAACTTCTCCAGCAGCTTGCTATTGTATTCTGCATGGTTATTACTCGATGTCCCTGAATTTGTGTGTGGTCTTTGCCAAGCTTCGGCAAGGGAATCGGGTAGCTGTGTAACCACTCCTCCTTGATGCTAGCACTCTCTATACTGTTGTTGTACATGTCTGCTAGTTTCTCTAGCTCATTGTCGGTACACCTATTGATGTCGTCGTATCTTATGTCATCTGGCTCTGGAGCGCTGTTTTTTCATCGTCGAAGCACACAGCCTTGATTACTTTCACTGTCATTATGTCTTCATCCGAAATGTTCTGGGCCTTACACCTGTCTGAGGTGACCTCCTTGGCAAGATTTCGGCCTCTCATGTCTGTCTGGACAACAATACCAGCTGGCAATAAGTAGGCAACAATACAAGCGGGCAATAAATAGGCAACAATACAAACGGGCAAGAATTTGGCAACAATACCAGCGGGCAAGAAGTGGACAACAATACAAGCGGGCAAGAATTTGGCAACAATACCAGCGGGCAAGAAGTGGACAACAAGAGGGCAAGAATTTGGCAACAATACCAGCAGGCAAGAAGTGGACAACAATACAAGAGGGCAAGAATTTGGCAACAATACCAGCGAGCAAGAAGTGGACAACAATACCAACGGGTAGAATACATCAAGGTAATGACGAAATTACCAGAGTGGAGATGGACATCAAGATAAAAATGCTACGATAGCAGCGGGTAGAGGAATGAAGATAATGGCAAAGATACGAGCGAAGATAATGACCCAGGACAACAAATCCACCTAAGGATGGATTTTTCAACATATCCATGCAGGGGTGGATCTTTCAACAAATTCATAAAAGGTTGGATCTTTCAACAAATCGACGCAAGGGTGGATCTTTCTACAAATTCTCTCCAAGGTGGATCTTTTAACAAATTCGCAGGATGGATCTTTCAATAAATGTATGCAGGGATGGACCTTTCAACAAATTCCATCAAGGATGGATAGTTTAACGAACTCACGAATGGATAGATCTTTCAACAGTTACACTCAAAGATGGATCTTTCAACAAATTCACGAAGGAGTGGATATTTCAACATCTCGACACAGTGATGGATCCTGCAGCAAATCCACACAAAGATTTATTGATCTTTCAAAAAAACATTCTCACAGGTATGGATCTTTCAACACAAGCAGGCATTGCGGAATCTTTCAACAACTCCGCTCTGGGATGGACCTTCCTTTGAGCCTGTAATCTTTCATCTCCCTTTATTTATTGTCAAGTGCATCATTGTATCCGATGAATGCCTACAGGAGTGGCCCAAATATATTCCGCACCTGTGCCATTTTTTTCCTCATCAAGGATGTGATGATTCACCTAGCAGTTGAATACCCAAGGGAGCGCCTAGCATCTACCGTCTAGATTTCTTCCATTATTGGGTTTCCTTGGTTTCCCTTTTGAACTATGGTTTTATTAATGTCAAACATGAAAAGGGCCAAACATGCTCCGTGGCGAAGACTTTACGGACGCAATTCGTAATCCCGCATACAGCTTTCGAATCACAGCTGAGAAGGATTTGATCTGTGTAGTAGCTTAGCGGCTCCGTGGCGAAGGCCTTACGGACGCAGTTCGTGATCCTTCATACCCGCGTTCGAAACACAGCTGCACGCGATTTGGCAGAATATCACTTTGCGTTTGTTTTTTATGAAAATGGTATGTGTGCCGGTTGCTCAGAAAGCAATGGCAAACTAAAAAAACACGTTTGCACATCCTTTACAGGACATCGCTGTCAACATCAGCAACTTTCAGCTGATTGTTGATTTCTTGGCAAGATTACGCTCAGTAGTTTGCCATTGCTTTCTGAGCCACCGGCTCACATACCCCTACGTTACCGACGCGGTTAGAACCGCTACCGATTCTCGTCGTCGTCACATTACTCACGAGAGTATACGGGATTATGGGGAAAGTCGCTAACTCCTAAATGGCAAACTACCTAACGTAAATTTGCCAAGAAATCACAACAGCAAACAATACTTGTGTTGACTGCAACGTCCTGTAAAGGATATACAAAAAACTTTTAGTAGCTCAGCAGTGGTAAAAACTCCGCCGGGGAGCAAGCACGACTGGAGGCTTCTGATCATCAGAAGTAGTCCCCCTCGACGAATGTTTTGGCCTCTTTACCTTCCTGACACTCTTGGGGAGCGGGACCGTCTGGGTGATGACTCCCAGACGTCTTTCTCCTGCTGTTTGGATGTTAAGTCTTAGACATCCACGTGTTCTAGCCCACGGCATATGAAATAGGGTGGTCAGTTTCCTTTCTCGTCATATTTCCTTCCCAGAGAATTGCATGGCACTTCTGAAAATTGTCTGGTCCCCGTATTTAAGACTGGGTGATCCCAATGTCGTAAGGTCATCATCATCATCAAGTTCCTGCCAGCTGGCATAGGCGCTCATGCCTCTCCACATATCTCGATCTTTGGTGTTTTGGATCAACTCTGCTGAAACTCCTCCATGCCACCATTTCAATCCATCCAACACCATTTCGTTTGGTCGGCCTTTGCCTCTATTCCCCTTGACTTGGGCACTCATCGCGCTGTTCTCCAATGCCTCTCTTCTCATCACATCACATCAAAGAAAGCTGTTTGTCACTTTTTTATTATTGTATTTCAGTAGCTGGATGACGGTCTGGTATCACCTGTGGCTTATGACTGTCCCTACCGGACGAGGATGTCCTAAGACAGCCATTATGTGAATATTCATGAAATCTTTTGAAGGTAATGTGGTGGTTTCCCCTTACCAGGAGGCTGCGTGGTCTCGAGGTATGGTGTCCGCCTCGAGTGCTGGAGGTCCCGGGTTCAAGCCCCGGTGATGACCGGGATTTTTTCTCGTGGGTTCCAGTAATAAAATTTCCCCTGGTCTCTGGGTAGTGAGATCGGACGCCCGTGTATTGTTGTGCACGTAAAAAATCCCTTGGCAGTTGGAAATCGAAAAAGAGTAGCCTAACCTGCCCGGGCAAAATTTCGAGTTAAAAATCTACCCAAAGTATTTCAGGATCCTCGCCGGTGCTACGGAGTTCGTGCAGTGAGCTGAGTTTCTCCAGACTCAGGTTTGAGTTAGGAGGAGAACGGAGCACTTATGGGTTACACCCGTGTGCCGTGATGTTAATCCATCGACTAAACTAAACTATCCATATGTGTCTTTTACCGCTGCCTTTGACAGCCATTTCCGGTTGTCAGGACATCTGAGTGCGATGCTCTGCTCAGCTGCAGAGTTGTCCACTTATCCAGGTGGATACTGGGTCCCCAGGGCTGCGTTTGCCACACCATGGTGCGTTCCCCCATCCTCCACCACTGGGATGTGCAGTTGGGATTTTCCCTTCCTAAAGTTATGATCTATGATGGCCAAAGCTCTCCGGTACTTTTAAAGGACGCCGTACAGGTAGAGACAAATAATTCTTCTGCCTTTCCTGGGGGATTGAACCACCAAGCCACTGCGGCTTCGTGTGTGTATAATCATCATCTTTAGTTCAAATCAGCCTTAAATCTGGCTTTGAAGGCATGTAATCATATATCTCCAATGTCTCTTCTTTTCGGAGGCTCTCTTCAACTAAGAGTTAACATTGCCCCAACGTCCTTGCATTCTTTGCATTCTTGTGTGATTTTGTGTTTTTTATGTCCCGTTTTCTCTTACCGTTGATATTGCCCTCTGTAATGTTCAGTAACAAACTTCAATGTCTCATATTGTCACAAGACCATGATAACCTACTATGTTGTATGTTGTCCGATCGTTGACTATTTTCCGCAATGTCTTTAATATAATAATAATGTGTTCATTTGATCTGTGTTCTGGCCAGCTTATGGTTTACATTCTGCATTAAAATCATATCTCAAAGCTTCCGTGTTATTTTTCATCTCTTATGTTTAGAGCTCCCCGTTTCACAGCTATATGGTGCTATGGGCCGGATATGCTTAGTGATTATTTCTTTTCGTAGACCACTATTCTTGTCACTTGATGTTAGAAATATGAGTTTCTCTTGAAACGCCTTTCAAAATACTGCAGTCGGTAGTCTTATTTCAATTGGAAGCCGAGCATATATATAATTAGTTAATGTTTCTAGTTTATATGAGTTCGTTTGATGTCGATCTCCTTGTGGATTACGCTCGAGGTCAAGACGAGCAAACGAAAGAAATAAACACTAAAATACACAAAAACACACTGTCACATATTTCACTGTTATCATGGTAGTTTTAAAGAGACCATGTACTTCATTTTATATTAAACTTTGTGTTAATGTCGAGATACAGCGAAATATGCCAGGCAATAATTTGTGCAATGCAGTGTTTGTGTCTTCATTATTCCATAACGCAACCGGAAAATATTATTTGGAATTGTGGGGGGTGTGTGTGTGTGCGTGAGTGCGTGCGTGCGTGCGTGCGCATGTGTGTGTGTGTGTATGCACGCCCGCGCGCGCGCGCGTTACTAGCTTTGACAAGCCAAAACATTCTTCGACACCCTGTTTTACAAATTCTGCAGTTGAGCAAGATTCTGTGTTGGTATGCCCCATACAACATCGTATTATTGCTAAGATTATCAGTATTTCATATTTACTTTCGCCGAATGAGGCGTGATCTTTGACTGGAAAATATCGTGCAGAGAATCATTGGCTTCATTTCCCCATGTGCCCACATATGTCAGCCGTGCACATTTACGCGTCTCAAAACAGCGCTAGTAGGAATATCAGTTGGGGAATCGTTAAAACCATAGAAATAGATTGTGAAATAAATTCACAGGTATCGATAAGGTAGAAGTACTAGACAGGATAACAATTGAAAGCTATAGTGATCACGCCGAGATTCGAACCGGCCGCATCAATATGACAACAGTGCCTTTCTGACGGATCATTTATGCTTCGGTGCACTAGTAGTGAATAAAAGAAGAATATAAATTTAGTCGAAGAGATGGACCACTGGAGACACCGAGATGACTTTTTCGAAATACCAAATATGAAAACAGTATAGTTAATAGTGCACCACTTTTTTCAGTAGGAACTGTAAATATGCTAGAATGTCTTCACTTCAAGGCCCCGGTACGACTGCTGCGTTCTGTGCGCATTTTAATTACAGGTAAAGTGAGTCCTGTCGGCATGGCACTTGATGCTGATGAAAGTTAGTCCCGAAGCAAATATTGCCTTTTGAGTGTGAAGTGTTAGGCCTTCACATACTCGAGGCCACTATGTATGAGGTGGAGTGGCGTTTCTTTCCTCGTCGCTTGTCCTTTCCAGAAAGTTCTAAAGATTGTTTGGTGCACATTTATATAAGGCTGGGTCGACTCCGGAGCACTAGTGATCCTGCCTCTCCTGAGGGTTAAACCCAGGCCAATGTCTTAGCAGGCAAGAGCAATAACCACTATGCTACTACGGCTGCCCCGTGTAATTACTGCTGCACTATTGTGCCGGAGCTACCATAGGGATCTGCAGTTTTGCCAGAGCTTTTCCACGCTTAGCCGGCGCTGTTGCGAAGGGTTACGGACGTAATTCGTAATCCCGCATACCACGTTCGAAACACAGCTGTGGGCGATTTGGCAGCAGGCCGTCTTGCGTTGGTTTTCATACAATGGTGTGAGTTCCAGTCGTTCATAAATCAGCAGCAAAGTACTGAACGTAAACTTACCAAGAAATCACAGTCACAAATGCTGCAGTTGATTGCGACGTCCTGTAAAGGATATACAACTTGTTATCTTTTCAACGCTAATACATGTAGGATCTCTATGATAGAAGCAGTAGGTATTGGAAGGGTTTTGACGTTTGGGGACGATGTTCTTGTTTATAGACAGCGGAGAAATAGCGTGGAAATGGCTGGAGACGTGCAGGTTGCCGTGGGTAAAGTGAGTGAACGGTGCACGGAAGCGGGTTCCGTCATCAACCCTGAGAAAACAGCTGTGCTATGATGCTCTTTAAATAACAGAATTGGAGGTCAGAAGGCTGACTGGTTAAGAGCGCTCGTTCTTAAACACCCGGTGTGCTGATGCCGAGGTAGCGAGTTCAACCCCTACACCGGTCAGCTGGACTAAAATGTTGATTTCCCGTCCATGATTTGGGGATTTACAAGCATCTCAGTGGTCGGAGTGGATTCGCCTAATTGGGAGGGTCACTGGTAATGGGGAAAGCTAATCCACTCGCAAAATCGTCCCAGTACACTAAATGTAGTAGCTCGTATATGGAATAGGATTGTGTTCAAAAAGAGCGAACGAAAACAAAAAAGAAGAAGAAGAAGAGAATTGTTAATAATAGGGTCCCGAACATAACTGTCAATGGCAGGCCGATCAAGAAAGAAAACATAATTAATTACTTCGGAATAGCATTTGACAGAAGTATGTCTTTCAGGGACCACGTGGGACAGATGGTGTTAAAGGTCAGGGAGGAAATTTAGGCGATGGCAGCGGCGAACATAAAACAAAGATTTTTCTACACTCTCATGTCCTCGTTTTGTCCATGCTTCTCATGCACAGTTGGCTGTGCGATATAGTAAGCAACTCTAGACATAATTAATCAATGAGGGAAAATATGATTGTTGGTAGAGAGTGACTTACATATAGTGATGATAGCCACGTTGGAACGATGGTGTTGAGCATGGGCGGCATAGGCGAATCCATGCAACAGCTGATAAGTGACACCTCACACCCAGGTGATGTGACAATATACCCGGATGCGTCTGTGGTGATAGGTAAACGTAGTGGATGGGGCTTCATTGCAAAAGTTAATGGACGCTGTATAAACGAAAAGGAGAGCTGGCGCATAATACCACTACCACCTGCATGAGAATGGAAGTGGCGGGTGTAACAGCGGCGTTACGATGGCTGGAGAATAGTACGGAGCGACGTCTTTACAAGTGACAGATTCGCTAAGAATGCTACGTAACACTGAAACTGGAATGTTCTGTGGCAGTGTGGTGTGAGTGGCGTTGCTTTTTGGCTCATATTATTTTCGCTTTTACTTCTATTTATCCAGTATATGTTGTCTATCCCACAAATGATTACCCGTACTAATTGTATGTGCTAATTTGTGCATACTTTATTATTGTTAACAAGTGATACGTTACTTTGGTTGTCCATTTGACATCATGTTTATAACTCTCTGCCACGTTTTACACCTTCTTTGATAATATAACACATCTGCGTGAACTCTGGAACTTGTTATAGTTCGATGTTATGTATATGCATGTTTAGTTGACTGTTATACTTCAATATTATTTATATGTATGTTTAGTTTGTATACTTCAACATTATCTATATGTATGTTTATTTTGTTGTTATACTTCAATATTATCTATATGTATGTTTAGTTGGTTGTTATACTTCAATATTATGTATATGTATGTGTAGTTGGTTGTTATTCTTCAATATTTTTTGGAGGGGCACATCTTATTTACAGGATATCGCTGTCAACACCAGCAATTTACTCCTATTGTTGATGTCTTAGCAAGTTTATGTTCAGCAGTTTGCCATTGTTTCTGAACGACTGACTCCCATACCAACACGTTAAAACCCAGCGCAGCGCGGTATGCTGCCAAATCAGTCGCAGCTGTGTTTCGAACGCAGGTAAGCGGGCTCATGGATCGCGTTCGCAAGCTCTTAGCCACGGAGACGGCACTTCAATATTATTACATACTATAATTTTTAATATGTTTAAAAGTACTGAACTCTGCTACATGCACTGAGTTGTATTAAGCATGTACTGTTAGCGTCTTATATTTAAAGACCAGTCGGCACTGGATGAATGATGTGGTCACTGCCATGGCGGATGCTCTTACTCTCCAGGATATTTTCCGGCAAATATTTCAGTTGGGAGTCCCGTTCAATTTAAAAACCCGCTTCGATTGGGATTCGACCATATGATATGACCAATTCTTCGCATTATTCCCATTACACCCACTTCTCCGCATTATTCTAATAGATGAAAGTGAGTCACGCACGCACTTCCCCTTTGTAAATATTCCTGTTTTGTTTTAATGAACATTTATCGTGTTTTAATTTCATATACATTTTCTGATGCCAATTTTTGTTTCTTGGCAAAGGTATTCATTAACGAAACGTCGGGCAGTTCTGTTGTGTTATATTCATACTAATTTTATTGATAATTGTCGTAGATGTTATTATATTATTACATATTTTCATCTCCCCACGCCCTCCCCTGTTACGTTATTATTATGTTTACGTGTACTGAAGTCCTAGTCATGTCTGTATATGTGTTTGTTTTTTATTGTGTCTTCAAGATCTAGCAATATTTTTTTGTTTCAGTATATATAGTATTATTTATTTAAAGATAGTTGCATGTCCTTTACATGTCGTTGCAATCAACCCCATCGTTTATTAGCATTTTGTGATTTAGTGGGTAAGTTTAGTTCAGAAGTTTGCCATCGCCCTCTGAACGGCCGACGCTTCATACCATGGAAATCAACGTACAGCGGTATACTTCCAAATCGCTCGCAGCTGATTTCGAACCCCAGACTCAGTAGGTCGAGTAATTATGAAACTGAGCGTCTTACCATCCCCTAAGCCACAGACGGCACTTTCATTTAGACATTTCCCGGTACTCATTTTGGGCTGGATCGACCGGTAGCCAAGGTCAATTTCCAAAATTAGAATCCTCCCCGATGTGGATGGAATCCTTGATCACATGGCCACCAGGCGAGCGTCTAGTCACTACACAACTCCCTCTGTGTGTGTGCGTGCGTGCGTGCGTGTGTGTGTGTGTGTGTGTGTGTGTGAGTGTGCTCGCGCGTGCGTGAGCGTGCATGTTTGTATAAAGTGACTATAGGAGGATTAGAAAAATCCAATAGAAAATACTATAACATGTATGTTATCAGTATATGTTATCATAAAGTTAGTTACTTTGCACTGTTTCGTCAGTCCAGTGGCTCAGTACATCGATTTCAACAGGCATTTTTGTTTAAGGTTGACTTTCCCTACCCTTTGACTTTCTCCAGTCTACCTGTAAGTCAGCAGGTGCGTGCCTCACTGCGTCCGGTCCCTATCCCTTGACATGGGGAAACCCACCGGTAGTACGTTACTGTCGGCAGTGCTCTTGGGGTCGTGGGCACACGCAAGCTCTTTTTCAAGGTTGAGAGACACCTCCAGGGTTATCAATATACTGTAACAGGTATGTTATTGATCCTCAAATGAAACTGCAGTAACGTAATCTAGGTAGTTGTAGTAGTAGAGGTGGCAGGTATGCGAAACTGTGTCCCACAGGATGTGTAGAGAGCAACGAGAGAGCGTGGTAAACGAAGTAGAACATTTATCTTGTGTATATTGTTATATTGTTATTGTACAGTCAGATGCAGCCATTTAAACTGCATTAATCGCAAACAAGAAAACATGCGCATTGTTATCATCCTTATAAAACAAGCGACACCTGCTCTTCAGTATCATGAACAGTCAAATGTCAGGGAAAAGCTACTATTTGTGTAAAACAAAACAAAAACAAACACAAAATGCACTATTCCATGCCATAAGGCGCATTCAGGGTTGGTGCAAACCCCATATTTCTTATATACCAATCGATGTGGTCAGTATTGGGCTGGCTGCAACAACTACTGTAGTCGTCTCCAACAGTTACTAACTTACACTATGGGCTACTTTGAACAGCTACAGAAGACTTGCATCTTCATACGAGAGGCACTGGGATCCCAAGCGTAGACAATTCTTTGGCACTAGACTCACCATTTAAAGCAGCAAAAGCAGCCGTCCCTGCAATGATGTGATGATCATGGTTCTGTGCAGTTGGTTGATTGGTTGTTTGGTTGGTTGACTGTTTCTTTGGTTGGTGGGCTGGCTGTTTGGTTGATTGCAAGACGTCTGAAAAACTTGCGTTAGAAGTGTTGAGTCCGCTGCGTTGACGTTCAGGGCGTCTGAGCCTAAAAAGAACATTCATCTATCGCAGTGAGACTGGTGTAGATTATGTCCTCCAACCCCGGTACCGAATTACGTCTCCGGGGGGAAGGAAGGGGGACGGTGCTGCAGGACTCTCCTCTCCCCTACGAGGCGCAAACACAAACGAATTGTGCAACATAGGCACTTGAACTTAACATCTGCTCAGAGACGTAGCGATCTTTAGATCGTTGACCAAGCTAGAGAATCAGTCGGTGGACAGGTTTCACCAGAAAGAGATGCCCCAAAGTGTTGGCTTATGTTAGATCTGGTCTGGCGATCAGTGCAGTTTCATCTATGTAGTAAAAATGCAAAGTCCCATGGCTGTATGTTTGTCAATAACACTGATAAGATGTATAATAATGTTTTGCGTATCCTTTACAGGACTTAGCTGTCAACAGCAGCATCTTTCAGCTGTCTGTTGATCTCTTGGCAAGATTACGCTCAGTAGTTTGCCATTGCTTTCTGAGCGGCCGGCTCAGTATCCGCAAGTCACGAGCGGGGGTCGAACCACCTCAGTTCTCGCTCCGCTGCGAGACTCTGCGTGATAAACGGGATTACAGAGAGAAAGTGTTGTAACCCCACAGCCAGAGAGACCGGCGATAAGATGTATAGACATATTGAATATGTGCCAGCATTCATCTATCATCTTTGGAGTTACAGTGAAATCACGAGAGAGTCGCGGTATCGCTGTGGCTAACATGCTTGCATGCCGGCCCGGTGGCCATGTATTTATTTCTTTGTTATCTTATTCATCTACGACTACATGTCATGGCAGCGCAGACCAGGCCCTAAGCCTTGGCCAGCAACTGGTCTAGGATGGAAGCTCCGACAGGCGGACAGTTTAGTATTGCTTTGATGATCCGACAGCTTCTGCAACTTGTCTTCTTCTTCTTCTTCTTCTTCTTCTTCTTCTTCTTCTTCTTCTTCTTCTTCTTCTTCTTCTTCTTCTTCTTCTTCTTCTTCTTCTTCTTCTGCGTTCATCCGGAGTTTTTCTTTCGGACGTGATTGCGTTGTGCCTGTTTACAGCAGAGCTGCGTTCGGCCGACACATCCGACTTCTGCGGGCATTTGTTGACCGGGTTAACCTTCCCGGGGTCTTATTCTAGTATTGGTGTTACTTTTCTTCTGGAGTAAACTAGGCAAGCAGAGAGAGGGATCATGCTGCAAGGGCAACACATGATTTCTACATTTAGCGCAGGCGTTGTGTTATAGAGAGTTATAACTCCATTTCACAAACTATCGTCTGCCAAGACGGCCAGATGCTAGTCTAGTCTAGTCATCTACTAATTTCAACAACAAAAAATGTCAATACTATTTAAGATGGACACGGAAGACAGGCAACACGAAATCAATATGAACCGCTTCCTACCTTACATCCATAGCTCTTCGCCAGAGGGGTATTTTCCTTCGCTTCTAGTATAAGTAAAACTTTTTCCGCTAGGAAACGCATTTTGAGTATATGGTACCTCCCGCATAATTTTAGAACAATAGTTGATGTAAACATTATCACACCAGCCGCCTTTACTATCCAAGAATGTTCCTGGTACTCATGTTACGCTGGACTAACATGCAAGCCCAGGTCAACGAAACAAATCGACGCCTCGAATAGTATTCGAACACAAGACTACCGACAGGCAAACGTGTTAGTTACTGCGCTATTTCGGATACCCCCATCTCTCGTGTAAAGACAAATGTCCGAAGCAGTTTTCTGCAATGGGTCTAGATTCTACATTGTTTTTTTGTTTTTTTTGCCCTCGCTCGCTTTGAGTTCAAGATTAGTCCATACACACGACTTCTAGTAGCACTGGACTGTATTTTGCGTGTGGATTTAGCTTTACCTATTAACCGTGTCCCTCGACATCAGGCGAACCCACTCCGACTTCAGAGGTACTTTTAATTTACGTCTCCAGTCAAGGAAGATATGTCGATATTTTAGTCCAATAGTCCGGTGTAGGGGTTGAACCCCTTATCTCGGCATCAGCACACCGGATGTTTAAGAACCTACGTTCTTATCCATACGGGTCTGTATTGCTATATCACCATCACATTCTGTAGACATGAATGCAAGGAGTAATAACTAGCCAATCATTCCTTCACTTTTCCAGGTGTAGAGTCCAGGCGTGGAAGCAGCGCCCGACCGTTCTCATGACATTATCAGCGCAGTTTCGTTAACGCGCCCGCCATCTCTAGGGTGCTTCTCCATAATACTCCCCTTCCCCCCCCCCCCCCCCCCGCCCTCCAAGTCCCACTACGGACTGTCTCTAAGAAAGGCATTCTCGTGTCACTCATATTGACATGTTTGTTTCGTTTCTTTTTACTATAACATTTGCTCCATTTGTCCTTTTCATTTACAGTTAATCTTGTCTTTATCTAACACGGATAAGAGCCGGCATTGATAAGGGCCAGCTGCTGTCTGTCGCTCACAGGTCTTTTACATTTCCTCTTTTGGTGGTAGGATTATTTTGCAGCTTGATATTTGTCAGCCTCTGTGGCCTAGGGGTCGTGAACGCAGTTTGACACAGCGTGTTCGAAATCAAACGCTGACGATCTGGGAACGTATCGTTTTGCGTTGCTTTTCACAATAGTATGAGCGTCGGCCGTTCAGAAAGCAATGGCAAACTTCTGAACGTAATATTGCCTAGACAATGCGCAAATAGCCAATAAATACTGGGATGATTGCGACGTCATGTAAACGAGATGCAACCGACTTCTCGTCCCTGACCTGCATTACAAGCACCTCTGAAGTTGGAGATGAGTATGCCTGATGGTAAGAGACACTTGTAATAGGGAAAGTTAACCTTGACAAAGTCAGTCCAATGCACTCCTAGAAGTAGCAGTTACTAGTAGTATAGGGTATATTTTTAATGACTACAGTGTTTTAAAATATTGCCGGTCCAAGTTTTGTATTTACCCTCTGTAATGTTCATGCAACATAATAAACAAACACATCGCACTTCCTTAGCGAAGTGACCAAGCTGTCTGCCGCCGGGGGAAGGGGGGGGGGGGTCATCTCTTGCACTACGGAGTTCCGTGCTTTGTGCGGAACTCTCGGCAAGCTGCCAGCCGTTTTCCAGATAGAGACTAAACCAGTTGTGATTTTTGTTGCGCTCGCTCGCTTTGAACTCAAGCGTAGTTCACGCACGTACCACTTCTTCTTATAGACTGGAGTAATTTTTACGTGTGTAGTAGCTTTCCCTGTTACCAGTGTCCCTCGCCGTCAGGCGAATCCACTCCAACTTATGAGGTACTTGTAATTTTTGTTAACATGTTAGTCCACTTGACATGTGTAGGAGTTTAGCCCTCTACCTCAGCATCAGCACACCGGATGTTTAAAAACTAGCGCTTTTATCAATTCGGCCAACCAAAAGGGATAAACATCGGTGCAGTGAAGTCGACCCACTTGTCTTTAATCTTACAGGGCAACAAACGTACAATCAAGGATAAGCAATGCAGTATAAACAACCATTGTGTTTCCAGCATTACCCTTTTACATATTGCGCTCATGAATAATAATAACAACAACAAATCACATAGCCAGGTGCAGGAATACAGCTGTTTAATATTCAGTATCGATAAACCAACTCTATGCTACCAATGTCAACTTCAGGCATTATCCAAGTCACATTAGCCCAAAATCAACACATAAGAGATGAGATGATTGAGGAGAGCTGTCAACTTAACTATCCGAGACCGAGTAAGAAATGATGTTATCAGACACACAGTGGGATCAACACCTTGTGCCGATATATTGAAAGGCAGAAGATCATATGGTCCCGCCATCTCGTTAGAATGCAAACACCGTAAACTACCAGCACTAGCGCTACACCGAAGGACACAACAGTACCACACATCGGACGCCTGAACGTCAATTAATCCTCCCCACGACGCTTGACAGCAAAAGTGGAAGATGATGGTAAACATATTATTCACAACAACGGCTTTAATAAAAGTAATCGATTAGAGCGTGACCTCTTCCCTCCAGTGCACTCTTCCATCTTCTTATCTTCAATAAATGTTTTTAATATATTTATGATCGTTCCAGGTCAATGTTTTAAGAGCACAACAATAGATCATCATTCCTCCTGGCATGCAATTTATCACAACTGAAATATTCCAGTGTTATCCTATAATGGAGGCAGATTGAGAAATGTAATGGAGTATTAATGACTTCACCTGCTCATTGTGAATAGTTGCAAACAGGCAAATACCATTCATTTGGCAAATTTGCACGAGCGTGTGTATGTGTGCGCTCATATACGCCTATGTGTGCGTGCATAGTGTATGGATGGAGAGATGTCTGTCTGTCTGACTTTCTGTCTGTCTGTCTATCTATCTGTATGCATGCCAATGGGTCAGTCGGTCGATATGTGTGTGTGTGTGTGTGTGTGTGTGTGTGTGTGTGTGTATGTGTATGTGTATATATATATATATATATATATATATATATATATATATATATATATGTGTGTGTGTGTGTGTGTGTGCGTTGGTTTGTAAGTAAGTAGGTAAGAAGGCCTGTTGGTAGGTCGGTTGGTTGGTAGATCGGTAGGTAGGTATGTCGGTCAGTCGGTCTCGGTCGATCGATAGATAGGGAGGTCCGTCGGTCGGTCGGTTGGTTAGTCGGTCGGTAGGTGGGTCGTTAGGTTGGTAGGTCGATCGGTAGGAATGAAAATATCGAATAGTGGGTCTCTGCCTTCTTGGTACCGTGTTCTTTTTAGAATCCACCCGCTCCCCCCCCCCCCCCATTCTCTTTCCCCCTCCATATTTTCCCTCAATGTATTTGATTCGAAATGTGTATTCCAAGCACTACCCATGTGGTTCTGAAACTATTTTATTATTTAAAGTGAGTACATACGCATTATCCCCTCTCCCCTCCCCATCTTGCTAAAGCTACTTTTGCTATGACGACGATTCTTGTTTGAATATCTACAAGACATCTTCCATCCGACGTTATGACTTTTGCAAGATAGTTGAAATGTTTCAAATGTTCCAGATTCGTCCAATTTACTAGAACGTCGCATTGTGGCATTTGCAGGCACCAAGACAGCTAGAACGGAAGTGCGTGTTTACAAATGAAGTGAAAGTAAAGTATTCAAGATTGTCGATGCCCGGACTGACAGGAACACACACACTATGTTGTGTGTAAGACAGAAACCTATGCTTCTGCTGACAGAAAATGTATTATTGATTTCAGAACCAAATAGAAGAAGATAAAAGAAAAAAAAAACACACACACACACACAACAGTTAAAAAGGTTTCACTTTATAATACAATTGGAAAGCAGGTAAGTGTTGCGGAATTCTTGGAGTTGTCGATCGATGAAAGACTGTCGCGCCATTCGTCTACAGGCAACCCCCAATCTTTGATGTTGGGGACAGACTGTCCTGATGAGAGTCGGCAAGATCTTTTGTTGTGGGGGAAAGATTTCTCCAGATCACAAGCTGGCAAGACTTTTTGGAGTACCGGGAACAATTCCCCAGATCAAAGCGGGACAGCCGGCCGGTTGTTTACATCGAGTCGGAAAAGGAGAGAAAAAAAAATAGTTTCTCGACGCCTAGTGTCTAGTCAGATTTGTGACGTCATTCAGACACAGTTTTTAAAAGTCTGGACAAACACCTTTGGCGGGAGTCGACCAAATGTTGTGAGACAACCAGGACGTGTTTGATGTTCCTGTTCTGATTATGGAAAGAGACCACGGTGTCTTATGTTGATTTACATCGGCGGACATTTGTCCATTGTGTGATTTAGTGGTCTCGATTTCAGACGGGAATAAGTATATGGCTCCACTATGTTTTCCAAAAAAAGCTAGCAGACAAGTCATATAAGAAGATTATGGCTCGATCATTAAAGGCAGTTTTTACTCAGCGGCCTTTGCACTGGGCCCATAACCCAGAGGGTCTGCAAGAACCTGGCCTCTGCTGAGCAGGAACCGACGATCATCTAAGAGTGATTTCTCCGTGGTAGTTCTCATCATATTAGAGTGAAGATACTTACAATACCACCAGTAGCAGTGACAATAGTATTTATATAGAGAAATTAACAATTAACATTGCGTTTTCCAAATGGTGAATTCCTGTGAGAAATTAACAATTGTGTTTTTCCAAATGGTGAATTCCTGTGAGAAATTAACTTAACATTTTGTTTCAAAGTGACAGTAAACATTTATTTTACTGTACAAGGATGATCAGATCACATAACTTTTAGTGACATATTACTTACACCGTGTGTGTCAGATTCATGGTCAGTATTGGACTACATCCACCATTTGTGACCAGGCATCCGGACTATCCAAGAGCCACTGGAGGAAGTCGACACCTGGCCGGAGAGACGCATCATTTGGTGAGGTCCTTCTGTACTTGATCAGTGGTGCTGTTGTGTGGCCGGTACTGTGATGAAAGCAGACTTTGATCCTGAGCTGTTCGGTCTGATTCTGCATACACCCTAGATTATACGACAGACATTCTACACACACACTTTGTCATTTTGTTAGAAGCTAGAGTTATTTAGTATGTTTTGGAAAAGAATGAGAGGGGGCATGGTCCAGTGGTAAGAAGAAGAAGAAGAAGAAGAAGAAGAAGAAGAAGAAGAAGAAGAAGAAGAAGAAGAAGAAGAAGAAGAAGAAGAAGAAGAATAGAAGAAGAAGAAGAAGAAGAAGAAGAAGAAGAAGAAGAAGAAGAAGAAGAAGAAGAAGAAGAAGAAGAAGAAGAAGAAGAAGAAGAGGAAGAAGAAGAAGAAGAAGAAGAAGAAGAAGAAGAAGAAGAAGAAGAAGAAGAAGAAGAAGAAGAAGAAGGAGAGAGAGAGAGAGAGAGAGAGAGAGAGAGAGAGAGAGAGAGAGAGAGAGAGAGAGAGAGAGAGAGAGAGAGAGAAAGTGAGTGAGTGATCCAAAACTGATGGGGTTTTGTGGACTGAGATCCAGGAGATCCTCAAGATAATGATATGGAGTTAAAAGAATGTGGGTTTTGATTCCCCTCACCCCAGGGACGACACTTATTACGACAGTGAGATACAGTCATAATTGGTTAATATTGTGTAATACAATAATTGACAACGTGGAAGCAATTTCACAATATCATTTTTAGGTTGCATGTCCTTTCCAGGATGTTGCCGTCAACCCCTTGTTAATTTTCTAGGCGACGGTACTTTGTTACGGTCGGGAGTATAAAATCTCATTCCGAGAGATGCACGTCTTTTCACATTTTAGGCGACCTGCAGGTCAATGAATTACAACCCTGTCTCCGACAAAAGTCAACAACCAACCATCAATACAGACAACCAACAATCCACCCAACCAACAATTCAACCAACCAACAATCCAACCAAACAACAATTTAACCTACGAATCAAGCAACCAACAATCCAACCAACCAAGAATCCAAACAACCAACAATCCAACCAGAGAATAACCCAAAACAACCAACAATCAAATAAACGAATAAACCAACCAAACATCGAACCAACCAATAATCCAACCTACCAACAATCTAAATCAACAATACATCCAACC
Organism: Cepaea hortensis; assembly: GCA_963921405.1. Classification (NCBI taxonomy): domain Eukaryota; kingdom Metazoa; phylum Mollusca; class Gastropoda; order Stylommatophora; family Helicidae; genus Cepaea; species Cepaea hortensis. Next base: position 171,655,794 of record OY992876.1, on the reverse strand, counting down.
AACAATCCAACCATCCAACAAACCACCAATCCAACCAACCAACAATCCAACCAATCAACAATACAAGCACCGAATAATCCAACCAACCAATCAACCAACTAATCAACAATTCAACCAACCAACAATCCAACCAACCAACAATTCAACAAACCAATCAAGCAACTAACAAACACTTCAGCTAACCAACAATAAAACCAACAAAAATCCAACAAACCAATCAACCAATTAACCAATAATTCAACCAATCAACAATCCAACCAACCAGCAATCCAACCAACCAATAAACCATCTAAACAACAATCCAACCAACCAACAATACAAATAATCAATAATCCAACCAACCAACAATCCAAACTAACAATGCAACCAACCAAATATCCAACACACAAACCAAAAAACAATACAAACAACCAATAATCCAACCAACAATCAAACCACACAACAATCCAACCAATCAACAAACCAACCAACCAACAATCCAACTTACCAACAATTCAATCAACCAACAATCTAACCAACCACTAACCAACAAACCAATCAACCAAGTAACTAACAATTCATCCAACCAAAATTCCAACCAACCAACAATTCAACAAACCACTCAATTAAATAACCCACAATTCAACAAAACAATCAATTAAATAACCAACAACTCAACCAACCAAGAATCCAACCAACTAATCAATCAACAATTCAACCAACCAACGATCCAACCATCCAACAATCTACCAAGCCAATCAATCAACCAACCAACAATCTAACAAGCAATTCAATCAATCAATCAATAAACCAACCAACAATCCAACCAACCAATAATTCAGCCAACCAACAATTCAACCAAACAAAAATACAAACAACCAATAATCCAACTAAACAACAACACAAATAACCAATATTCCAACCAACCAATCAACCTACTGACCAACACTCCAACCAACCAATAATCCAACCAACAATCCAACAAACAATGAACCAACTAACCAACAATTCATCGAACCAACAACAATCCAACTAACCAACAATCCAATCAGCCAAAATTACAAACAACCAATAATGCAACCAACCAATCAACCAACCAACAAACAATTCAACCAACCAAGAATCCAACCAACAAACAATCCAGCCAAACAACAATTCAATCAACCATCATTCCAACTAACCAACAATCCAACAAACAAATCAACCAACTAACCAACAATTCAACCAACCAACAATCGAACTAACCAAAAATCCAAGCAACCAACAAACCAACAAAGCAATCAACCGACTAACCAACAATTCAACCAAATAACAACCCAACCAACCAATAATCCAAAAAAACTAATCAACCAACAAACAAAGCAACGAACAATGCAACCAATCAATCAAACACCAATTCAATCAATCATCAATCCCAACAAACCAACAATCCAACCAATCAACCAACCAATAATCCAACCAATCAACAATTCAACCAACCACATTCCAACAAAACAATCAACTAGCTAACCAAAAATTCAATCAACCAACAATCTAAGCAACCAACACAACAAACAACCAATAATCCAACCAACCAATCAGCCAACTAACCAACAATTCAACCAACCAAGAATCCAACGAACCAACAATGCAAAAACACAATCAACTAACCAATAATTCAATTAACCAACAATCCAACCAACCAACCAATCAATTAAACCAACCAACCAATCAATCAAACCAACCAACCAACCAATCAATCAAATAATCAACAATGCAATCAATCAACAATCCAAACAACCAACAATGCACCCACCCAACAAACCAACCAACCAACATATCAACCAACCAACAATCCAACTAACCAACAATTCAATCAACCAACAATCTAACCAACCAACAATAAAATCAACCAACTAACCAACAATTCATCAAACCAACATTCAACCAACCAACAATCCAACCAACCAACAATCCAACAAACCAGTCAAGCAACTAACAAACAATTCAGCAAACCAACAATTAAACTAACAAACATCCAACGAACCAATCAACCAACTAACCAATAATTTAACCAACCAACAATCCAAACAATCAGCAATCCAAACACCCAATCAACAATCTAACCAACAGTCCACCCAACCAACAATCCAAATAACCAATAATCCAAACAACCAACAATATAAACAACTAACAATGCAAGGAACCAACAATACAAACAAACTAACCAAGAAACAATGCAAACAACCAATAATCCACCTAACCAACAATCCAACCATCCAACAATCCAACCAACCAACAAACCAACCAACCAACAATCCAACCAACCAACAAACCAACCAACAATCTAACTAACCTACAATTCAACCAACCAACAGTCTAACCAGCCAACGAAACAACAATCCAATCAACCAACTAACCAACAATTCATTCAACAAAAATTCCAACCAACCAACCAACAATTCAACAAACCATATAACCAGCAATTCAACCAACCAACAATCCAATCAAGCAATCAATCAACTAACCAACAATTCAACCACCCAACAATCCAACCAACCAACAACCTAACAAGTCAATCAATCAACCATCCAATAATCCAACAAAACCAATAATCCAACCAAACAACAATACAACTAACCAATACTCCAACCACACAATTAACCAACTAACCAACAATTCAACCAACCTGCAATCCAACCAACTAACAATCCAACCATCTAACCAACAATTCATCGAACCAACAATCCAACCAACCAACAATTCATTCAACTAACAATACAAACAACCAATAATCCAACCAACCAATCAACCAAGCATCCAATCAACAAACAATACAGCCAACCAACAATCCAACCAACCAACATTCCAACTAACCAACAATCCAACAAATAAACCAAAAAACTAACCAATAATCCAACCAACCATCAATCCAACCAACCAACATTCCAAACAACCAACAATCCAACAAACCAATCAACCAAATAACCAACAATACAACCAACTAACAATCCAACCAACCAATAATCCAACAAACCAATATACCAACTAACAATCCAACGAACAATCCAACGAACAATCCAACGAACAATCAATCAATCAATCAATCAACAATTCAATCAATCAACAATCTCAACAACCAGCAATTCAACAAACCAACAATACAAACTGTAAACAATACAACCAATCAGCCAACCAAATAACAATTCAACAAACCAATAACCCAACAAACCAACAGTTCAAGCAACCACAATCCAACCAATCAACAATTCAACCAACCACAATCCAACAAAACAATCAACTAATTAACCAACAATTCAACCAACCAAAAATCCAAGCAACCAACAAAACAAACATCCAATAATCCAACCAACCAATCAGTCAACTAACCAACAATTCAACCAACCAAGAATCCAACCAACCAACAATCCACAAAAATACAATCAATCAACTAACCAACAATTCAACCAATCAACCAACAATTCAAACAATCAAAATTCCAACGAACAATCCAACCAATCAATTAATTAACCAATAATTCAATCAATGAACAATCCAAACAACCAACAATTCAACCAACCAACAATCCAACCAATCAACAATCTAACCAGCTAACCAACAATCCAACCAACCAACAATTCAATCAACCAACCAACCAACAATCCGACCAACTAACCAGAGATTCCATACAGGTTTTTTTTAAATGTAAAATTTATTTCAAATGCTTACCATTGTTACAAGGCTCTGGAAAGAAAAGTACTGAAATGTTGCACAAACTGAGTATAATGGGGTGTTTACCATAGCAAGAATAAGTTGTTATCACTATTTACGGTACCGAGAGAATGACAGAGCTATATGCTATTGCGATAACATGTTTTCTTTCATAGGTCAAATGTCCAGAAGCACTCACAGAAAGAGAGAGGGAGAGAGAGAGAGAGAGAGAGAGAGAGAGAGAGAGAGTGTGTGTGTGTGTGCGTGCGTGCGTGCGTGCGTGCGTGCGTGCGTGCGTGCGTACAGATCGTATAGCTCTGTCATTCTCTCGGTACCGTAAATTGTGATAATAACTTATTCTTGCTGTGGTCAACACCCGATTATACTCAGTTTGTGCAACATTTCAGTACTTTTCTTTCCAGAGCCTTGTAACAATGGTAAGCATTTGAAATAAATTTTACATTTTAAAAAACCCGTGCTCAATCTCTGGTTAGTTGGTCGGATTGTTGGTTGGTTCGTTGATTGAATTGTTGGTTGGTTGAATTGTTGATTGATAGAATTGTTGATTAATTGATTGATTGGTTGGATTGTTTGTTGTTTGAATTGTTGGTTGGTTGGTTGAATTATTGGTTAGTTGAATTGTTGGTTAGTTGATTGTTTGTGTTTTTGGATTGTTGGTTGGTTGGATTATTGGTTGGTTGATTGGTTGGATTGTTGATTTGTTGAATTGTTGGTTGTTGGGATTGCTGATTGATTGAATTGTTGTTTGATTGATTGATTGGTTGGATTGTTCGTTGCATTGTTTGTTGGTTGATTGGTTTGTTGGATTATTGGTTGGTTGTATTGTTAGTTGGTTGGATTGTTGGTTGTTTGGATTCTTGGTTTGTTGGATTGTGATGACTGTGAATCCACAACCATGGCCAGACTGCGAGAACAGCAAATTAAAAGAGGGATGGCCAAACAAGAACACTACGCAGGAAGCCAAAGAAGATTGGTAAACCAACACAGAATTGGTTAGCCGCTTCACGCTGCGGGATTTGCTGAGGAGGGGATCCGAGCACTTATGGACTGAATGGTTCGATGTGCAATGAGGATGATCTGTCGACTAATTAATTAACTAATTGGATTGTTGGTTGGTTGGATTATTGGTTGGATGGATTGTTGATTGTTTGGACTGTTGGCTCCTTGATTCGTAGGTTGGATTATTGGTTGGTTGGATGTTTGGTTGGTTGATTCGTTTATTAGATTGTTGATTGTTTGGAATATTGGTTGGTTGGACTGTTGGTTGATTGATTCCTTCATGTTAGTACGGTTAATCGAATTGCCATAAGTTTATATAAATATGGTAGTTTTGAGCAAATAAGGTACGAACATATCTGATGGTTGATGACTCGAATTGTTGGTTGATAGGTTGATTTATTGGTTGATTTATTAGTTGACTGATTGTACGTAAGGAGCGCCTTCATTACACTTGGTATTATCCCTTGTTACATCGATCTCCCCATTTTTCGTAGAAATTGAATGATCAGAAATTGTGAAGGAAGATTCTGGTGTTTTTGCCTTGGTCACAAGTAGTCTGACTATGGAAGTCATAGCAATAAGTAAAGCAATAATCTGACTCGAGACACAGACCTTCACTCGGGCATGCTTCCTGGGTAACTCCATGAGTATGCTCAGGATAATAGAGATCAGGTGGGTCCGAAGACAGTGGTTGGTGTCTCTGGGGCGGTCACGGCTGGCAAAGATTAGTTTAATTTTCGTGCCAGGGCATGCGGGTGTACATGGAAATGAGCAGACTGGCAGGTTTGCAGGTAAGGCTACTAACTAACTAACTAACTAACTAACTAACTAACTAACTAACTAACTAACTAAATAACTAAATAACTAAATAACTAACTACCTAACTAACTAACTATCTAACTAACTAACTAACTAACTAACTAACTAACTAAATAACCAATTGACTGATTTACTGAATAACTAAACTAACTAACTAACCGGCTGACTGATTGACTGACTGACTAACTAACTAATTAACTGACTGATTGACTGACCGACCGACTGACTGACCGACTGACTGACTGACTGACCGACCGACCGACCGACTGACTTACTGACTGACTGACTGACCTACTGGCTGACTGACTACTGACTGACTGACTAACCGACTGCCTGACTGACTGACTGGCTGACTAAGTAATTTATCACAAATTAAGTAGGAAGATCGACGAAACGAAAGACACACACAGATACATGTTATCCTTTCAACCAAAGCCTTTGTCTAGGAATAAAACAGCAAGAATACTGAAACCGACAAATAGAATATCACAATCACAAATATGTAATCCGAATGTTTATACGAATACAGAAACACACCGACTTTGTGACGATGGGGTTACGAATGCAATTCTTTATGCCGCATACCACTTTCGAAACGCAGCTGCAGGCGATTTGGAAGCAGACCGCCTTGCGTTATTTTCATACAATGGTATGAGTGCCGTTTATTCAGAAAGAAAGGGCAAAATACTGAACGTAAAACTTGTCTAGGAATCACAAACAGCCAAAAAATGCTGGTGTTGACTGCTCCGTCCTGTATAGGTTATGCTACTAAATACGAAACGAGACAATAATTTTTAAAAACGAAACAAAGGAAAAATAAAATGGGGGAGGAAAATGTTGAGAAAATGGAGAGTAGATAGATATACATACGTATATTTATATTTTGATCCCTGTTGTGTTAAAAACGCACACTGGGAATCTTAAATCAGTGCACGAAATCTGTAGCATCGAGCGGAGGACTAGAGTGTGTATTCCATAATCACAAGTGCTATAAGTATCACGTTGTTGGTAGTTTTCCTAACTGTGAAATGCTGTCAGTTCTGCAGCCTCATCGACCTACACGATTTCCAAATGGTGTGGATTGTTCACGTCCCTAAGCCTACGCACGATAACTGTGGTTTTTCCGTGCTTGCCGCATGAAAGGAGAATTACTTAAGGGGATGACGGCTTGCCAAATACTGTACAGTACTACTGTACTGTACTGTACTGTACTGCTGTACTGTACTGTACTATATTGTACTGTACTATACTGGCATCTTACCACTTTGACAGACGATAGTTATTGCACTTTCAAAAAAAAAAAAAAAAAGAATAAAGTATAATAGTCTCTCTGTAACGAGCGTGGTTTACCCCTAAGTGGGGTGAATGTACTAGTTTAGAATCGTGTAATACAATTAAGGTTACAAGGGTCAGATAAGAGTGAGACGGATGTTAGGTCAGAAAAGTGGAGTAAGTAAATCACAAGACAATGGCTGAACCCAGCACCGTGATTGTTAGAATACGTACGGGGGGCAAGAGGACAGTGGGGGAATTTTGTGTGATATTCACTGGCACAGGAACGGAGCATAATGGGGATGACTCGTTGCCGTGAAGTTGGAACCTCGACTAACTAACTAACTAACTAACTAACTAACTAACTAGGAAATCACTAATGAGATGCAAAAACGTGATAGTAGACGAATAGACAAAGGAAACCCAGAAATGTAATGTTGGAGGAATTTAGAATGGGGTTAAAAGGGGTTAAATGGTGACTCTTGGGAGGTCACGGGAAGAGTGAATAAGAGAGAAGCCTGAGCAAATGGGAGGCAGTTGAGTTGTGGCGGAATTAGGGACAACTCCGCTTGGTGGTTTTCAGACAGTTGAGTTCGAGTTAAGTCAGGGAAACTTAGCTAGTAGAGTGGGATCCTGAGGCTAAGTGACGGAGACTTAGCGAGAGCATTCAGTCTGAGGCTAATCGAGGGAGTCTTAGCCAAACAGTGGAGTTCTGAGTTCTGGACCTGTGAGGGGAGCTGAGTCCAGAGAGAAGAGACTCAGAGGAGGTGGTTAGACTCCCGGACGCAGAAGAGTCCGTAAGTGCGAGACCAGTTGACGGCAATAGTGTGGTTGCAGGAGCTTACTTATTATATTCTACTCTGAGTGGGCTGGGCATGTGTATATGCATTCTAGATATATTTCACTGTTGAATGTTCCTGAAGAGTGTTATAACATAGAATTTGTTTCGAATTAAAATATGTGCGCAGGCTAGTGTTCTATATTGATTCATCGTTGTTGAGCAATCGTCTGACACAATATTCACACTGACATCCTCTAGACACAACCACAGCCACTTCTATCTGTCAATCACCTTGTGACACTCTCCATAGTACGATACCTTGGGCTGAATATAGAGACCACGTGTAGTATAATCTCTCTAAATCTCTATCGGCCTACCTGGTTTAACCCAGAGGAAAGATAACACCAATACATCTAGAACACAACACACAGCAGAAGCTGTCGGACCAGTAAAGCGATGCTCTAACTGCCCGCCTGTCGGAGCTTCGATCCTAGACAAGGTGACGACCAAGGCTTAGGGCCTGCTCCGCCCTGCCATGACATCTAGTTTTTAGATTGTATTTCCTCGCACCAGGATAAGGTTTATATCTTGCTTGTCAAATAAAAGATGGCAATACCCTGGCGACAAACATGCTGAAGTAAAAGGTGGCAGGATAGCGCGTAAGAGGAAGGAAATAGTTTAAATGGGAAAACAGAGGTCCGGGTACAATGTCCAGTAAAGGGCGGGATTATTTTCCCCCGACCAATACGACTCTGGGATCTAATAAAGATGGGTATCTAACAATTTTCCGTTGTACTGTTTGGACAACAGTCACCTTCAAAATAATATCCGAATTGTGGCTGACTCGATCACTTGATTATTAATCTGATCCTGACGATGATCCCTAATATAACTTCTCTTCTGAGCTGAACGGAGTATGGGTAATGGTGGGTAGTAGAATATTCCGAATGTTCTGGGAATTATCTCGGAAGGACAGGCGTCGTGGGAGGGAAATGATCAACCCATATCATACTTCGTGGCCTAGAATATGTATTCACATTAGCGGTAGTATTTGCTATGGGAGTACCTTAACTTTAAGATCACTACATGGACTAGACCAGTGTTTCCCAACGTGGGGCCCACGCCCCACAGGGGGGCAATTTGACTGTTAAGGGGGGCAATTCGAAAATGGAAGAAATCGGCTGAATATAACAAAACGGGGAGACTTGACACTGAAGTTAACTAAATTGGAACCTGACATAAGATCTCTTTGCAGCAAGCATCAAGCGCAAGGATCTCACTAAATTTGAATAATAAATAATTACTAATAATTAAAATAATATAGACAAATTTTTCATTAAAATTATTTTGTACTTGAATTTCAGTTCTCCATTATATGTTTTGAAAATTTACTTACTGTGTTTGCTTTAATTACCTAGTGATTTCTTCCTAAAACCTATCATTCAAGTTTCTTTAGTGAACATTTCAATTTTTGAATATTAAAAATAATGTATTTGTTGAGGGGGGAGGGGGAGGGGGGCAATATGAATTTTAGAAAGGCTTAAGTGGGGCATGGTACAAAAAAGGTTGGGAAACACTGGACTAGACAGAAGATGTTAAGACTTCATCGCCATAATAAGAGACAGGCAATGCTAGAAACTACCAGTGAAGGAAAAATGGCGAGGAAGGGGACAGGCACCTCACATCAGATGACGAGGCCTAGGATTTGCCTTCTTACCAACGGCAGTATAGTCTATGGGAATACCTTTACTTTAACATCAAAACATGGATTAGAAAGAAGATGTGAAGACTTCAACTCTCGTGACGAGAGACGGGCAAGGCCGGAGATTTACTGCAGCGAAATGTCCGTGACATCTGATGTGATCTGATTACTTACAGTTGTAGAATGAGCATTCCCAAAACGCCAGTCTTGTTTACTCGGGGTAATGCGATGAGAGGGACTACCCTAGCACTCAGTTTAACCGATTTAGTGCCAAACAAAATGTAAGTTTGGACCAAAGATGATGAACAATCAAATGATCAAGTATAAGGGGCGTTCATTTGAAATCCGTTCGTGCCGCACCGAGTGTAATTGCGTACGTTGAATATGATCATGTCAGAGTCATATGATAAGTACTGGACAATGAATAAAAGAGCACGTGCTTATCGTCCCATGATGCATAGGTTCTTTTTCTGATTGTTGAGAAAATTGTCGGGTTGATCCAAAATCCGTCCAAAGAAGCTCAAAGAGCGGTGATTCAGTTTCTTTCATTTAAAGGATCTCGACCAGTGGACATTCATCGAAGAATGCAAGCAGCATACGGTAACAAATGTGTTTTGAAGACAACAGTGACAGACTGGGCACGAATGTTTCGGAAAGGACGTCAGTTCACGACATATCTTCGACGGCCGGGTCAAGCGCATATTGTTGCAACAGAAAATACAATTGCCAAAATTGATGCAGCAGTACAGATGAACCTTTGTCGAAGCATACGTTCGCTAGCGAAAATATTTGATATTTCAATTGGGGCAATTCAAAAGGATCTCTTTTTTTTTTTTTGTTCGCTGTGGGTACCACGGATGTTGACCGACCACAAAAAAGAGGAACGCATGGGATGGTTTTTGAACCACTTGCTGCGTTACAGAGTGGAGGGTGATGCATTTCTCTTCCAAATAGTGGCAGGCGATGAATCATGGTGTCACCACATTGAGCCGAGTAGCAAAAGAGAGAAAGCATGCAATGGAAGCATGCTGGATCACCAAAAGCTAAAACATTCAAGTTACAGGTTTCCGCTGGTAAGGTTATGCTGAGCGTATTTTGTTTACCATGAAGGGCTATTGTTGGCCGACTTTAAAGAACCTGGTGTCAACATCATCTCTATCCACTACTTGCAAACACTAGACAAGCTGCAAAAAGCTATCAAGAGTAAACGACCCAGCATGCTTTCTCGCGGTGTGATTTTGTTGCACGATAATGCTCGTTTGCTTGTCGCAAAGATTGTGCAGGAAGCATTAACAAGGAAGAAGTGGAAAATTCTGCAACATCCATCTATAGTCCTGATTTGTCACCATGTGATTTTCATTTGTTCGGACCTCTAAAAAGAGCTCTCAAGGGGCAACGATTTAACACAGATGCAGACATAATGAACGCGGCAAACACTTGGTTCAGAGAGCAACCACAAGCCTTTTTTGCGGACGGCATTCGCCGCCTACCTAAGCAATGGGATGCTTGCTTGAATGCCTACGGCGACTTCTTCTGACCAACCCATGGTGCATAATTCATTCAAAAAGAATGCTTTGTTTAATTCTACCACACCTGTTAATGTTTCTTTCATGCTTTTGTAATAAAGCCACTGGAACCGGTTTCAAATGAACGTCCCTAATATTATAATATAAATTTGCGTTCACTGAGCATTGAAATTGTTGGAGATCAATCAATCAATTAGGTGCAGTCTCCACAATGAATGTTGGCTGCAATGGATCTCCAACACTCGCCTTGACTGTGCTTTCTGTCATACCGATGCTCGTCGATCTCTTGATGTTATCTTCCCGCTTGTATCGTTCTCAACATCTTGCTCGCTTGCCCTCAACCTTGCCCTCCAATATGGTTTTTATAAGAGTGTTGTGTCTGTTAACGTGGCCATAACACTCTTATTAAAAACGAAAAAAACAAATAACTTGATGGCCCTAGTATGGCGATATATCGCCCTTCTGTCCAAATGGAAGGTCATAGTTGGGAATATATTATCCTTCGTCATTGAATTAGTTAATGAATATTCCTTTTAAGGAATCGTGTAATTTGGCTCTCTTGATGCTAATCACTTGAAACGAATACTAATCGTTAATTGGAAACCGCGGTACCGCAGTGGCTAGCACGTTCACATGCATGTCAGGTGTTCCAATGATCATTGTGGCTTGTTTTTGAAGTTGACCTAGGCTACCTAAAATGGGGGAAAGGAAATTGATAATGACCACAATAGGCTACCCGTCGAGTGCCAGTTGATCTATTAAATTATGGGGATGGCACCATTTTTAGCCAGAACTAGCAGTCTTTCCAACAATCTATCGTTAGAATGAACTAGCAATCTTTAGGAGCTAGTCATTTTAAGGATGAACTAACAGTCTCTTTTGAGAGTTTTTTTTTTTTTTTAGCATATCCTTTACAGGACTTAGCTGTCAACACCAGCATCTTTCCTATGTCAATCTCTTGGCAAGATTACGCTCAGTAGTTTGCCATTGCTTTCTGAGCGGCCGGCTCACATACCCCGTAAGTTACCGATGCGATTCGAACCACTACTGATTTGAACCGTCATCACGTTGCCTACGAGAGTATACGAGATTACGGAGAAAAGTCATAACCTCTAAGCCACGAAGCCGGCCTTTTGAGGGTTAGTATGTTTATATTCGGCTCCATGGCGAAGGAGTTACGTACGTTGTTCGTAACCCCACATACCCGCGTTCGAAACACAACTGCGTTGGCTTTTTATGAAATAGTATGGGTTCCGGTCGTTCAGAAGCAATTGCAAACTACTGAACGTAACTTGCCCAGGAATCATGAACAGCCAAAAAAGAAATGCAGGGATTGACAGCTTCGTCCTGTAAAGGACCTGCAACTAACTTATTACTTATGTTTATAATGAACTAACAGTCTTTTGAGAGTTAGTCTTGTTTATAATGAACTAACAGTTTTTTTTAGAGACTTAGTCATGTTTATAATGAACTAACAGTCTTTAGAGAGCTAGTAATGTTAACAATGAACTAACAGTCCCATCGGAGTTAATCATCCTTAGGATGAACTAGCAGAATTTCGTAGTTAATCATTTTAAAGTGAACTAACAGTTTTTCGGACTGTAATTTTTAGTAACCGCTCTCCATGGCGAAGGTATTTACGGACGCGATTCGTAAGACCGATTACCCGCGTTCGAAACACAGCTACGGCCGATTTGGCAGCAGACCGCGTTGCACTGGGTTTTAACGAGTTGGTATGGAAGCCGGTCGTTCGGTAGGCAATGGCAAACTACTGAACGTAAACATGCCAAGACATCAATAATAGCAGTAAAATGCTGTTGTGGTGTTGACAGCGATGTCCTGTAAAAAGGATATCCATCCATCATGTGCCATGCCGGAAAGAGTAGGCGGTCATGACTCACCATTTCACTCGATCACCAGAATCGTCGATCAGCTCAGTGTTCCTGTCTCGACCATGCCATGTGGCCAAGCCATCCAGGTATTTACTTCTCGGTCTTCCCCTTGCTCTGTTCCCTTCGATCTTGCCAGTTGTCACCTAGTTCTCCAATTCATTTCTTCTCATAACATGCCCAAAAGCTTTTGACTGTCTACGTCTAATTTCTCTAATCAATGTACGATTTTCATTTGTAACCTGTATACTTGGTCATTGGTTTTTCTGTTTGTCCATGGTATTCTTTGCATTCTTCTCAGAAACCGTATTTCCACTGCCATCAAATGTTTTTCAGCTTGACTGCTCATTGTCCAAGTTTCACATCCATACAAAAGTGCAGGCTCTATGTAGCACCTCAACACTCTTTTTCTCATTTTAATTAACATTTTTTTTATTAGTCAGTATGCTTTTCATCTTGCTAAAGGCTACTTTCGCCAAGGCGATTCTTGTTCTAATCTCTTCAAGGCATCTCCCATCAGATGTTATGACTGTTCCGAGATAATTGTACCGATTCACTAGTTGAAGAATAGTCCCATTTACTTGTATATTACATTGTGGTATTTCTTTCTTCCTAGTGACGACCATAATCTGTCTATTTTTACAATTTAATTCTAACCCTTGTTGTTCACTGTGTGCAACAACCGCATTTACTAATTGTTGCAGATGCTGCTCGTTGTCTGCAATCAATACTGTGTAATCTGCATATCTAATATTATTGATGTTTCGTCCTCCAATGATGATGTCATGTTGATAAGATATCTTCTACATTTCTGAAAATTTTTTCACTATATATGCTTCCGAAAAAAAATGGCGACGACCTAATGTTCATTCTTCAGGAGACGCTGTGTTTAGTGTTTTCCTGTGGATTATGTGGTGTTATTTCTTATTCGTTTATTTGAAGTTGTTCACAAGAAGCCACGGAAGGCAGGTGGTGGATGAAATTCTGAGGGCAGCGGACAGATAGTTGTTGGTTATGGTCTCAAGTTTCGCGACAGCAGGCAGAAGATCTCTTTCACGAGACAATGGCTGCGGTCACCCGGCCAGTATGGTCACTGCCAAGGAAAGAAAGCAACGGCAAACTACCTTCTTTAAAAGTGCTAGTTCATTATGATTCGCCTAATTACCGATCATCACAAGACAAGGAAAGGGACATTAAAAAAAAAAAAGGATATGGAATTTAAAAAAAAAATATTTTAGGAAAAAATCATACAATTTCGGAGTTAGTCACTGTATGATGAACTAGCAGTCTTTCGAGTTAGCTATCCTTAGAATGGATTATTAGTCTTTCGGAGCAAGTAAGAACCTGCAGCCTTTAGCAATTAATCATGTTTAGGATGAACTCGCTGAATTGTAGAGTTAGTCTGTTTATAAATAAATAACATAACTTCGATTGTAGTCGCTTTTTTAAGGGCAATCCTAGCAGACTTTCGGAGACAATCATTTGTAGGGCGAACTAGCAGTCTTTCGGTGTTATTCATTTTTTTTGTATATAATGAATCATCTCTAGCAGCTGTAACGAGAGACATTTTCTTTCAATGCTATCGAAAGTTAGTTTTTTCCTGATTCACCATGTTTACGTGCTGCAATATTATCAAAGATGGAAGGGCAACGTACCTTTACCTTATAACCGCCTAATTTCTTGTCTTATTGCATTGTTTTATTGATTTACTTCTTTTAAACCTTATATCTCAGATAAGTGCTACTTCAACATCCAACGTATCCTAGTTGTCACTTTCTGTTTTTCTTCGTGGTGTTGTTGTTGTTATTGATGTTGTTGTTATTGTTGTTGTTGTTGTTCTTCTTCTTCTTTGGTTCGATTGAAGTTTATTGTCTTCAACGGCAATGTTGTCTCTTCTTTAAACTTCTCTGTCTTCATTAGCTCACCCAGTGGTCCATAGAGTTTGTCTTCCACTGTGTTTTTTTTTTAGGTCAGAAGATTCGCCTAGATATGTCGTATTCGGCACAGTCTTGGAGTATGTGATCTGCTGTCTGCGACGCCAATCCACATGTGCATATGGCTGATTAGCCAATCTTAAAATGTGTATGCATGTGGTTGTGTAATTGTTTGTGCCCCGTATCTTCGAAGTCTTCTTCTTTCCACCGTGCGCTGTTCAAATAAACGATAACAATTAATATGTCAATTCATTTCAGTGCTGCACTTGTAGCAGTACAGTGATATTTTATGTGTAGATTTAAGTCACAACTTTACACTAGTTTATAGCATCGCTGAGCATAAAACACACAAAAATCAAAGAAGACATTAAAGTACCGTTACATGCTTTAACGAAATGAAATCAACAATAAAACAAGCGGATGGACAAATCAACAAGGAAGAAGGAACTTCCCCAGAGCGGTATTTCTCAACTTATTTTTCACGTATGCTAGTCACATCGCAATCGCCCTATCCACGTTCTTTACAGGACTTATACAGAACTACGAATCGACAATTGCTAATCCGCTGTTGTGAAATCCGAAACAAATCCGGAAGAAAAGACTTTCTTCTTCCCTCACCTCCTAAATTATCTTTGTCTGAAACTGGTAGGCTTATTGTTGTCTGATGTGATAGATAATCACATAAGTTATGTACTTGTTTTCTGTTAATAAAATGCCACGTAGAGCTACTTATACCCCAGAGGGTGTGCCAAAAAAGGAAACATCTGATTTTATTAGTTAGTGTTGACAGTAAATAGTAGAGATGCTAGGCCGTGTAAATATTATGTTGATTCTAACTACTGGTAGAAATCTATAGAGTTGGTGGGTCGTGGTCAATATTATGTTGATTTTAACTACTGACAGTGAAGCGATAAGATGGGTCGGTCGTAATATATATTATAATGATTCTAACAACCGGTAGTGAGAGTTGTGATGGTGGAATGTGATAAATACAGTAAAACATAGCTTTTCGTCGATTTCGGTTTTCTGCGAAATATTTGTCTCGGTTTTCGTCAGTGACCTCGGATTTTGTCGGCGTGCCCACGAGACCTCGCTGCTAATTTTGCGAAAACAAAGGAAAACACGCGTTCTTCTGCTCAGTTTGGCATTGTTTCTCGTTGTGTTAGCATCACTTGCTAATAAGTTAACCCTTTCCCGTTAGCTCCATCACGAGATCAAAGAAAGTTTCCAGAGCCAACAGCCCTTCGAAGAAGAAGAAGGCCAGGAACACGACCGAGTTTAAAAAGGAAATCATTGAAAAATACGATAAGATTGCTGAAATTGGCCGCATGTACTGGAAATCGTCATCCACGATAAATTCCATTGTGGCGAAAAAGGAAGTTATAAAGGAGGCTAATGTAGCGAAAGACGTGAATGTGCTAATGAAACAGAGATCGCAAACAATTGAAGATGTCGAACATTTACTGTTAATTTGGATAAATCAAAAACAGTTAGAGGGCGAGTCTGTTTCGGAGACAATCATAATGAAAAGGTCAGACTGTTAAATGCCGATCTCATTAAGAAAATGCCTGGGACGAGTGTTAGTGTACTTAGTGATATAAAGGCCAGCAGATGATGTTTTGAAAAATTCAAGGGGCGCTCAGGCATACACAGTGTTACTAGTCATGGCGAAGATGCGAGTTCGGACACGTCTGGGGATGAAAAATAGCATTAAACACTATATTTATTCTCTATAAACTGTGTTTATGTTATATATTTTGGAGTGTCTAGAACGAATTAATTGGATTTACATTGATCCACATGGAAATAATTGCCTCGGTTTTCGTAGGTTTCGGATTTCGCCGATTGTTTTGGGCGGCTTGTGGACGAAACCCGAGGTTTTACTGTATTATGTTAATTCTAACCACCGGCTGCAAATCGTCAAGATGGTGGGTTGCGGTAAATATTATGTTGATTCTAACTACCGACAGTCAACAATAGAGATGGTGTGTTGTGGTAAATATTATGTTACTCTATTTATGTTAACAGTGACACGGTGCTGCCAAGCTGTCACAATTGATGACGAAGTGAATGCAAGAATCTCCAAGGCCAGCGCGGCTTTTAGCAGACTGTACAAGAATGTATGGGACAGAAATGGAATAAGCCTGCAAACAAAGCTGAAAGTCTACAAAGCAGTTGTATTGTCCACACTGCTATATACTTGTGAAACCTGGACTGTTTATCAGCGACACTCTAGGAAATTAAACCACTTCCACACAGTCTGCCTTAGGAAGTTACTGAAGATTAAATGGCAAGACAAGATCCCAGACACTGAAGTCCTAGAAAGAGCGTCCATGCCCAGTATCCATACAATACTAATGAAGAATCAGATTCGCTGGGCTGGTCACTTGACTCGCATGCCAGATCACAGGCTCCCTAAGCGAATTTTTTACGGCGAGTTGCGTTGTGGTAAACGCTCCCAAGGCGGCCAGAGGAAACGTTTTAAAGACACTCTGAAAATCTCACTGAATGCTTTTGGAATTAATCATAACACCTGGGAGACTGCAGCCAGAGACCGAAATTCGTGGCGTACATCATTACGTAAGGGTGCAGTCACTTGTGAGGCAACCAGGACTGCAAGGGCTGTGAAGAAAAGACAGAACAGAAAAACCACTGCAGAAAATAAATCCTCCTCCAGAAACGTCAAGCATCCTTTGTCCACATTGTCAAAGAACATTTCGAGCCAAAATAGGCCTTATCAGCCATCTTAGAACTCACGGCTCCATAGTTTCAACCCCACTGGATAAAATGAATGGTCATCATCATTCTTGATGGACAAACAACAAACATGTTAATAGTAACGAGGAAGACCAAGAGAGACCCTGCGTAGAACCATCATCAGAGAAGGCTCATTCAACGGCCAACTGAACATCCAAGATCTTCAACAGGTAGCAGCGAACCGCCAGACATGGAGAGCCATGACTTCTGCTCTATGCGCCGACTTAGGCTCACGAGGAAAGACTAACTAACTAACTGTTGGGTTGTGGTAAATATTATGTTGACTCTAACTGCCAACAGTGAACAGTTAAGATGATAGATTGTTGTAAACATTATGTTGGGTATAAATACCGACAGTAAACAGTAGGGATTCCAGATCGTGTAAACAGTATGTTGATTCTAATTACCAACAGTATACACTAGAAATGGCAGATTATGGTAGAAATTTTGTTGATTATTACTACCGGCTGTGAGCAGTATATTGTTGTCATGTTATGTTTATTCTAATTACCGACAGTAAACAGTAGAGATATCAAGTGGTGTAAATATTGTGTTGATTTTGATCACCGACAGTAAGCACTAGAGATGGTAGGTCGTGGTAAATATTTGTTTTGATTCTTCTTCTTCTTCTTCTTCTTCTTCTTCTTCTTCTTCTTCTTCTTCTTCTTCTTCTTCTTCTTCTTCTTCTTCTTCTTCTTCTTCTTCTTCTTCTTCTTCTTCTTCTTCTTCTTCTTCTTCTTCTTCTTCTTCTTCTTCTTCTTCTTCTTCTTCTTCTTCTTCTTCTTCTTCTTCTTCTTCTTCTTCTTCTTCTTCTTCTTCTTCTTCTTCTTCTTTCATCCGGAGTTTTTTTTTTCGGACGTGATTGCGTTGTGCCTGTTTACAGCACGGTTGCGTTCTTGCGCCGTTAGGCCGACACATCCGACTTCTGCGGGCATTTGTTGACCGGATTAACCTTCCCGGGGTTATGTTGATTCTAACTGCCGACAGTGAACAGTTAAGACTGTGGATTGCGGTAAATATTATTTAGATTCTAATTACAGATAGTAAACGGTGGGTCGCAGTATATTTTATGTTGATTCTAATTACCGAACGAACGAACGAACAACCTTTATTTTCAAAGGGATAAGAATTGGGCACGCAGGCCCGTCTGACATTCTGCCCTTCTTCTCTATTTCCTCTCAAACATTATTTCATTCAACATCATTTATGAAGCTAATCTTAGACAACAAAAGAACAATAAGAACTAATACTCATGAAAAATAATCAATAATACATGACTCACTGAGGCAATGTTTAACATAGGCATTATAAATACCCAAGGAAGGTGTAACGTGCCATAAACATGGGAATTTTTATTGGCTAGTTGTTTAAGATAATTTACCATTATTATTGGTATGGGGCATGTAGTCTGTACTGGGGTAGTATTCAAAACAGGTGTTGGTCGTTGGTACATCGACATCTTAAGTGCCTGATGAAGTGAAGCTGGACTAAAGCTTGTGAGGTATAACCATTCTGGGTTACAATGAAATGGATACTGTTGATGTTTCAAGGGTGTGTAACGATTACCAACTACAGGTTCTGGTTTGTGGCTAACAGGAGGCTGTAGTGACACGTTGTTGTTTCTGATAGATGGTTCCTTGCTGGGGAGAAGAGGAAACATATCTTCATAATTATCACCCTCCTGTGTGAAAGAGAGCATATTTACGGACTTGGTGTGGTAGAAGTGTTTCCTCTGGCTTGGATATCAGGTGCTGTGTTTATGAGTGGTGTGCGCCCTTCTGGCCTATTGGTACTTAATGTGACTGTCGTATGTCGTCTGGCTAGAGTTTCAGGTGGAGTAGCTAAAAGTGTCCTACGCAATCCTGTATTGGATGTATGTTGTGTCCGTTCTAGGTATTTGATATTTTTGGCGAGCAAGCTGGTGCTCATTGTAGACAAATGTATTTGATCTTTCTAAAGACTCTTTTGTGTGTGTGCACCAGCCTGTGAAGTGAAGAACGGTGTGTTCTTGATGAACTGTATGTTGTTGTGAGAACAGAACTTCTGCAATATGTTGTTATTTATGTCAGCTAGACGACGCTGCAATCCATAACAGGGTGATATAATGTAGGAGTTCAAGAGTGCTAGCAGCTAAGATACTGTGATTTGTTGATTGTTCGTGGTGTCGTTTATACCAATGTGTGCGCTTGCCTTTCTAACGTTATGATTTACAGCCAACCTGCTAATCTTGTCTGCTAGCCGGTCAACACCAGCCCCAGACAGTGGGATTATGGAAACCAAGTCTTTGTTTGAAGTGGCGCCGCGGTCGCTGTATAGGGCTTTCATTAAAGAATTGCCAAGTATAATGTATGTGCAGTCGGGTCGTGCTGTCTGTATATGTTGTTTGTCAGCACGCCTCGCCCGTTGTTTCTTCCATTGATGATTGTTAGCAGTCTGTCTGTCTCCATGTGGTTCTCCCGGTGTTTCTTGTAGACATGTGTTGTCTGTTAGCAGTGTGTTATAGCACTGTACGTTTTCTGGTGATTTTCCTTGAAGCCCGTCGAACCTATTGCTTATTTTGACGTGAATGGGATAGATTGCTTGTTGTTGTTTATCTTCCTTTGCACATTCATAGTAGTTATCTGTTTTGGGTGTGACCGAGCTTCCCCAAGATTCCCCAAGGATGAAACAGTTGCTTGGGATTACATGCTTCTTCGGTTGGGTCGGCGGAGGACACAATCGGTAAGGTTTGAGCTGATTTTCTAAGCAGCAAATGTTCCTCTCGCAGGAGCGCTACTTCTGCCTAGAGAGAATTGTGTTAGTTGAAACAGTGACAAGGGGCGCCTTTAGTGATTGTTCTAATTCTTCAATGCGCTGTTGACACGAATGTCCATCGATTGTTTAGATAATATTGTTATCTAAGGCAGGTAATTCTTCAACAACCTTCACGTTGGGTTCCGTGTTGTTTTGGATGCGCTCCATTTGGGTATTCAATGGCTAAGAGCACTAGTGGGTTGGCGGGCCTCGTGTTGATGTTGTCCTGTACACTCGTCGTATGAATTAATTGAAGAGCATTGTTAGTCGGTGTGCTGTCTAACGCTGTAGTTGCGACCTGTGTAGTTTCGATGAAAGTCTGTATCGAGTTTTCAAGCTCGACAAAACCTAGTTTTAGCCAATAATTAACGTTTTCAACATGTCCCTGTGTCATTAGTTTATTTTTCGTGTTGTATAAGTGGATCGCAATCACAAGCGTCGTAATCAGGTCATCAACATGGGCCCCGCGCTTATCTTGTCAGGGTTCGGTTAGTTCAAGCTTGTAATAGTTAAGTAGACAAGTTCAGAAAGCCTCATAATGGAGTGTGTTACACAGTAAAGATTGCAGATAAATATTATATGGTAAATATTATGTTGGCTCTAACTACTGACAATGAACAGTAGAGATGCTAGGCCGTGTAAATACGTGAGAAAATCATTAAGTAGCAGGAATGTTACGAATAATAATTTTTTTTTTTTACAATACTGCGACCCATAAATTGTGTGTGTGTGTGTGTGTGTGTGTGTGTGTGTGTGTTGTGTGTGTGTGTGTGTGTGTGTGTGTGTGTGTGTTATTTCTCATCACAGTCCACTGCCTGGTAGCACACTTGGTTCTCCTGTTCACTAGCTTGTTGATGCCTTCTAGGAAGACGTTTTTGGGTGTGGTCTTACACCAGTTTTGCACCGCCACCATTACCTCGTTGTCCTCTGAAAATCTCTGACCCTGCAAATATTCTTTGAGGGGTCCAAACAAGTGAAATTCCAATGGCGCCATGTCTGGGCTGTATGCTAGATGTTTCCAGACCTCAAAGTCAGATCATGTAGTGTGTCCATTGTATGCATAGTGGTATGAGGGCAGGCGTTGTCGTGCCGCAGCAATACTCATTTTGATAGAAATCCCCGGCGTTTCAATCATATCGTGGTTTTCAATATTTCACTAGCCCCGGGAAGGTTAACCCGGTCAACAAATGCCCGCAGAAGTCGGATGTGTCGGCCTAACGGCGCAAGAACGCAGCTCTGCTGTAAACAGGCACAACGCAATCACATCCGGAAAAAAAACTCCGGATGAACGAAGAAGAAGAAGAAGAATGTTTCACTAGTATGTCACTGTATCGAGCACTAGTCACATTTTATCCATTTCATGGGAATGCACCGATATCCCAAAAGATGGTCATCGTAATCTTTCCAGCGGATTCTTGCATCTTTTTTAAACCAGAGCAACGAGTGTTTCCTTTGAAATCTTTCTAGCCAATAATACATTGTTCCCGATTCTATCAACCGTCTCCCTACTAAAATATTATTATTCTGTATATTTTATACAAAGTTTCACACATTCTGATCGCAAGGTAAACGAACAACTCCTCGTTTTCTTCCACGGAGCAAATCGATAGTGGGAAAGCCATTCTGTAATTATTATTGCACATGCGCAAGCTGCTCGATCTTTACGAACCATATTTGGAATATTTCTTAAGAGCCAGTTTGGGTATTGGAATAATATTTTACATTGTCCATACTATTTCATGCACTTTATAATAAAATACCTGTCGTCGACAGTGAGGGCCCTACGGGCCCTAAACTTAAAAACATCCATCGATCGGTCTAGCAGTCCACCGAACACTAAACCGGGAAATGATTGCCGGACCGATGCAAATGAGGCTCGAAGGGATTCTTCTTTGTTTGCGGTGAATTAAAATTGAAATACCAGCAGAAGATTTAGAAACGCACTAACAGTAGCAAAGACAGTTCCCAGTGCTGATTGTTATAGTGACCACAGATTACTCACAGGAACATTGAGGATAAAATTGAAGAAAGTCAAGTATATAACAGGAAACACTAAATATGATTTATGTACATTGAGTAAGGACAAGGAAATTCAAAACAAATGCAACATAGAAGTACAGAACAGATTTGATATATTGTCTGATCTGGAGATATTATTCCAGGATGTGAATGATCAATGGGAAATGTTAAAGAATTCAATCAGTTTGGCTGAAGAAACAACTATTCCAAAGTTAAAGAAGGTGGGTCGTAAGAAATGGATGACTGAAGAAATTTTTCACCTAATGGAAACAAGAAGACTCAACAAAAATAATCCTGCCAAATATGAAGAAATTCACAGACAAGTCAGAATATTATGTAGGAAGGCAAAAGAATCATGGCTTGAGGAAAAGTGCTTAGACATTGAAAAAAAAAAAAAACACAAAAGCCAAAATACCAAATTAGTGCACAAAAGAATTCAGGAACTTACTAATAAAAGAACAAGTACACCAACAGGCTGTCTAAAAACTAAAGATGGCAAAATCATAATAGAAAAAGATCAGATTCTTCTTCTTCTTCTTCTTCGTTCATCCGGAGTTTTTTTTTTTTTGGATGTGATTGCGTTGTGCCTGTTTACAGCAGAGCTGCGTTCTTGCGCCGTTAGGCCGACACATCCGACTTCTGCGGGCATTTGTTGACCGGGTTAACCTTCCCGGGAGATCAGATTCTACATGTATGGACAGATTGTGTGAAAAAAAACTGTATAATGATAACAGAGAGGAACAGTATGATATTAGATTTAATAATGAAGGACCACCAATTTTAAAGATGGAAGTTCAAAATGTTCTTAAGCATATGAAAGCTGGCAAGGCCCCCGGTGCAGATAAAAATCACAACAGAAATGGTTAAAGCTTTAGAAGAATTTGGATTAGAGCAGGTCACCAGACTGCTGAACACATTATATGATACTGGAGATATACCTTCTGAATTATGTAATTCTGTATTTATTGCAATCCCAAAGAAATCAGGAACCTTGGAATGTGATCAACATAGAACAATAAGTATAATGAGTCACATCACAAAGATTTTGCTACGAATTATCATGCAAAGAGTGAGGAAGAAAATACAACCTGAAAAAGGGGAAGAACAATGTGGGTTTGTAGAAGGAAAGGGTACAGTAAATGCTGTGTATATGCTGCGAACAGTTATTGAACGTGCTATAGAAGTAAACAATGATATACATCTTTGCTTTATTGACTACACAAAGGCTTTTGATAGAGTTAGACATGTCAACATGGTGGATATGCTTGCAGATCTACAAATTGATGGGAAAGACATTAGACTTATAAAAAACATATATTGGAAACAACATGCTGCCATAAGGACTGATAATGAAGTGGGACAATATCAACCTATTAAGAGAGGTGTTAGGCAGGGATGTGTAATGTCTCCAGATCTTTTTCGCCTATACAGTGAAAATATTTTCGGAAATGTAGAAGATATAAATGGAATCAGCATTGGAGGAAGAAACATCAATAACATTAGATATGCAGATGATACGGTATTGATTGCAGACAATGCACAGGATCTGCAACAATTAGTAGACGCGGTTGTTGTACACAATGAGCAGCTGGAGTTGGAATTAAATTGTAAGAAGACACGGGTTATGGTCGTCACTAGGAAGAACGAAGTACCGCAATGTAATATACAAGTAAATGGGAATATTCTTCAACAAGTGAATCGATACAATTATCTCGGAACAGTCATAACATCTGATGGGAGATGCCTTGTAGAGATTAGAACAAGAATCGCCATGGCGAAAGTAGCCTTTAGCAAGATGAAAAACATTCTGACCAATAAAAAGATGTCAATTGAAACGAAAAAAAAGAGTGCTGAGGGGGTACATAGAGCCTGTTCTTTTGTATGGATGTGAAACTTGGACAATGTGCAGTCAAGCTGAAAAACGTTTGATGGCTACAGAAATGTGGTTTGTGAGGAAAACGCAAAGAGTACCATGGACAGATAGAAAAACAAATGACCAAGTACTACAGGAGACAAATGAAAATCGTAGACTGATTAGAGAAATTAGACGAAGACAGTCAAAATTTTTCGGACATGTTATGAGAAGAAATGGATTGGAGAACTTAGTGACAACTGGCAAGATCGAAGGGAACAGACCAAGAGGAAGACCGAGAGGAAAATACCTGGATGGCTTGGCCACATGGCATGGACGAGACAGGAACACTGAGCTGATCCACAACTCTGGTGATCGAGTGAAATGGCGAGTCATGACCGCCCACGCTTTCCGGCATGGCACATGATTGATTGATTTTTAATGTCTGTGCGGTTTTTGAAAATAATGCCGTTCCAAGTTCCTATTATATTGCTTCTCCACAGTGGGGGGAATACAAAACTTGGAACGGCAATATTTTAAAATAACCACAAAGTCATTAAAAAATACACCTTGTATTACGTAATGATAAAACATAAAGTTAGAAAACAATGTGTAAACTAAATAAACATACAATATACACTGAAAATAGCGCTACTTTCGGCTGCATGGACGTGTCAGATTGGTCCAACCAGATCGCGAACAGAGATAGTTAGCATCCGTACAGAGATAGTTAGCATCCTTACACTTGGAAATCTACTGCAGTAGACGGAGCCCTTATGAGCATGTCCTGTGTGCAATATGTTCACTATTAACCCATACCCCGACTGGGACTAGCATTGTTGTGTGTTAGCGTATCTAGCAGTATAGTCTATATACGTCTACTTGATCGGAACGTACAAACCTGGAAGTGATTGCCACGTCCTGGAATAATATAATATTATGATCGTCACTAGGAAGAACAAAATACCACGATGTAATATACATGTAAATGGGAATATTCTGATTGATTGATTGATTTAGGAACCGACATCACAGCATTCGGGGCATTCCCATAAGCGCTCCGTCCCCATCCTCAGCAGCCAGCGAAGAGTTCCAACACTAATAGTACCAGTAGCAATCTGATTATATGTCCGTCTCGCCTTTCCTCTGAGGGTCGATCGTCGGCCACATCCCCTCGTCATCCCTCGCTGTCGCATTCTTGGCAGACCATGGTGATCCATTTGCTCCTCCGAGGTGTACACATGCTCCCACAAGGCAGCAACCACGCCTGCTTTGTCATGCATCAATACTCCACCAGGTTTTACCGAGCCAGCCAATCTGTCCGCCTGTTCATTCCCCAGCACACCAGCATGCCCCGGAGAAAAGATCCAGACGATGCTTGTCACCCGTGACTTCCGAAGCGAAGCAAGCCACTCTGCACGAAGCCTGCCTGTCCTCACCCTACTCAGCATGCTTTCTGAGTCAGTTACAATCACGATGTGTGTGTGTATCGTATTCTCCATCCAGCGGAAAGCTGCACTGACCGCCTCCACCTCCATTCTTAAGCTAGATGTTGTGGTATAATATGTCAGGCTCTCCTGCACCAAACGTCGACCATTAGCTTTTGCTAAGAACCCCCAGGCACTTCTCCTACCTCTCAACACCGACCCATCTGTGTAGATAATCACATCACCCGAGCGAGCATTATCCTGAATTAGTTGCTGGATTTCCACTTCCGTGGCCCCTGCTGGCCACTCCCTGCACTCCCGGCTTAATGTGATTATACCTCTGCACAAGTCTGACTGCTCCGCTGGCACTCTGACCCACTCCTCTCCTCTCCTCTCCTAATGTTCTCCAAGGGGCACACCTGTATGATTGTATCCTCTGCCTGAGCCATCCATGATTTCCCTCTTATCAGTCGCTGACCCTTAACGGCGTCCAGTGCCTCATGCAACGAGTGATCTGTGTCTGCAGCTACTCTGAGGTATGCCTTCGCCTGCATCACCTTGAGCCTACCTGCGACAGTCGGCAAACCAAGGATGTAACGCATACACACAACTGGGGTGTCTCTGGTGCATCCCAGAATGACTCGCATAGCTTCGTTCTGTATGCGCTCTAATTTCACCAGCTGACTTTTTTAGACAGTGAGCAGTCCTAGTCTATAATCAATCACTGAGAGGATCAAGTGCTGGTATAGTGTGAAAAGCATTCTCTGCTCTGTGTCCATTGCAGCCATAGTTTTAAGTGCATTGAGACCCTTTTGAGACCTTGTCACAGCCGTCTCCACATGGTCCTTGAAGGACAGGCTCCTGTCAAATGTGATTCCCAGATACTTCAGTTTGTTCTCTCTGTTGACGCTTCTACCATCTATAGTGAGGCTTTGGACATACCCTCTAACAATCCTGTTGTCCAGAGAGCACTACAAAACAGCTGCGTTTTCTGAGTGGATGACAGCACTCATTTCAGTGCACCAGTCAATCACTTTGTCTACTGTCACCTGTAGCTCCTGGGCTGTTTGATCCCTATTTCTCCCCTGCCTGTATGCAAGAATATCATCTGCAAATGTTAGTATCCTTCCAACCCCTGGTGCTTCTAGGTTTGCAATCTTGCTCGTATACACATTAAAGAGTACCGGTGAGATTGCTGATCCCTGTGGCAGTCCCGGGGTTAAAATATGTGGCTCTGAGGTCCATGCACCCAGACAGAGAGCAACCCGACGAGAATGTAGGACGGCTGCTATCCAGCTCACCAACCAGGGATTGACCCTCTTCTCCATCAGTACGGTCATCAAAATATCATATCGAACTCTATTGTATGCATCCTCGAGATCAAGCTCTGCCGCCATCGTTTCCTGTCTACTCTGGAACCCCTCATAAACATCAAAGGCAAAAGTGGCTGCATTGACCAGGTATCTTTTCCTGGCCTGTAGCTCCCCAGGCCTCTTGGAAGAAGCTTCCCCCTTTCCAAGAACTCTTGCAGCTTGACAGCGACTATCTTCTCTAGAACCTTCCCAAATGTATTTTGAAGGGTGATGATCCTAAAGCCACTAAACTTTGATTGATCCTTGAATAGTTTTGGGAGAGGGATGAGATAACTGTGCACCCAATCCTGCGGTACTGATGCTGTCCTAATGCTCTGATTAAAGCAGTCGGTCATCTCCTTCAGGTCTGCATCGCTCAAAGCCTTCATGTGGCCATACCTAACCCCATCTTGCCCTGGTGCCGCGTCTTCTGCCTTTTTCAAAATATGTTTAACATCTTCAACCCGTATGATGTCTTCATAATGCATATTCTTCATGGTGCCAGATAATTCCTCTCTAACTGCATCCCTGGTGTCCACATCATTATGATTGGTCTGCTCTAAAAATCTCTGGAGAAACGCCTCCCCTTTATCTTTGTCTGTTGTCAAGCGCACACCATCATCTCTACAAATTGTTCCCACTGTCATAGGCCGATCTTTTCTTTGCATTTGTTTGTGCAGTTTCCAGAATTTTCGCAGTGTTTTATCACCTCCAATCTCCTTCATGAAACATTCCCATTTTGCGTTTTTGGCCTCTGCAGCATAGCGCTTGAAGACCTCCACCTTGTCTTTCTTGACATTTTCCGCAGTATCCACTTCCTCTCGTGAGCTTCGGGGTGTCTGTCGCACTTTCCTTAGCTGCTTCATTACAGCTCTCTTTGCTTTCCAGGCCTGTTCTACTTCTGGGGTCCACCATGGGGGATGCAAAAAAGTTTTTAAAAAAGAGTTTTAACATTCCTGTTGCAAGCTCCCTGTCTGGGGCGTCCAAGAAGGCTATCGGACCACTCATACCGGAAGTACTTGCGCGCTCTCCCAGCCTTAACTTTCCTGGACTTAGAGATCAGGACTGAGCATGGCATGTGATCACTCCCATGGTCATTCAAAACAGTCCACTTTACATTAAGGACTGATGACTGGGAGACAAGTGCCAAGTCAATAGCTGTGTCTGCATCACCAGGCCTCATTGCCATTCTGGTAGGCCTACCATCATTTATGCAGACCACATCGGAGTCCACCATGGCATCCGCAAGGGCAATTCCCTGTCGGTTTTCTCCACTACTGTCCCAATCTCTGCTCCTCGCATTGAAGTCTCCACATATGAGTAGCCTATCACCTGGTAATTCCTCCAATTCCTTAAGCCAGTCCCAGTGTTCCTTTCTGACAAAACAGTCCACATTCTGAAACAAGTGAATAGAAACAAGTATCTCGGAACAGCCATAACAACTGATGGGAGATGTCAAGAGGTGGGCTTGCTTCCTCTACAATGATACGACTTCAGGCTCTATAATGTAGCGAGCTCACCTCAAGCTCTATGTGGCTCTGGGCATCAGGGGTACATAACAGCATATATTGAGGCATTCTGACACAGGACATGGTAACCATCTGAATTCCACAACAACGACTCAACGCATAGACTGATGGAATGAACTGCAATGTATTTCTTACAGCTGATCGTAGACTACGGTAATGAGTGTGGGATTGATGCCGACTTCAGTCATTCTCTCTCTCCAGGCACTCCCGCTCTTCAATCAGAAATCATCTCCACAGACCAGTGAAAGTGTTGGGAACAAGGCCAGACGCCTAGTGTATCATGCAAATCCAATATACTGCTCCTACCTTCAACTGGAGCTCACCATACTCGAATTCCAACAGCCAGCGCTGCCTTTAGTGACTTATGAACTTCAGTCACGATTCGACTCCCGAGACTGGTATTGAAAGCACATCCGATCACCTTGTCCGCTGGCACACAAACTAATGCTTAAGCCGTTATGGCGTTAGGTGACGTCCTATCATGACGTCTAAATTGCGTTCAATGTTGGTGTCACAATGTTCACCATTTGTGACACCCTTTATCTTCTTCTTTGATGCGCTAACTCATCAATTGCCTGCCTCACTGTCATTTACTACATGACAGGAGATGTCTTGAAGAGATTAGAACAAGAATGGCCATGCCGAAGGTACACTTTGGTAAGTTGGAAAACATAATGACTAATATAAAAATGTAAATTGCCACGAAAAAAAGATTGTTGCGGTGCTACATAGAACCTGCACTTTTGTATGAATGTGAAGACACTGAGCAGTGACGCTGAATCTGCTGGCTGTGGGCTTGAGGTTTCTGAGGAGAAGACAAAGCGACACAGCGGGATTCGAACCTCCGGGGTCTATGTTGGCTATAGTTATCGACCAGGCGCATTATTCGAACCGCCAATGATACCACCTAGCTCCGCTACAAACTCGCCCACAGCCACACTACCCCACCACACAGTAGGATTCGAACGTGTCAATCGCAATGGCACCAACTAGACACCACTGTTTTACACAGATGAAACCCCTATGACCAAATAGACATCCCCTCGACCCCCACCTAGCACCGTTATATACTCGACCACCACAACACTACCCCACCACATCGTAGGATTCGATCCTGTCAAGCGCATTGGCAGCAACTAGCCACCACTGTTACACATTGGTGAACCCCCTATAACCAAATAGACACCCCCACACGCTGCCGACTGGTAATCTTACCAACGAAAATGCACCGAGATTCGAACCCGACACCCACCACGACATGGATGGCCCAGGGTACCAACTAGCTTGTGTACCGTCTATACAACTAGGAAGATAATTATTTCGATACCATGACTGACAGCTTTATCAAGCGCATCTCCAATGCGTCTATCGCACCAACTAGCCCCGTGTCTCAGTTGATCTTACCATTGTTAACATATACCGATGATCTGATTAAAAACGACACCTGTCGCCTACAGGTGTAATTTATAATACACATTATTTTATTACACGGGCAATATCGACTTTTTGCCCACAGATGTTCACCGATCTTATCAAAGATACGAATACAACAACCGGTAACACCCGGCACACACCAATCGATTATGCATAAATTATGCTCCCCAGCTCCTCCTTATTTGCTCTTACTAAAAAAAAAGCGGGTCCTCACGGGTCCTCCGGGTCCTCTCTCTTTATTCTTAGTAAATGTGGTCGACCATGGCACAATACGTGTAGTAGAGCTCCTGTGTACCACGGGTCGACCCCTAACTGATCGGGGAAAAACGCTGCTTCTGCTGGGGACTGACCCCAAAATCGTCGTCTTAGAGTTTATATTTGATTTAAAAATTAAAAAAATTCCCGCCACAAGGGAGATTTGAACCCAGGACATATGGAGAAAATAATTCAGGCGCGTGCTATAATTGTTATAAAGTAAAAACGCAACAGAGTGTTGTGGATATTGCAAACACCGAATGGAAGAGTCATTGACGCAATGTGGGTCTCGTCTCTAGCTTTCATGCATGGGGACAGCTTACATAGAACTAGTCCAATATGGTTTGTGAGTTTAGAGAATGTGTAAATGTAATAGTGGTAATACGTTTTGCTGAACATACTGAGCGGCCCAATTAGCCTAGTCAATATGGGCGGTGTATTTTTTGTGGCTATAGAGGTTTGTTAGTTGGTTGTCAAACAGACTTGACAAAATTGTCAAACAACTGCACGGACCAATCAAGTGGTAAAATGTGGGTTTCTTTACCTAACTATTTCAGAGCTTAAAATAGAACAAACAATGATCATTGGAGTGATTAAGAGGTATGACTCCGGCTTCTAACTCGAAAAGGTGTTGGATGGAGTGGTTTCATGGTAGCTTTAACTAGAAAAGGTAAATGTTGTGGTTGTTTCGAGGTGTGAGGCCCGACTCTAACTTGAAAATGAGAAAGTTGTGGCAGTTTCGAGGTAAAAAGTGAAGGTTCGGCGATTTTAATTTGTGGTGCCCGTTTCTAACTCGAAACTTGCGAATGTTTGAATGGTTTAGAGGAATGAGGACCGCCTTTAACTCGGAAATGTGACCGCTGTGGTTGTTTCGAGCCATGGCACCCACTTCTAATTCGAACATGGGAAGGCTTGTGTTGTTTGGGCTACGACATAATAGAAGGGCTCTTGTGCAAGAGCGTTCTAGCTCGTAAACATCCTGTACGCTGATGACGAGGTAGCAGGATGGTTTCCTACACGAGTCAGTTTAGACTTCAACGTTGATTTCTTACTCAGAAAACAATCATCATCATCACCATGTGCCATGCCAGTAAGCGTGGGCGGTCATGTTTTGCCACCTCAATCGATCACCAAAATCGTGGATCAGCTCAGTGTTCTTGTCACGACCATACAACGTGGTCAAGCCATTCAGGTATTTACTTCTCTGCCCTCCCCTTGTTCTCTTCCCCTCGATCTTGCCAGTTGCCTTCAAGTTCTCCAATTTATTTCTTTTCCTAATGTGAATATCTACTTCTAATTTCTCATTTCTAATTGTTCATTATAATTGTTCATTATAATTGTTCACTATATATGTGTGTGCGTGTGGGAGCGAGAGAGAGAGAGAGAGAGAGAGAGAGAGAGAGAGAGAGAGAGAGAGTGGGTGTCAGAGAGAGGGAGAGAGTGAATGCGTGTGTGCATGCGTGTGTGTGGAGAGAGTGATTGAGCGAGAAATGGTGGGGGAATGTGTCAGTGCATGCATTCGTACGTGTATGTGTGAGAGTGAGTGAGGGAGTGTGTGCGTGCGTGCATGCGTTCATGTGTACGTGTATGTGTGAGAGAGTGTGATTGAGAGAGTGAGTGTGTGTGTAGGATTGTGTGTTAGAGAGTGTTAGAGAGACAGTGGGAGAGTTGATGTGTTAGTGTGTGTGTGTGTGTGAGCGCGCGCATGCGTGTGAGTGTGTGTATATGAAAGAATACAGAGAGAGAGAGAGAGAGAGAGAGAGAGAGAGAGAGAGCTGAGCAGATGCATGTCATGTAACACGCATGTTATGTAACACGCGAATCCATATGTTTGTGTATTCTCATCTGTCATATTATAAGTTAAATACCATTTGATTTTATCATGTATAATCTAAACTTATGTTCATTACTGTAGTTTGAGTGAGAGAGTGAGTGAGTGTGAATGAGAGACAGAATGAGTGAGCGTGAGAGTGAATGAGTGAGCGTGAGAGTGAATGAGTGAGAGTGAATGAGTGAGCGTGAGAGTAAATGAGTGAGCGTGAGAGTGAAGGAGTGAGCGGGAGAGTGAATGATTGAGCGTGAGAGTGAATGAGTGAGCGGGAGAGTGAATGAGTGAGAGTGAATGAGTGAACGGGAGAGTGAATGAGTGAGAGTGAATGAGTGAGCGTGAGGGTGAATGAGTGAGCGGGAGAGTGAATGAGTGAGCTTGAGAGCGAATGAGTGAGCGGGAGAGTGAATGAGTGAGAGTGTCTGTGTGTGTGAGTGAATGAGTGAGAGTGAATGAGTGAGCGTGAGAGTGAATGAGTGAGCGGAAGAGTGAATGAGTGAGCGGGAGAGTGAATGAGTGAGCGGGAGAGTGAATGAGTGAGCGGGAGAGTGAATGAGTGAGCGGGAGAATAAATGATTGAGCGGGAGAGTGAATGAGTGAGCGTGAGAGTGAATGAGTGAGCGTGAGAGTGAATGAGTGAGAGTGAATGAGTGAGAGTGAATGAGTGAGCATGAGAGTGAATGAGTGAGCGTGAGAGTGAATGAGTGAGCGTGAGAGTGAATCAGTGAGCGGGAGAGTGAATGATTGAGCGGGAGAGTGAATGATTGAGCGTGAGAGTGAATGAGTGAGCGTGAGAGTAAATGAGTGAGCGTGAGAGTAAATGAGTGAGCGTGAGAGTGAATGATTGAGCGGGAGAGTGAATGAGTGAGCGGGAGAGTGAATGAGTGAGCGGGAGAGTGAATGAGTGAGCGGGAGAGTGAATGAGTGAGCGGGAGAGACAGAATGAGTGAGCGTGAGAGTGGATGAGTGAGCGGGAGAGTGAATGAGTGAGCGGGAGAGTGAATGAGTGAGCGGGAGAATGAATGAGTGAGCGGGAGAATGAATGAGTGAGCGGGAGAGTGAATGAGTGAGCGTGAGAGTGAATGAGTGAGCGGGAGAGTGAATGAGTGAGCGGGAGAGTGAATGAGTGAGCGGGAGAGCGAATGAGTGAGCGTGAGAGCGAATGAGTGAGAGTGAATGAGTGAGCGGGAGAGTGAATTAGTGAGAGAGAGTGAATGAGAGAGGAAAAAAGAGAGTGTGTGTGTGTGTGTGTGTGTGAGCGTACGCATGCGTGTGAGTGTGTGTATATGAAAGAATACAGAGAGAGAGAGAGAGAGAGAGAGAGAGAGAGAGAGAGAGAGAGAGAGAGAGAGAGAGAGAGAGCTGAGCAGATGCATGTCATGTAACACGCATGTTATGTAACACGCGAATCCTTATGTTTGTGTATTCTCATCTGTCATATTACAAGTTAAATACCATTTGATTTTATCATGTATAATCTAAACTTATGTTCATTACTGTAGTTTGAGTGAGAGAGTGAGTGAGTGTGAATGAGAGACAGAATGAGTGAGCGTGAGAGTGAATGAGTGAGCGTGAGAGTGAATGAGTGAGAGTGAATGAGTGAGCGTGAGAGTAAATGAGTGAGCGTGAGAGTGAATGAGTGAGCGGGAGAGTGAATGATTGAGCGTGAGAGTGAATGAGTGAGCGGGAGAGTGAATGAGTGAGAGTGAATGAGTGAGCGGGAGAGTTAATGAGTGAGAGTGAATGAGTGAGCGTGAGGGTGAATGAGTGAGCGGGAGAGTGAATGAGTGAGCGTGAGAGCGAATGAGTGAGCGGGAGAGTGAATGAGTGAGAGTGTCTGTGTGTGTGAGTGAATGAGTGAGAGTGAATGAGTGAGCGTGAGAGTGAATGAGTGAGCGGGAGAGTGAATGAGTGAGCGGGAGAGTGAATGAGTGAGCGGGAGAGTGAATGAGTGAGCGGGAGAGTGAATGAGTGAGCGGGTGAGTGAATGAGTGAGCAGGAGAGTAAATGATTGAGCGGGAGAGTGAATGAGTGAGCGTGAGAATGAATGAGTGAGAGTGAATGAGTGAGCGTGAGAGTGAATGAGTGAGAGTGAATGAGTGAGCATGAGAGTGAATGAGTGAGCGTGAGAGTGAATGAGTGAGCGTGAGAGTGAATCAGTGAGCGGGAGAGTGAATGATTGAGCGTGAGAGTGAATGAGTGAGCGTGAGAGTAAATGAGTGAGCCTTGAGAGTAAATGAGTGAGCGACAGAGTGAATGATTGAGCGGGACAGTGAATGAGTGAGCGTGAGAGTGAATGAGTGAGCGTGAGAGTGAATGAGTGAGCGTGAGAGTGAATGATTGAGCGGGAGAGTGAATGAGTGAGCGGGAGAGTGAATGAGTGAGCGGGAGAGTGAATGAGTGAGCGGAAGAGTGAATGAGTGAGTGGGCGAGAGTGAATGAGTGAGCGGGAGAGTGAATGAGTGAGCGGGAGAGTGAATGAGTGAGCGGGAGAATGAATGAGTGAGCGGGAGAATGAATGAGTGAGCGGGAGAGTGAATGAGTGAGCGTGAGAGTGAATGAGTGATCGGGAGAGTGAATGAGTGAGCGGGAGAGCGAATGAGTGAGCGTGAGAGCGAATGAGTGAGAGTGAATGAGTGAGCGGGAGAGTGAATTAGTGAGAGAGAGTGAATGAGAGAGGAAGAGAGAGAGTGTGTGTGTGTGTGTGTGAGCGTACGTATGCGTGTGAGTGTGTGTATATGAAAGAATACAGAGAGAGAGAGAGAGAGAGAGAGAGAGAGAGAGAGAGAGAGAGAGAGAGCTGAGCAGATGCATGTCATGTAACACGCATGTTATGTAACACGCGAATCCATATGTTTGTGTATTCTCATCTGTCATATTATAAGTTAAATACCATTTGATTTTATCATGTATAATCTAAACTTATGTTCATTACTGTAGTTTGAGTGAGAGAGTGAGTGAGTGTGAATGAGAGACAGAATGAGTGAGCGTGAGAGTGAATGAGTGAGCGTGAGAGTGAATGAGTGAGAGTGAATGAGTGAGCGTGAGAGTAAATGAGTGAGCGTGAGAGTGAAGGAGTGAGCGGGAGAGTGAATGATTGAGCGTGAGAGTGAATGAGTGAGCGGGAGAGTGAATGAGTGAGAGTGAATGAGTGAACGGGAGAGTGAATGAGTGAGAGTGAATGAGTGAGCGTGAGGGTGAATGAGTGAGCGGGAGAGTGAATGAGTGAGCGTGAGAGCGAATGAGTGAGCGTGAGGGTGAATGAGTGAGCGGGAGAGTGAATGATTGAGCGTGAGAGTGAATGAGTGAGCGGGAGAGTGAATGAGTGAGAGTGAATGAGTGAACGGGAGAGTGAATGAGTGAGAGTGAATGAGTGAGCGTGAGGGTGAATGAGTGAGCGGGAGAGTGAATGAGTGAGCGTGAGAGCGAATGAGTGAGCGGGAGAGTGAATGAGTGAGAGTGTCTGTGTGTGTGAGTGAATGAGTGAGAGTGAATGAGTGAGCGTGAGAGTGAATGAGTGAGCGGGAGAGTGAATGAGTGAGCGGGAGAGTGAATGAGTGAGCGGGAGAGTGAATGAGTGAGCGGGAGAGTGAATGAGTGAGCGGGAGAATAAATGATTGAGCGGGAGAGTGAATGAGTGAGCGTGAGAGTGAATGAGTGAGCGTGAGAGTGAATGAGTGAGAGTGAATGAGTGAGAGTGAATGAGTGAGCATGAGAGTGAATGAGTGAGCGTGAGAGTGAATGAGTGAGCGTGAGAGTGAATCAGTGAGCGGGAGAGTGAATGATTGAGCGGGAGAGTGAATGATTGAGCGTGAGAGTGAATGAGTGAGCGTGAGAGTAAATGAGTGAGCGTGAGAGTAAATGAGTGAGCCTGAGAGTGAATGATTGAGCGGGAGAGTGAATGAGTGAGCGGGAGAGTGAATGAGTGAGCGGGAGAGTGAATGAGTGAGCGGGAGAGTGAATGAGTGAGCGGGAGAGACAGAATGAGTGAGCGTGAGAGTGGATGAGTGAGCGGGAGAGTGAATGAGTGAGCGGGAGAGTGAATGAGTGAGCGGGAGAATGAATGAGTGAGCGGGAGAATGAATGAGTGAGCGGGAGAGTGAATGAGTGAGCGTGAGAGTGAATGAGTGAGCGGGAGAGTGAATGAGTGAGCGGGAGAGTGAATGAGTGAGCGGGAGAGCGAATGAGTGAGCGTGAGAGCGAATGAGTGAGAGTGAATGAGTGAGCGGGAGAGTGAATTAGTGAGAGAGAGTGAATGAGAGAGGAAGAAAGAGAGTGTGTGGTTGTGTGTGTGTGAGCGTACGCATGCGTGTGAGTGTGTGTATATGAAAGAATACAGAGAGAGAGAGAGAGAGAGAGAGAGAGAGAGAGAGAGAGAGAGAGAGCTGAGCAGATGCATGTCATGTAACACGCATGTTATGTAACACGCGAATCCTTATGTTTGTGTATTCTCATCTGTCATATTACAAGTTAAATACCATTTGATTTTATCATGTATAATCTAAACTTATGTTCATTACTGTAGTTTGAGTGAGAGAGTGAGTGAGTGTGAATGAGAGACAGAATGAGTGAGCGTGAGAGTGAATGAGTGAGCGTGAGAGTGAATGAGTGAGAGTGAATGAGTGAGCGTGAGAGTAAATGAGTGAGCGTGAGAGTGAATGAGTGAGCGGGAGAGTGAATGATTGAGCGTGAGAGTGAATGAGTGAGCGGGAGAGTGAATGAGTGAGAGTGAATGAGTGAGCGGGAGAGTGAATGAGTGAGAGTGAATGAGTGAGCGTGAGGGTGAATGAGTGAGCGGGAGAGTGAATGAGTGAGCGTGAGAGCGAATGAGTGAGCGGGAGAGTGAATGAGTGAGAGTGTCTGTGTGTGTGAGTGAATGAGTGAGAGTGAATGAGTGAGCGTGAGAGTGAATGAGTGAGCGGGAGAGTGAATGAGTGAGCGGGAGAGTGAATGAGTGAGCGGGAGAGTGAATGAGTGAGCGGGAGAGTGAATGAGTGAGCGGGTGAGTGAATGAGTGAGCGGGAGAGTAAATGATTGAGCGGGAGAGTGAATGAGTGAGCGTGAGAATGAATGAGTGAGAGTGAATGAGTGAGCGTGAGAGTGAATGAGTGAGAGTGAATGAGTGAGCATGAGAGTGAATGAGTGAGCGTGAGAGTGAATGAGTGAGCGTGAGAGTGAATCAGTGAGCGGGAGAGTGAATGATTGAGCGTGAGAGTGAATGAGTGAGCGTGAGAGTAAATGAGTGAGCCTTGAGAGTAAATGAGTGAGCGACAGAGTGAATGATTGCGCGGGACAGTGAATGAGTGAGCGTGAGAGTGAATGAGTGAGCGTGAGAGTGAATGAGTGAGCGTGAGAGTGAATGATTGAGCGGGAGAGTGAATGAGTGAGCGGGAGAGTGAATGAGTGAGCGGGAGAGTGAATGAGTGAGCGGAAGAGTGAATGAGTGAGTGGGCGAGAGTGAATGAGTGAGCGGGAGAGTGAATGAGTGAGCGGGAGAGTGAATGAGTGAGCGGGAGAATGAATGAGTGAGCGGGAGAATGAATGAGTGAGCGGGAGAGTGAATGAGTGAGCGTGAGAGTGAATGAGTGATCGGGAGAGTGAATGAGTGAGCGGGAGAGCGAATGAGTGAGCGTGAGAGCGAATGAGTGAGAGTGAATGAGTGAGCGGGAGAG
The DNA here is from genome assembly GCA_963921405.1 of Cepaea hortensis. Lineage (NCBI taxonomy): Eukaryota > Metazoa > Mollusca > Gastropoda > Stylommatophora > Helicidae > Cepaea > Cepaea hortensis. Next base: position 171,618,264 of record OY992876.1, on the reverse strand, counting down.
TGAATTAGTGAGAGAGAGTGAATGAGAGAGAAAGAGAGAGAGTGTGTGTGTGTGTGTGTGTGTGTGTGTGTGAGCGTACGCATGCGTGTGAGTGTGTGTATATGAAAGAATACAGAGAGAGAGAGAGAGAGAGAGAGAGAGAGAGAGAGAGAGAGCTGAGCAGATGCATGTCATGTAACACGCATGTTATGTAACACGCGAATCCATATGTTTGTGTATTCTCATCTGTCATATTATAAGTTAAATACCATTTGATTTTATCATGTATAATCTAAACTTATGTTCATTACTGTAGTTTGAGTGAGAGAGTGAGTGAGTGTGAATGAGAGACAGAATGAGTGAGCGTGAGAGTGAATGAGTGAGCGTGAGAGGGAATGAGTGAGAGTGAATGAGTGAGCGTGAGGGTGAATGAGTGAGCGGGAGAGTGAATGATTGAGCGTGAGAGTGAATGAGTGAGCGGGATAGTGAATGAGTGAGAGTGAATGAGTGAGCGGGAGAGTGAATGAGTGAGCGTGAGAGTGAATGAGTGAGCGTGAGGGTGAATGAGTGAGCGGGAGAGTGAATGAGTGAGCGTGAGAGCAAATGAGTGAGCGGGAGAGTGAATGAGTGAGAGTGAATGAGTGAGAGTGAATGAGTGAGAGTGAATGAGTGAGCGTGAGAGTGAATGAGTGAGCGGGAGAGTGAATGAGTGAGCGGGAGAGTGAATGAGTGAGCAGAAGAGTGAATGAGTGAGCGGGAGAGTGAATTAGTGAGAGTGAATGAGTGAGCGGGAGAGTGAATGATTGAGCGGGAGAGTGATTGAGTGAGCGTGAGAGTGAATGAGTGAGCGTGAGAGTGATTGAGTGAGAGTGAATGAGTGAGAGTGAATGAGTGAGCGTGAGAAGGAATGAGTGAGAGTGAATGAGTGAGCGTGAGAGTGAATGAGTGAGCGGGAGAGTGAATGAGTGAGCGGGAGAGTGAATGAGTGAGCGGAAGAGTGAATGAGTGAGCGGGAGAGTGAATTAGTGAGAGTGAATGAGTGAGCGGGAGAGTGAATGATTGAGCGGGAGAGTGATTGAGTGAGCGTGAGAGTGAATGAGTGAGCGTGAGAGTGATTGAGTGAGAGTGAATGAGTGAGAGTGAATGAGTGAGCGTGAGAAGGAATGAGTGAGAGTGAATGAGTGAGCGTGAGAGTGAATCAGTGAGCGGGAGAGTGAATGATTGAGCGTGAGAGTGAATGAGTGGGCGTGTGAGTAAATGAGTGAGCGTGAGAGTGAATGAGTGAGCGGCAGAGTGAATGAGTGAGCGGGAGAGTGAATGAGTGAGCGGGAGAGTTAATGAGTGAGCGGGAGAGACAGAATGAGTGAGAGTGAATGAGTGAGCGGGAGAGTGAATGAGTGAGCGGGAGAGTGAATGAGTGAGCGGGAGAGTGAATGAGTGAGCGGGAGAGTGAATGAGTGAGCGGGAGAGTGAATGAGTGAGCGGGAGAGTGAATGAGTGAGAGTGTGTGTGTGTGTGAGTGAATGAGTGAGAGTGAGAGTGAATGATAGAGAGAGAGAGAGTGTGTGTGGTGTGTGTGTGTGTGGGACGCGCTGGCATCACTACTTTTACGTCACATACTTTTTATGTACACATTTTTCTCCATGTTTAGCCTTGTTTATGTTTACAACATTCATTTCACAATGTTTATTTTTCTTCCTATGTAAATGTATAATGCTCTTGATTAACGAAAGACGAGTGATTGGAAGGGCCGAATGTAAGACGGGCCTGCGCGCCCAATTTGTGACCCTAATAAAGTTGATTTGATTTGATTTGATTTGATTTCTCTAATCAATTTACGGTTTTCATTTGTTTCTTGTAGTACATGGTCATTGGGCTTTCTGTCTGTCCATGGTATTCTTTGCATTCTCCTCAGAAACCACATTTCCACAGCCATCAGATGTTTTCAGCGTGACTGCTCACAGTCCACGCTTCACATACATACAAAAGTACAGGCTTTATGTAGCACCTCAAAACTCTTTTTCTCTTAGCAATTAACATAATTTTATTTGTCAGTATGTTTTTCATCTTGCAAAAGGCTGCCTTCGCCATGGCGATTCTTGTTCTAATCTCTTCAAGCCATCTCCCATCAGATGTTATGACTGTTCCGAGATAATTGTACCGATTCACTTGTTTAAGAATATTCCCATTTACTTGTATATTACATTGTGGTATTTCCTTCTTCTTAGTGACGACCATAATCTGTGTCTCCTTACAATTTAATTGTAACCCAAGTTGTTCACTGTGTGCAAGAATCGCATCTACTAAATGTTGCAGATCCTGTTCTTTGTCTGCAATCAATACTGTATCATCTGCATATCTACTGTTATTGATGTTATGTCCCCCAATGATTACTTCTTTCACATCGTCAACATTTCTGAAAATACTTCCAATATATAGGGAAAACAGATCTGGAGACATTACACATCCCTGTTTCACAACTCTCTTAATAGGTTGATATTGACCTACTTCATTATCAATCTTTATTGCAGTTTGTTGTTTCTAATATACGTTTTTTTTTAATGAGTCTAAGGTCTTTTCCATTAATTTGTAGAAGTGCAAGCATATCCACAATGTTAGCATGTCTTACTTTATCGAATGCTTTTATGTAGTCAATAAAGCAAAGATGTAAATCTTTAGTTACTTCTATAGAACGCTCAATTACTGTTCTCAGTATATACACCGCATTTACTGTACCCTTGCCTTCTACAAGTCCACATTGTTCTTCTCATATTTCGGGTTGTATTTTCTTCCTAACTCTTTGCATTGATGTAAAACTGCCTAGAAAATCAGAAAGAGGTTGGCGTTGATAGCTACGTCCTGCTAAGGACATGCAATTTTATTTCTTCATAGTTATTTAGAAGTATGGCACCCGGTACTATAGTCTGTCCCGAAAAGAATGCCTTCATTCATGATCAATTATTTTGAAAACTGTCTGTTGCATCGTTATGAAATTTTTTCTGCCGTCTTATATTTACCCCCACCTAAGGAAGTCTTTGATAGGGACACAAGCAACTTAAATCATGGAAAGCGGCGACATTTCTTTGATGTACTGGTGAAAAACTAGTGATTTCTCGCTAACAAACTTGTTTTACAGTAATGCCAATGCCCCCGCCAGTTCGGATGACAAACACAAAGCGTATCGAGATTCGTATGGGAGTGGGTGCAATGTCTACTCTGCTGAGACGGAACATGATTACGTTTTTCACGACGAATATAGCTGTGAATGTCTCTGTAGTGGGCTTCTTACTTAACGGTCAAGATGTTGGTCCTCTTTTCATTGAAGTTTATAGAATGATTCGTATGTTCGTGTGTTGTCCCCTCATTTGACGACGTGTTTCTTCTCACGTTTCTTGTTATGCCACAATATGTCAGTTCCCACCGCAATATTACTTTTCTGTTGGTCTTCAATGCGTCTAGAGCTTCTTTTTTTTCAATGTCAGTTGTTTGTCACCGTTGAGGGCTTAGGGAATTGAAAATTCATCACTGTGGAATACAAATTGTTGCCATCAACAAGTTGCCTATGCTGTAATGTTTAGGGCCTGCAATTCTTCTGAATATGTGGAGCAAAATATCCCAGTAGGTGTGCATGTGGATTAAGACCTTAATCGGTGTCGGACGATTTCAGTAGGTTGATGACTGCTATCGGTTGCATAAAATTCAATCCATCCATCCTGGGCAAAGTCTTTTAGTTCACGAGTGCATTTGTCTCTGAGACACCTGGGGGTCGTCGCTGGAGCTACAGAGTTCGTGCTTTTATGGCGCTTTCGGCAGGCCACCCTTCGGAAAGAGACTGAACCATATGGGATAAAACCCGGTGCAATGAAGTCTATCATCTCGACTTTAAAGACTTTTTTGGGGAATAGCTTATTTTAATATAAAAGAAAACAACAATGACAGAAGCATCATAATAGATAACATTATTTATTGGAGTTCAAGCATTATGAACTCCCAAGGATGTCACTAAATGAAAATCTGTCCCTTTGCAATAAACCAAACTCAGGTTTGAGTTGGGAGGAGAACGGAGCACTTATGGGTTACACCCGTGTGCCGTGATGTTGATCCATCGACTAAACTAAACTAAACTAAACTGTTTTACATGCAAACTATACTGACTCTGTTGTAGGTATGTCGTTCCTTTTTGTGAAATGTTCACAGAACAGTGGCATATACGGCCTACCCTTTACAATTTGCAAATACCGAGGGAGTATAACGTATTCAATGTGCATATGGGAACCCCTGCGGATTCACTAACAGGTGTCGTAGGATAATGTTGCTCTTAATATATTTTCCTCAAATGGACCGGACATTTTCCGAGCTAGAGTTGGACACCGTACTTCAAACCACTCCAATCTTAACGTATTCAGTGCCGAAGTATAACATATCACCAAATTCGACCTCCCATTTGGACAGAAGGACAATATACCGGCATAATAGGGGCAACTTTTTGTTTTTGTTTTGTTTCTTTGTATCTTCCACAATTGTAAAGTTCAGTGAACGAAAAGTTACATTATAATACTTGCACAGTATTCCTTTTTTGTCCTTTTTTGTTTGGCAATGAATCAGTTAACTTTTTTTGTTTGTTTTAGAAGCGGGAGCCTTACCTTGAAACCATCACATCTTTTTATCTTTATCTTTTCGAGTTAGTATATCTTGTCTTGGATATAGAAAAAGAACAAATAAATCCAAACGACACGATCTTAATACTGAAGAAGGGTAGCTACTGCAGACCATAAAACTAAGAAAATTGAAATGTTTTTGGTCACTTGAAACTCATGAAAGTTTGGAGAGAACAATAATGGAGGGGTATACAGCCCGGGAAGAGCGGAAAGGGAAGGCCAAAGAGAAGATGGATGCAGGATGTGGCAGATGATGTCCAGATGGGTGCATGGGAGGTGGGACATCTTGCTTATGATCGAGAAATTTTCCGGAAGGTTGTTATAGGAGAGGGGTTCTGCAAAGGGCATGCTAATGAATGAATGAATGAATGAATGAATGAAGGTATGAATGAATGAATGAAGGTATGAATGAATGAATGAATGAATGAATGAATGAATGAATGAATGAATGAATGAATGAAATGCAGTTCAGTACTCCTGAAAGCCTATGTCGTTGATGTTTACAGTTCATCCCAAATTCTATTAACTGATTCAATGCCAAACAAAAAGCAAGTTTAGATCAAACATGGTACGCTATCAAATTAACAGGTACGAGTATTACAATGAAAATTTCCGTTCACTGAACATTTATATTGCGGAAGATACCACGAAACAAAACAAATAAGTATGGCGATATATCGTCCTTATGTCCAAATAGGAGAACACATGTGGGGATATATTGTCCTTCGACAATGAATCAGTTACGAAAATCCTTGCTCCAGATTTGGCTTATTTCAACACTTTTTGGAACCCACGATGAACTTACCCAGTCTCCCATGTTTTCGCGATCTCCCAAAATGTTCGCTTGTATGCGTTAAGCTATTTTGGTAATCAACCTGTAGGGACACACGGAGTAAAAATATATGCGACCAGTGCGGAGCAATTCTCCCATTCTCAGCCAGTCATCGGAAAACTAGTCAATATACATAATTTCTCTAGTCGGTCTAACACAATCACGGGCTCCTGTTTTCTTGTCAGAAAGTGAAAATGGTGATTGGTGAGGCAGAAATTAATGTAGTCTTAACAATGTAGCATGACCACAATGATCTGGATCTATTGGTGTTTGGGACTGTCCCCGAATTTTCAAATCTTATAAATACAATTTGGGATATCCGTTTTGTCCTGGATTCGATCAGAATATAAAGATTTTTCCCGGTTTCGATACATTTTTGTTATATACACCAACGCGATTCGTAATCCGGAATACCGCGTTCGAAAGCAGCTGCAGACGATTTTTAACCAGACAGCCTTACTTTGATTTTTAACAATGGTACGAGCGTCGGCTGTTCTTAAAGCAATGGCACACTACTAACTGTATAATTGCATAGAAAATAACAAACAGATAAAACAATGCTGGTGTTGACTGTGACGTCCTGTACCGGACATGCAATTAGTTTTAAGTGACTCTCCGAAGGTAGGAAACACAAGCTGGTAATATCTAGTCGAACGTGCTTTCTGAGTAAAAGTTAGCTGCATATCCTTCACAGGACTTCACAGTCAACCCCAGCATTTTATGGTTGTTTGTGATTTCTTGGCAAATTTACGTTCAGTAGTTTGTCATTGCTCTCTGAACGACCGGCACTCATACCATTGTATGAAAACAATCTTTCGCTTGAAATGTGTCTATATCTGCAATATTCTCACTTGTATGAACCCCGCTGTCTTCTTTAGTTCAGCCAGTGGTTCGTAGAGTGTACCCTCCATTATTGTTTCTCTAGGCCCAAAAGGTTTGCCTAGATACGTCGTGTTTTGGGCAACCCTGGAGTATGTGCGGAATCTGAAGACTGCTACGTGTTCACTTCGGTGGAGTTGCTTACGTGCATGATTTATCTAGTGGCCTGGATGCTTTGATTCCCATTTAGTTCTCTAGGCTTTTAAAAAATAATTTGACCTCATCACAAACTATATCTGTAGCAGGCCTAAATATTCTTCCGCCTTACTTGCGGGGAAAGAAGACCCTGTTTAGCTTGACTCTAGTCCGACTTTGTGAAGACACATGAAGGGTGTAGCATAGGTGGGAGCGCAAGCGCAATTGAAAAACCACTACTTTTATCGTTTCTTTACTTATTCAGTCTTGGAGATTTGTCCGCAACAGATGAGCAATATCTCCGGCGGGCCTATTCCCGTTGATTGCGGGATCCGCACGAGTCAGACGGGGAGTCTGACGGTAGTACACACTTACACAGGTCCAGACACTTGCGATTGACAGGTGTTCATGCCCAGTGGTCCGGGCGCGTATACGACCCATACCTGCGGGATTAGGCTGAACGCCTCTAATCAAATCCCAAAGGTTTAGGGTCTGACCATCGCTCGTCTCTTGCTCGTGGAGGCGAGGTCTCAGAGGTTTGACGCTGAGCCGCTAGCGTCTGCAGCCTACCTTGTTACAGACGTATTGGTTATCCATTCCTCTGGATCAAATAAGGCAAGGCCGAGAGAGGGAACATGTCGTTTTTTATGCACCACGTGTTCTCTGAAGCTGTCAGGGCATTGTGAGATGGAATTTTGGCCAAATTCCAATCCAGACACTTTAGTCTGTCAAGACTGCAAGGTGCCACTCACTCACTTGCAAGTGTGAAAGAATGAGAACCCTAAAGAAAATTCACAGCTCAGAAATATACATCTTGCTTCTTCTTCTTCTTCTTCTTCTTCTTCTTCTTCTTCTTCTTCTTCTTCTTCTTCTTCTTCTTCTTCTTCTTCTTCTTCTTCTTCTTCTTCTTCTTCTTCTTCTTCTTCTTCTTCTTCTTCTTCTTCTTCTTCTTCTTCTTCTTCTTCATTTTAAAGTAAAGATGAGAAAGTAGCATATCAATATATTATACTTTTACTTTAAATAACAGACGGTATTGTTGCAACTGCTGTCTAGAGTGAGCCGAAGATGCAGACGAACCCTACAGGAAAGTATAAAGAAGCAGGCCAGCATGGCGCGTGTTCTAAAACATCCGGTTTTCTGATGCCGAAGTAAGGGATTCAACCCCTACATTAGACAGTTGGACTAAACTGTTGGCAAGTTTTTGACTTGGGGACGTAAATTACAAGTAGCTCTGAAGTAGGAGTGGGTTCGCCTGATGGTGAGGGACACTATTATTAGGGAAAGCTAATTCACACGCAAAATTCAGTCCAGCACTATTAGAAGTAGTGTATATGGACTATGCTTGAGCTCAAAGCCAGCGAGCGCAAAGGAAATTATAAAGATAAATGTTCCATTAATAAGTACAGAAAAGAACCAATGTCCTAGGGCGTGTTGCGATTATGATAAAGTAAGTCATTGACACTTTTACACGATTTATGACCTGTTGGGTATAAGGTGCCAACCTCATATTTGTATAGACCAATCGGCACTCGATGGCCGACGGGGTCAATATCACGTCTGTCGCCTTTATGTCTCAGAACACTTCCTGGTACCCGTTTCAGGCTGAGTTGACCTAGGAGTCCAAAGTCAATTTTTTTTAAAGCGCTTTGGTTAGCATTCGAACCCATGACCACGGGGCGATAGGCAAGCGTGCAAGCCACTGCGCTACCGCGGCGCATGTCGACAAAAGTGGATGTGCACAACAGAAGCAGCCGTCTATTATCCGATTGTTAACCAGCGAAGGGGTGACATTGATAGCCAGGCATTGGCGAATGGAAATGGTTGGAGTAAGGAGGATCTCTATAGCGAAGTGGTCATGCCGTCTGCCTTATGCTCCGAAGGGTTCGTTTTCGGAATGCTTATTTGGTTCTAGTGTGCAGTGTCTTTTTTATTCCCTTTTCGGAAACAATGGGAGATCGTTGCGAAACTATGCAATTCGTGCTAGAGGAGCGGCAGGCCGAGTGCCTGGAACGCCGGATTCTCCTTCGGGAGACCCGGGTTCGAATCCTCGGCTCGGTAAGGTGTGGGATTTGTTTCTGTCGGGGGCAAAAAGAAAATCCTAACCTGCACAGTTCGTGGCGACTGCACTAGCCAGGCGGCCTTAATTCCTCAGGCCCAAAGACACCCCCCCCCCCCCCTTTCCACTTGCCATACACCGGAAAGTACTATATTCGCAGTAAATGACAGTTTTTATGACAGCGAAGCTTTCGGCAGGCGCTTGGATGTTCTATTTAGGAAGGGTTGCCAGACGTCCGGCAAAAAGAGGACATGTCCTCCTTTTTAGCCTAATATTCTCTGTCCGGCAGGCAAAGCTAAAAACTTTTAAAATGTCCGGCTTTTTTTAAATTTTATGTTATAATTTTTTTTATGTACTGTTGTTACGGCTTACAATGTATCTACACACTACAGTATGTTTACATTGTTACAATGTACAAAGTATATGTATTTCTTCGAACTAGTCGATTATAGAAAGTCTAACTGTTATCTGTATCTGGCTCATTACTCTTTTTGATATTTACTTTTACTTCTTTATTAAAACCCATTGCTTAATAATATTTATTTAATTTTCCTATTTATACCAAATGTGAAACACCAACTATTTTTATAATTTGAAACTAACTGTTGCCCTATTCGGCAACACTAACAATCTGGCTCTATGCTGTAGTCTCTATTGTCAAAACGTTAATGTTATTTCCGGTAGCAAATACGCAAATTAAAATTGTTTTTCAATTTGTAATTTTTGCCGTCTGTTTATGCATATATGATTGCTAACGAGGATCTACTATGAAAAGTTGACTCCTCCGAGAAATATGTCGAGTAATTAATAAAGATTATATGGTAATAATTGAGCAATCGGCTGTTTAAATCATGTTTTTTAGCATTTAGAAAAAGGCCTCCATTGAATTTATATTTATTTTTTAACATGATTGTTTCTTGGTAGCTTCACTAAGAGTAAGATATACTTATTGGCAGCTATTGTAAAAACTGTATTTATTGTTGGTTTAATCTGGAACGATTCAAATTAAACATTCAATATGTCCTCTTTTGTCCTCTTTTTTGTCTTATTATGTCCTCATTTTGGTGCCCGCGTATCTGGAAACTTTATATATGGGATAAAAACCGGTGCAATGAAGTCAGTGTATTTTCTCATAAAAAAGATCGCGTGCTTGGATGAATGCCTCATAGTCTAGTGGAATAGAACATTCCGAAACGGCACTAGTGGAATTCTTCGCCATAAGCACACAAGAAGTTTAAGAACGAGCGCTCTTACCCATTCGGCAATGCTGACCTCCTTTCGAGTTGCTATTTTTTTTTTTTGGTATGTGTCTCCTTTCGAACGTTTAAAATTGATTATTCTATAGCTGCAATGTTGTATTAACCTCCCTCTCTGTTCTAGTTCACTCAGTTGACCATATAGTTTATCATCCAAAGCTGTTTCCCTCGGTCTGTCTAGATATGTCGTATTCGGGGCAGTCTTGGAAATGCGATCCGCTGTCTGCGACGTCAATCCACATGTGCACATGGCTGATTTGCCAATCTTGAATTGTATATACATGTGGTTGCGTAGTACGGTAGTAGAGTCTGTTCTGTTTTGAGGCGCAGAATAAAGATTTATTCTGGTCTGTCCATGAAATAGTAATAATCTTGGTATTGGAGATTTTCTGTTTGATATGATGATGTAATAATTGTTAAATTTCTAAAAGTGCACTCCGCTATTTGTACTCGTCGTCTTGAAGTTAGAGGCGGAGGTCATATCCCTAAGCTATTCCTTTCTCATCCTGTTTCTTACAGACAACTTGTACCCCAACATATTCAGGAATGGCTTTTGGACAACACCTCAGCTCCCTAAAAAAACAGACGCATGTAAGTACACAACTCTTTCTTACATGTTAAGTCTATAGATTAATCGAACCGAATCTACGAACCCCACCTGTCCCAAGAGGAACCGCACTGTCCTATCTGGGAATCAGTGTAACACTTTTGAAATCAGCCTAACAATTTGGGAATCATTGTGACAGTTTCGGAATAAATGTGACAATTTCGGAATCAATGTTTACAGGCGCCATTTGGTAATCAATGTGACAATCTAGGAATCAATGTGACAATTTCAGAATCAATGATATTGGCGTCATTTGGGAATCATTGTGACAATTTGGGAATCAATGTTACTGGCACCAGGCTTAATTTCTTCCTTAAATGTTAAGTCTACAAATTAATCCGAACGACACTACTCTAGAGTCCATCAACCACCCACAAGAGTACCGTACAGTCCTAATTTGGGAATTATGTAACAATTTGGAAATTATCGTAACTATTTAGAAATCAACGTAACAATTTGGAAATCTAATCACAGAAACCTCAAACAATAGGCTACGCAATTTATTGCCGGGCATATTTCGCTGCATCTCGTCAGGTGCATACTGCGTCGTAAAATAGTTAATAAATGAAGTGAATTGATGAATAATGTTTTGGCTAAAATACATAACACACATAATCATTGATACTGTGTGAATGTTGAGCATTTGTTATATCCTTGGCAATTACAGAGTCACTATGAAGTCTTTCTGTCTACATAATTCGGGTTATAGACACCTAATCTTTGCAGCCTCGGAGTGTTTGAGTAATCGTTTATTATTCGTGGAACACAGTATACGCCTTTGCTATATTCACTTTATGGTAGCAGTTTAGCTGTTGTTGAAAGATGGCCGAGGTTGACTTTTCTACCTAATCTAGTATATGTTCGGTTACTCGATTTACCAATATTCTTACCGTCCTAGTTATGTAAGTTGCTTGCCATTCATACTGGAATTGATAAATACAGTTTGATTTAGCGTAGAGAGACAATAACTCTTTCGCAGATGGAGTAGGTATCTGCTAACTCGTTCACGCACCTGACGAGATGCAGCGAAATTATGCAACCTATTCTTTGTGGCTTACGTGTTTAAATTCATTAGGGGAATATACCGTTATGAATTTGGAAATCAATGAAACAATTTAGGAATCAATGTAACAATGTGGGAATCCATATAACAGTTTGGGAATCAATATAACAATTTAGGAATCAATGTAACTGGCTTATTTGGCCTCCTGGGTGGGGATTACTTCTTTTAAGACAAAAGAGGTCTATCAGCTGATGCCGAACTTATTGTAAGGAATTTCTTCTTCTTCTTCTTCTTCTTCTTCTTCTTCTTCTTCTTCTTCTTCTTCTTCTTCTTCTTCTTCTTCTTCTTCTTCTTCTTCTTCTTCTTCTTCTTCTTCTTCTTCTTCTGCGTTCATCCGGAGTTTTTTTTTTTCTTTTTCGGACGTGATTGCGTTGTGCCTGTTTACAGCAGAGCTGCGTTCTTGCGCCGTTAGGCCGACACATCCGACTTCTGCGGGCATTTGTTGACCGGGTTAACCTTCTCGGGGGTAAGGAATTTAATACTCCGTCTCTATATTTTGATGACTGCGCACATATAGTCCAGTGGTCTCTTACTCCTCAGCTGTCCTTTCATCATCATCATCATCATCGTCATCCTCATCATCATCATCATCATCATATACCATGCTGATAAGCGTAGACAGTCATATTTCGCCTTCTCACACGATCACTAGAGTGGTGGGTCAACTCAGTGTTCCTGTTTCGACCATGCCATGTGGCCAAGCCATCCATATTTTTACTTCTCTACCTTCACCTTTTTCTTTTCCCCTTAATCTTGCCAGTTGTTGCCAAGTTCTCTAATTTATGTTTTCTCAAAATGTGTTAAAAACATTAGACTGTCTATGTCTAATTTCTCTCATAGGTTTACGATTTTCGTCTGCTTCTTGTAGGACGTACTCATTGGTTTTTCTGTCTATCCATGGTATTCTTTGCATTGTCCTCAGAAACTACATTTCCACCATTATACAGTTATCATCTTGTCTACTCACCGTCCACGTTTCATCTCCATATAAAAGTATAGGTTCTATGTGTACTTCAACACTTTTTCTGTGCGTGTGTGTGTTGCAGTTGCCATCATTTTATTGGTCAGTATGTTTTCCATTTGGCAAAAAGTTACCTTTGCTATAGCCAATTCTTGTTCTAATCTCTTCAAGGCACCTCCCGTTAGATGTTATGACAGTTCCGAGATAGTTGTGCCGATATACATGTTTAAGTTGTCTTTTATTCTCTAGTTTAAAAGAAGAAAAAAAAAGGAAACATCATTTACCGCCTTCTCGAAAACTACATTACTAACATTATTTTTGTTTTCGCTGGCAAATTCACTAGCAGAATGCCTTAAACTGTTAAGTACGAAGCGTCCACACTCAGGTCGCCTGAGCCCGGATTCTACTGCCTTTCTGGCATGTGTGGGGTTGAATCCAGTGTAGAGAAGTCCTTCCCGAGCCGGTGCCAAGGAACAATTTCAACGGGGAATCTGTTGCAGGGATTTATGTTCCCTGTCCTTGATCAGAAACAGGTGCGGTCTGCAAGCCCTGTGTTTGAACCTCTATCTGTGGAGTGTGTGCGTGTGTATGCCTGTGTGGCTGCGGGTGTGTGTCTGTGTGTGCGTGTCTGTGTGTGTGGGTGTGTGTAGGTTTGTGTGGGTGTGTGTATGTGTGTGTATGGGGTATGTGTGGATGTTGGTGTGTGTCTGTGTGTATCTGTGTGTGTTTGGATGTGTGGGTGTGCGTGCGTATGGGTGTATGTATGTGTGGTGTCTGTGTGTGGGTGTGTGGGTGTGGGTGTGGGTGTATGTCTGTGTGTGGGTGTATGTGTGTGGGTGTGTGCCTGTGTGTGGGTGTAGGTGTATGTCTGTGTGTAGGTGTCTATGTGGGTGTGTGTGTCTGTGTGTGGGTGTGTGCCAGTGATTGGGTGTGAGTGTGAGCCTGTGTGTGGGTGTGGGTGTATGTCTGTGTGTGGGTGTGCATGTGGGTGTGTGTGTCTGTGTGTGGGTGTCTGTATATGTAGGTGTGTGTATCTGTTTGTGGGTGTGTACCAGTGTCTGTGAGTGGGTGTGTGTCTGTGTGTGGGTGTGTGTCTGTGTGTGGGTGTGGGTGTATGTCTGTGTGTGGGTGTGTATGTGGGTGTGTGTGTCTGTGTGTGGGTGTCTGTGTGTGTAGGTGCGTGTATCTGTGTGTGGGTGTGTGCCAGTGTGTAGGTGTGGGTGTCTGTATGTGGGTGTGGGTGTAACCCGAAGCAGTTTCCCGTTTGTTACACAAACACACTCTAGATGTTACACAAACACACTCTAGATGTTACACAAACACACTATAGATGTTACACAAACACACTAGATGTTATACAAACACACTCACTTCCAAATGTTCCCATTTTGTCGACCCCATGTAAACACGTGCAGCTGCAACTTTTGACCGTCCTGGGGATTTTCACATCCAATTTGTTTTTTCTGTTAGTTAAAATAGTTTTGGCTTTGCAGATAGGCCGGTTAATCAGAAAGTCTCTATAGTAATCAACTGGTTAAACGCGGTGTTTTATTTTTGTGACATAGGCCCCCTCTTAAGAGACTAGTCCATCTCACTCTTCTCCACCGTAAGTTTAATCCAGATGATTCATTCCTCTTCTTCAGGAGCTGGGTGTCTTGACAAGAAGTCTGCTCCAACATTGTCCTTCCCAGGAATGTACTCCACTGTGAAATTATAGGGTTGAAGTAACAACGACCACCGCATCAACCGGGCGTTGAGCTTCTGAGAAGTAGCCAGGAACATCAGGGGCTGATGATCCGACTGGACCCGAAACTTAACTCCATAAAAATAGGGCTGGACATTTTGCACTGCCCATACGAGAGACAAGCACTCCCTCTCGACGGTTGAATAATTCCTCTCAGCCTGGAGAAGTTTCTTACTTGCGTATGCCACAGGTTTCAAAACCGAAGCATCGTCTTTTCCTTCCTGTAACAAGGCTGCCCCAATCCCAATCGCACTCGCATCCGTTCTCACCACAAATGGTTTGGAAAGGTCAGGGAGCTGCAATACAGGTTTGCTGACCAAGGCCTCCTTTAACTGACTATAGGCATTCTCACATTCTGGTGTCCAAATGATTTGGTCCGGGAATCCCTTTTTCAAGGTTTCCGTCAATGGAGCTCCCAGTTCAGTGAAATGTGGGATAAATTTATGGTAGAACCCACACAACGAGAGAAAAGATCGCACAGCCTTCTTCGTTTTTGGCCTTGGGGCATTTCTGATTTTCTCCAGGTTCTTCTCTTCTGGGACAATGTGTCCTGAAGTGATGGTGTGACCTAGAAATTCCAGACTCTGGTAACCAATCATGCACTTGGTTGGACGAGCGGTAAGCCCTGCTTCATTGAGTCTATTAAACACGCTCTCCAAGGATTTCAAGTGGTCATCCAAGCTGTCACTGGAAATCAGAATATCATCCATGAATGAGATGATGGACGGATCCTGTAAAGGATCTAGTAAAGTCCTCATCATGCGTGTAAACACACTCGGTGCATTGCTGAGTCCAAAGGGCATGACCTTGAATTCGTAGTGTCCACTGGGTGTACTGAAAGCCAACAGTGGTCGAATCTCCGGTTTGACTGGTATCTGATAGTAACCCCGACTCAGATCCCCCTTTGAAAAGTACCGAGCCTTATGGAGCCTAGCGAATAACTGAGTTGGATTCGGCAAAGGTTCCACCTGAAATTGTGTGTGACTGTTCAGAAGTCGGTAGTCTATACACAGCCGGTGTTCTCCACTTGGTTTCCGTAACAAAACTACCCCTGCATTGTATGGGGATGTGGATGGTGCAATCACGTCATCCTCCAGCAGTTTCTGTATTTCCTCCTCCAGGGCCCTTTCTTTAGAGAATGGCACTGGGTAAACCTTTTGACGAACAGGTTCCTGCGTGGTCAAAGTCATCTCGAACTCCACCAACCTCGTTCGTCCTGGTTTATCAGTCAGTATCTCCTTATGAGACTTGAGAACCTGGGTTATCTTTTCCCTCTCCTGGGAAGTCAGATCAGGGTTCACTTGCACATCCCTATAGGTTTCTTGGTGTACCAAGGGATATTCCCTGCCCTCGTTGGTTCCCACTTCCGTCTCCACTGCAACTGCCATTGCCATGAGGCGCGCTGCCTTGTCTCCCGGTCTCTCTTCGTATTTCCGCAAGAGATTGATATGGAAAATCTTCGACTTTCCCCGGATCCGGATCTGATAGTTGGTTCTGGATATCACCCTTTCCACGGGAAATGGTCCTTGCCAACCTATCTCCAGTTTGTTGTTTCCCGTTGGGAGTAGCAACAAGACTTTGTCTCCCACCTCTAGAGATCTGTCTTTAGACCTACGGTTGTAGTAAGCCGCATGTCTTTTCCTGGCCTTTTTCAAGTTTTGATTTGCCAGAGTCCATCCCTTGTGGAGTTTTTCTTTCAGTTCCTCCACGTATTTATAGGATTAGATCACTTCTTCTGACGTCCCCTCTTCAGTCCAACTCCTCAACATGGCTCCCAACGGTCCTTTGATTGGACGACCAAACAGCAACGTGGCGGGTGGTAGTCCTGTTAAGCCATGAGGAACCTCCCGATAGGCAAAGAGTGCTGCTGGGATATATTCATCCCACCTATCAGGTTTTTCCTGTGCCGGTTTCCTGAGCATTGTCATCAACGTGCCGTTGAAACGCTCTGCTTGTCCATTGGCTTGAGGGTGGTAAGGGCTGGTATGGATATGGTTAGAGTGGAACACCCTAAATACCTCCTCCATGAGTTTTCCACAAAACTGGGACCCATTGTCCGTCAGAATTTGATCAGGGAAGCCTAATCTGGTAAAGGCCTCCATCAGTGCGTCCGCCATTCGTTTCGAGTCAATCGTGATCAACGGTATGGCTTCACCCCACATTGTACAGCAATCCACCATTGTGAGTATATACATGTTCCTCTTCCTAGTCCTGGGAAGTGGACCCACGATATCGATGGCTACCCTCTCGAAAGGAGAGTTCATGATGGGCATCTCACCCAAGACCACCGGTGCTGTCCAGTGTTTCGGTGCCACCCTCTGGCACTCAGGGCATGACTTTACATACCGACGCACATCTTCTGTCATTCCCGGCCAATAGTAGTGGCAGGAAATTCGCTGCATGGTGGCGGCAATACCCATGTGTCCACTAAAGGAGATGGTATGTCCCATATGAAGAATCTGGGCCCGGTGAGCTTTCGGGACGACTAACTGACCGTATAGGTTGTCTCCCCTTCCTGCTCTCCTGTAGAGTATCCTGTTCTTCATGTAGTACTGAAGTTCTGCAGCTTTTTGTAGCAAGGACGTAAAGTAGCATCCTCACTCTGGGCAGTTCGTAGCTCCCCCGGCAGTGGGTTAGTCACAATTGCTTCTGCCTCTCCCATTCTCGTCTGAGAGCGAGTCTGTATTGCTCCCATATGGATTGGCTCCCTGGGCATTCCCAGAAAGACATACCGGCAACCGAGGATTACTGGAAAAATGGGATCGGTCAATACAGCGGCCTTGATGGTGCCGATGACATACCTTGGCCGAATATCCACATTAGCAATGGGCAACTTCATGGCCACAGCACTCTTCTGTGCAGGCTGTATCTCCATGGTCTCACCTGTGAATTGTTCTGGATGTACCAGATCCGCAGAAATCACGGCCTCTCCGTCCAGTCCTGTGTCGTACAAACACTCCACTTGACGACCGTTAACCTCTACCAATTCCACTACAGATGGTTTTTCCTGGTCTGGAGTCTCTTCCTCGGCCTCGACCTGTTCGGTGGGCTCCACCTTAGGTTTCCCGGGTCACACGACGAATTTAGAGTCTCCTGACTTTCCCTTGCAGTCAATAGCATTGTGCGTGTTTGACTTGCATTTGTTGCACCATTTCCCTGTCCTAGATTTTCTAGTGCTGGACTTAAGTGAGCTCTCCTGGTGGCTAGCTTCCTTGTTGACCTTGGCATTTCCCGTGACAACCTCCTTGGAAGTCACTTGACATGCTGCGAAGTGAGGGTTCTTAGCCTTCGATTTGCAGTCCCTCGTATTGTGAGAGGGTGACTTACAAATTGAACACCACTTCTCCGACCACGGTCGTTTTGGTGTAGAGCTTGAAGTGCTCTTGCTTCCCTCCTTCTTCTTCTCTGAACTATCCTCTGATTTTTGCACATAAGGTTCCCACTTTTTGGTTCCTGAGTTTTTGGCTTTCTTCTTGTCATGTTTCTCCTGACTTTTGGTGTTAGTGGAAAGGTTTTCATCTGCCTCCCCATGTACCTCGACGAACCGTTCTGCTAATTTAGTCACGAGGTCAATACGTTCCGCTCCCTGCTCTCCCAAGAACGTCCTGAGAGGTTTAGACATTTGCTTCTTCAGCTGGTCGACCACCATGAGCTCTTCTAGACTCTCATAGTCATGTGCGAACCCAGCCAAATCCATCCACTTATGGAGATAAGATTTTAGACGCAAACTGTAGGCGGCAAACAACTCCCCCGGTTCTAGTTTCGCTGCTCGAAATTCTTTCCGGTATGTATGTGACGTAACCTCGAATCGTTTCAGCAGAGCCGTCCTCAACTCGTCATAATTGTTCTCATGTCCTGGTGGCAGGCGAGAATAAACCTCGTAGCCGGTCCCGCGTAATCCTTGCGATAGCTTAAGATTCCATTTGTTACGCTGCAGACCCATAGCAACAGACATGGCCTCGAAGCGTTGAAGGTACTGGTCAATCTTCTCTTTGTCCTCCTCGTAGACCGCTAAAGGAAACTTCATAGCATGGTAACCATGTCCACCTGCTGGGGTTGAGCCTGGGATGGAGGAACCTCCAACTGCTCCCTCGGTTTCCCCATTATATTGACTCTTCAACTCGAGTTCCCTCATCCGGTACTCGTGCTCCCTTTTCTGAGCTTCTTGTTCAGCTTCCAGTTTCTTAGCTGCTTGCTCAGCTTCAAATTTATTAGCTGCTTGCTCAGCTTCAAATTTCTTAGCTGCTTGCTCAGCTTCAAATTTCCTCGCAGCTTGTTCTGCTTCCAATTTCCTAGCTTCTTGTTCCAACTCCATCCTTCTCAATTCCTACTCAGCCTTTCGATCTTCTCTTTCTGCTTGACGATACTCTCTCTCCACTTCCTGTATGTAATCTGTTAGTGCAGAACCCGACAATCCCATGTCTTCCCCCTTTGCCCTTAATTCTGCAGTGGTAAGTTTAGGAGTGGCCATTTTACAGAGAGGTAAGCTAGCAGGTTGATTATCTATTTACTGCAAATAATATATAGATAGATGAACAAGTACTCTAAATCTATATATGCACCACCTCCAGCACACCACAACACCACACAATCACTCAGTGACAAGAGTAGAATCAGGACCACAGACCTATGCAGACGTGTGAAGTGTGAACAGGTAAGATATTAGTCCTAACCCCTATCCACATTCACTCTAGCTGGATTCTCCAATATGATATCTCCGTCCTATAACTAAGGATCCCGTTTACGAGAGATCCCGCTGTCCAAAGATCCCGTTTACGAGAGATCCCGCTGTCCAAAGATCCCGTTTACGAGAGATCCCGCTGTCCAAAGATCCCGTTAACGAGAGATCCCGCTGTCCAAAGATCCCGTTTACGAGAGATCCCGCTGTCCAAAGATCCCGTTTACGAGAGATCCCGCTGTTCAAAGATCCCGTTTACGAGCCCCCAATAATGTCGTGTCTTCCTTTAAAGTGTCGTCCCTGGAGTGAGAAGAATCAACACCCACATTATATTTTTTTCCCTTTTCAATATCCCGGAGAATCCACCAGCTTCCGTCCAACACACTCCATCAACCCGTGGACACCCTTTCCTCTCTCTCTCTCTCTCTCTCTCTCTCTCTCTCTCTCTCTCTCTCTCTCTCTCTCTCTCTCACTGTCGCAATATGCCCCCTCTCCTACTTCCCCAACGCAACATACTCAACAACTCTTGCTTCTAAAAATTAATAAAGATTAATTTATTAAAAGAAAATTGTAACGTATATGAGACGTGTATGTGAAGAAAATGTGTGTCGCGAATTCTGATGTAAATGTATAGGTCAGACCACAGAGTTCATGATCAGAGTCCACTCATCATGGCAAGGATTACACGACATCACAAGAGTCAGCACAATAGACCTCACCAAAGTCGTGTCCTTCCCTCCAGACCTGTCCTCCTCCAGGAGCTCTGATGACCATGAGATCTGATTCCCATTCTAATATAATCCGTGAACAATACTATTTTTGTTCCTAACACAACTGTTCCTATTAGTTTATAGAAACTCAGACTTTATAATGCCTGCGCAGTGAAAAAAATCATGGAACACTGTCCTATGAACATGACGTTTATCCTTCTTGCGAAATGTTCTATAATTTTCACTCCTAAACAGTCGTTGTATCTAGACTAAAATAGAGTTCCTCATTTTCTAGATATAGTCTGAAAGTTATGATTTCCTTGATACGTGGAACAACTACACTTAAATGTTATCTTTCCTCCAATGTGAACATCAGTCGCTACTGTTCTCGTCATACGTGGGCTGAACATCCATCACTACTGGTGTGTTAAAGACTGGTATGACCTACAACTCATTCGGTACTTATCCTGTAGGATAATTCTACCATTCAGCTCCACTGAGCAATGTTTATCATCTTCCTCTAGCATAGGCTCGTTGAGAAAGTTGCCTGCCAATCTTCCGGCGCCAAAAAGTTATCCGGGATTGGATTTTTCAATGATTCTGTGTTCTTCATCCCGACCAGAGGGAACCTGTAAATTATATAATACAACGGGTGATAGCCTCTCCGTCACTGATCTCTATTAGAAGATCGTGGCCATTGGCCCTTGCTCAGCAAAACACAATGAACCTAACTCTGTCAGGGACAGATGACTCAACACATTGGTTATCATCAGGCCAAGACAAGACAAAAAAAAATCAACAAACAGAATGCGGAACCCCGCCTACCAGGGACACCCACTGGAGTATCCCAATTATCCCTCATTACTCAATTCTCAACTAGTAGAGCTTATCAACACCTCACTACTCTATTTTCAACTAACAGAGCCAAGTATCACCTCCCTACTCTAGCTAGTTTCAACCATGCTACTGCCGAAATAAATTAGAACTAATTATACAATATAACTACCTTAGGCAACACCGCAGTTAGATCAAATCACATCTACTCTTGCCATGACAGGCACGTGTAAAATTAAATTAACTCAATTCGCACACGGTAGACATATTTCCAATCAGAACCGCATTGTCGAAGCACGTCCGCCTCAATAAACGGTTTGAGTTCAACTAGCTTCTCCAATCATGGTTTTTGGCAAACGCCTAAAATTGGTCACGTGACGTTGTTGATGTCCTGCAGGTGTTATTTTGGGCAGATCATCCCTTGTCAGGGATCTATCTTCCCTGGCTCCATCAATGTCAGAGTTGTCATCACTTGTTTGACTCCCAAAACACGCTAGCGAGTTCCTGTATGCTCCCAACAACGGGCTTCCACAACAAACCGCCAATCTTCTGTCGAGTGGTGACAATCACAGCCGCCATTTCGCCTGATGTCCGGAAACTCTAAATGACAGACGGACTGTTTTCATGTCCCGAGCCGGCAAATGCTACCTGGATCTGACTGTTGATAATCTGTCAAAGCGATGTATGAATTCATCTCACTCACTTCCAAATGTTCCCATTTTGTCGACCCCATGTAAACACGTGCAGCTGCAACTTTTGACCGTCCTGGGGATTTTCACATCCAATTTGTTTTTTCTGTTAGTTAAAATAGTTTTGGCTTTGCAGATAGGCCGTTTAATCAGAAAGTCTCTATAGTAATCAACTGGTTAAACGCGGTGTTTTATTTTTGTGACAATATTATATATATATATATATATATATATATATATATATATATATATATATATATATATATATATATATATATATATATATATATACAACTGACCGATGCAATGAACATACCCTGGTTATATATATTATATATATATACAACTGACCGATGCAATGAACATACCCTGGTTATATATATATTATATATATATATACAACTGACCGATGCAATGAACATACCCTGGTTATATATATTATATATAACTTCCGGTTTCAAGATGGCGACGGACGGTCGTGTTGTTTTGTGTTCGTTAACTTTTTCGCGTAGGGGATGGATTTATTCATCTCTTGCGTGTAATTGGTGTGCCAGGATGTAAAACCAGGAGTTTCTACACAAGATCTGCGCGGGTGCTACGGAGTTCGTGCATCGAGCGAAGCCATCCTTGAGTTAATTTTCAGCAGCGTGTGTGGTGTTCTCAGTCTGTGTTTACGTTTTTTTTTCAACATGGCGAACAACGTGTTTTCTTCGTGCGGTCAGCAGTCAACATACCGAAGCGGCGTGGTAGCCGCGCAGGGAAAAAGAAGCAAGGTAAGAGTGGAGGTTTGAGGCGTTTTAGACTCAAGTGTCACCGACTAGGACTCAGGAATATCCGTATTCTATATTGGAACTGTGCCAGTGTAAAACAACGGGGCTCTATTTTAGAAACCCTAGTTTACAGGAACGACATTGTAGCACTCCAGGAGACGAGACTGGGCGATCAGCTACTCCAAATTGCCGGCTTCAAATGTTTCTACAACAGACGACATCTGGGAATGGCGATTCTCGTTCGCGACAGCATGGTGGCGTCAGAGCTAGACATGTCCAGTTGGGACAGTGACGATATACAAATACAGGCGTTGAGAGTTCATTCCAGTATACCATTCGTGGTGGTTAATGTTTATGCCCGCAATGCCAGTGTGGACGCCCAGAAGTGGCAGTGCTTAAGTGGCATATTAGGCCACGAGAGAAATGTTATTTTCTGTGGTGACTTCAACGCTAAAGGCAGATCATGGGGAAACACTTCCTCCAATACACAGGGGGAGGAGCTCGAGACTGCACTGGAAACCATCGACCTGGTTTGTATCAACAGTGGCTGTGTCACCAGGACAGCAAGCCGTCCGGGCGATGAGGACAGTGATATTGATCAGGCGCTAGTTTCACCTTCACTCACTACAGTGTGTAGATGGGGTGTCCTAGGACACCATGGCAGCGACCACCACCCTTGCAGCATATTGGTGGAGAAAGGCAGAACCAGGCAGCACAAGCTAAAGGTAAAGACTTTCCAGTATGACAGTACAGGGCAAGATGTGGTGAGTAAAATAAGACGTGACAAGCGCAGAACGTTTCAGGGCAGGAAAAAAAGCTGGGAGCAGCCACCGTGGTGGAGTTTCGAGGTGGAGAAGGCTTGGGTGGATAAGCGTAGTGCTGTAAGGAGATGGCAAAATGCCAAGAAGAACAGAGCTGGTCATTCTAGTCCCTGCTTGCACTTAGAAAGAGAGATGCACACAAAAGTAAGCTACTTCAAAAAACTGGTCAAGGTTGTTAAAAGCGAAAAATGGGCAGAGGTGTGTCAAAGAGTAAGCACAGACAAGTCACTGAAATTGTTCTGGCGACTACATAAAAGCATGAGTGGTGTAGTCAAGAATAAGAGCATTTCTGACTTCCAAGGTGCTGACCTCATCTGGCAGAGGACTGCCGAGGACAAGGGCAAAGCCCTCTTTGAACGCTACCTTGAGCAAAGCAACCAGACAGACATGGGAGGCCGAAATCTGGCCAAGGAGGTCACTTCAGACAGATGCAAGGCCCAGAACACTTCGGATGAAGACACAGTGACAGTGAAAGAAATCAAGGCTGTGCTTCGACGATCAAAAAACAGTGCTCCAGGTCCTGATGGCATAAGATACGACGACATAAATAGGTGTACCGACAATGAGCTAGAGAAACTAGCAGACATGTACAACAACAGTATAGGGAGTGCTAGCATCAAGGAGGAATGGTTACACAGCTATCTGATTCCCTTGTCGAAGCCTGACAAAGACCACACAAAAATTCAGGGATATCGAATTATAACCATGCAGAATACAATAGGCAAGCTGCTGGAGAAGGTAATTGCCAGGAAAATATCAAGCCAACTAGAGAGGCAAGGTGTTTTCCCACCCACCCTGGGTGGGTACCGTCCAAAGAGAGAAACCTGGACCAATGCAGCAGTCTTTGCCCAGGATGTCTATGAAGGTTTCCACTCAGGCACTGAAACCGTTGCTGCAGCGATTGATCTTGAGGACGCATACAACAGAGTACCACTGGATTTTTTTTATGTTTCAGCTTCTCGAACTAAACGTAAGTCCATTCCTCCTTAATTGGATCGCTGCAGCCCTCTTCCAACGGAAAGTAGTTTTTAGAAGTGGCAGTTGGACTTCGGAACCAACAACAATATATCCTGGCCTACCACAGGGATCACCATTATCTCCGGTACTGTTCAACGCTTACACAGTGAGCAGATCACTGGACCTGGCAGGACATTGTCATATGCCGATGATGTTTTAGTGTATCGTCAGGGTAAGGATAGAGAGGAGGTTGCTGTGGAACTACAAACCGAACTCAATCGCATAAGTACTTGGTGTGATGAAGCTGGGGCAATGGTCAACCCAACAAAGGCAACAGTGACTTGGTTCTCGTTGAATAATCATATTGCCAACACTCCAACACCAACTGTAATGCTGTGTTCAGAGACGGTGGAAAGAACGCAGGCAATGAATTACCTGGGGATACAGTTTGATCGAAGCCTTGCTTATAATGTGCACATAGACCAGGTGATAACAAAAGCCAAGCGGGGTTTGGCAGCGATGCGGGTGATGGCGGCAGCAAACTGTGAGCAGCGCCATCTATGTCTTCTGTACGAGGGGTTGGTCATGTCCGTTTTGGAGTATGCAATGGCAATCCTGACTCTCAGCCATAAGCAGATAGAAAGGATGGAAAGGATACAGAATGAAGCTATGCGCATTATTCTTGGATGTACAAGAGATACACCATGCAGGGCGATGCGCTACCTTCTTGGTTTTCCAACCATTGAAGAGAGAATACAAGGTTGCAGGGCACGCGCCTACCTCAGAATTAACGCAAACACACAACATCCACTGCATAGTGAAATTAGGAAGGTGAAGGGCAGCAGGTTAAAAAGAGGACGGTCGTGGATGGGTCAAGCCGAAGACATTCTTCAACAGGTGTGTTCACTTGAGGACTTAGAACCTGGCGAGGAGTGGGTGCAAGTGCCAACAGACTTCTGCACATCCTTTTCAGTTTGCATCCAACTAGATAGAAAATGCAGACATGAAAATCCGGCTGCTGTTGAGGCTAAAGTACAAGCGTTGATTTTCGAGAATTCGCTAGACGGTGACGCGGTCATCTACACAGATGGGTCGGTCGTCCGACATGTGAGAAGCTCATGGGCCTTTACAGCTCGGGCCGGAGGGAGAATTGTGAAGGAGGACTCTGGTGCTTTCACTGAAACCACAAGTAGCCTGACCATGGAAGTCATGGCAGTAAGTAAAGCAATAACATGGCTCGAGACACAGACATTCACTAGGGCTTGTTTCCTTAGCGACTCAATGAACATGATCAAGAGGATAGAGGAGGGGTCGATCCGAAGAGAATGGTTGCTGCCTCTGGAGCGGTCTCGACTGGCAAAGATTAGTTTCATCTTCGTGCCAGGGCATGCGGGAGTACAAGGAAATGAGCGGGCTGACAAGCTCGCAGGTGAGGCTACTGTGGAGGGCGGACGCGCCATGGACCAGGCCGACATTCTGAATGCTCTACGAGAAGTAAGACTTTTGCGAGAACCAAGTGATGACTGTGAATCTACAACAATGCCAGACTGCGAGAGCAGCAAATTAAAAGAGGGGTGGCCAAACAAGAACACTACGCAGGAAGCCAAAGAAGATTTGGACTGAATGGTTCGATGTGCAATGAGGATGATCTGTCGACTAACTAACTAACTAACTAACTATATATTTTATATATATATACAACTGACCGATGCAATGAACATACCCTGGTTATATATATATTATATATATATACAGCTGACCGATGCAATGAACATACCCTGGTTATATATATTATATATATATATATATACAGCTGACCGATGCAATGAACATACCCTGGTTATATATATTATATACATATACACTTTTCACGCGCGCTGACAGTTTTTCTTCGATGTGGCGTCTTACACACACAAACGAGTTGCTGTTACTCTTTTGACGCAGTACTGTCTACATTGATGGAACGAAGTCACAGATACTAACTCCTCTCTTTCAGCGAAGAGCCCACACATATCTCAGAATGACACCAATGTCTATAATGCAATGTGTTTCTCAATATATCCCCGTCGTCCTTGCCAGGAGAGACCCCAGATAATTCACTGGGTTCTTGAACGGACGAAGCCTCCAGATACTCCTTACTAAGCGACGAGCTCCCAGATGTCACACGTCGTTCTTGATGATAATATCACGAAGTTCTTACGATGATATGTTCATGATATTGTCGTGTGATGGTCGTTGTCTAGGTAACGATACTCATGGTGTGTCAATGGAGATATCTAACTGTCTTGCAATATAACTCACCCCCGCAGTGCATATTCACCAGTCAGTAAACAAGATTCCGTTGGCGCACATAATCCTTTATTACAGAAATAAGACGGACAGACGGAACATGTTTATACATCCAGAAATAATGTAATCCATAGAATATAAATATCCTCCTCACAATTTAACCAGCACACATCAATGCCTTCTCAAGCCTGCTTCATATCAAATACACAAGACAGGTAATCCAGCTCCTATCCACCGCTAGACCTCACACAATACACCCACACACTGGGTCTTAGTTTCCACTAACGATATCACCCACTCTGGGTTCAGGCCTGTCTTCACAACTAGGAGAACAACACAACACCGTTCTCCGTGGACTACCGACTCCTTCGGTATCTCAAATTCAACTCCCTTAGACTACCGACCAGTTCGGCATCTACACATTAACTGACCTGAAGTCCCTTGACTTCACACAAAACTACACTGTCCTTTCCCCATCCCCATGGGGTCCACACTCACCCTTCCCATTATTTCTCAGGACTGGCTGTTTTCTCATAGCCAGGTCAGTCACTTTACTGTCTCCCACTTTCATCTCCATTCTTTCTCATGCCCGGTCACTCAACTCACTGTCAATGACCCAGGCTTATGTCACATACCCTGGTTATATATTATATATATATATATATATATATATATATATATACAGCTGACCGATGCAATGAACATACCCTGGTTATATATATTATATATATATATATACAACTGACCGATGCAATGAACATACCCTGGTTATATATATATTATATATATATATATATATATATATATATATATATATATATATATATATATATATATATATATATACATACAACTGACCGATGCAATGAACATACCCTGGTTATATATATTATATATATATACAACTGACCGATGCAATGAACATACCCTGGTTATATATTATATATATATATATATATATATATATATATATATATATATATATATATATATATATATATATATATATACATACAACTGACCGATGCAATGAACATACCCTGGTTATATATATTATATATATATACAACTGACCGATGCAATGAACATACCCTGGTTATATATATTATATATAATTACAACTGACCGATGCAATGAACATACCCTGGTTATATATATTATATATAGATACAACTGACCGATGCAATGAACATACCCTGGTTATATATATTATATATAGATACAACTGACCGATGCAATGAACATACCCTGGTTATATATATTATATATAGATACAACTGACCGATGCAATGAACATACCCTGGTTATATATTTCTCATCCTCCCCCACCTACGTTCTCCTCCTCCCTCCTCCTCCCCCTCCCTCCTCCCCCTCCTCCTCCTCCTTCACCCTCCTCCCTCCTCCTCCTCCTCCTTCATCATCCTCCCTCCTCCTCCTCCCTCCTCCTCCTCCTCCCTCCTCCTTCCTCCTCCCTCCTCATCCCTCTTCCTCCTCCCTCCTCCTTCTCCCCTTTCCCCCCTCTTTCTCTTAATCCCTCCTCCTCCCTTCTCCTCCCTCCTATTCATCCCTACTCCTCCTCCTCCCTCCTCCTCCCTCCTCTCTCTTCCTCCTCCCTCCTCTCTCTTCCTCCTCCCTCCTCTCTCTTCCTCCTCCCTCCTCCTCCTCCTTCCCCCTGCTCCCTCCTCCTCCTCCCTTCTCCTCCTCCCCCTCCTACCCCTCCCTCCTCCCCCTCATCCGTCTTCCTCCCTCCTCCTTCTTCCTCCCTCCTCCTCCCCCTCCTCCTCCCTCTCTTCCTCATCCCTCCTCCTCCATTCTCCTCCTCCCTCCGCCTCCTCTCTCTACCTCCTCCCTCCTCCTCCCTTCACATTCCTCCTCCTCCCTCTTCCTCCTCATCCCTCCTCCTCTATCCTCCTCCCTCCTCCTCCTCCTCCCTCTACCTCCTCCCTCCTCATTCCTCCTCCTCCCTCTTCCTCCTCCTCCCTCTCATCCTCTTCCCTCCTTCTCCTCCCTCCTCCTTCTCCCTCTTCCTCCTCCCTCTTCCTCCCTCCGCCTCCTCCCTCCTCCCACTCTCTACTCCTCCCTCCTCCTTCTCCTCCCTCCTCCTCCTCCCTCTTCCTGCTCCCTCCGCCTCCTCCCTCCGCCTACTCTCTCCTCCTCCTCCCTCCTCCTCCCTCTCCCTCCTCCTCCTCCTCCTCCTGCGATCTCCTCCTCCCTCCTTCTCCCTCTTCCTCCTCCCTCCTCCTCCCCCTCCTCCTCCACCCTACTCCTCCCTCCTCTTCCTAATCCCTCCTCCTCCCTCCTCCTCCCTCCTCCTCCCTCCTCTTCCCTCCTCCACCTCCCTCTTCCTCCTCCCTCCTCCATTTACCCAAGACAGACAGACATACAGATAGTCGGGAACGGGATCTTATATGACTACTTATATGATTTAAATGAGATGCTCTCCACCATGGGCTGGGCCGGGTCAGACAGACAGACAGACAGACAGACAGATAGATAGACAGACAGACAGACAGACAGTCGGGAACGGGAGCTTATATGACTACTTATATGAATTAAATGAGATGCTCCCCACCAGAGTCTGGGCGAAGCCGGGCCGTGTCAGCTAGTCTTATATATAAAAAAGGATCTCCGTCTGTCCGTCTGTCCGTATGTCTGTCCTTTATGCGCTCGCGAACGGCCCATCCGATTGAGATGAAATTTTCTACACGCCTTCCTTTCATTCCAGTGCAGCCCACTGTCATAGTTTTTTTTTCTTCTTCCTCCTCCTCCCTCCTCCCTCCTCCCCCTCCCAAAATACGTACGTCCAGACAGTTCTCTCTGAGGTCCGCGATAACATATTAACCTGTTGGGATGGCAATCAATCATCCTACTACCTCCTCCCTCCTCATCATTCCTCCTCCTCCTCCTCCCCCTCCTTCTCCTCCCTCCTCCTTCTACCCCTTCCTCCCTCCTCCTTCTCCCTCCACCTCCTCCCTCCTCCTCTCTCCTCCTCCCTCTCCCTCCTCCCTTCTCATCCTCCCCCACCTACGTTCTCCTCCTCCCTCCTCCTCCCCCTCCCTCCTCCCCCTCCTCCTCCTCCTTCACCCTCCTCCCTCCTCCTCCTCCTCCTTCATCATCCTCCCTCCTCCTCCTCCCTCCTCCTCCTCCTCCCTCCTCCCTCCTCCTCCCTCCTCATCCCTCTTCCTCCTCCCTCCTCCTTCTCCCCTTTCCCCCCTCTTTCTCTTAATCCCTCCTCCTCCCTTCTCCTCCCTCCTATTCATCCCTACTCCTCCTCCTCCCTCCTCCTCCCTCCTCTCTCTTCCTCCTCCCTCCTCTCTCTTCCTCCTCCCTCCTCTCTCTTCCTCCTCCCTCCTCCTCCTCCTTCCCCCTGCTCCCTCCTCCTCCTCCCTTCTCCTCCTCCCCCTCCTACCCCTCCCTCCTCCCCCTCATCCGTCTTCCTCCCTCCTCCTTCTTCCTCCCTCCTCCTCCCCCTCCTCCTCCCTCTCTTCCTCATCCCTCCTCCTCCATTCTCCTCCTCCCTCCGCCTCCTCTCTCTACCTCCTCCCTCCTCCTCCCTTCACATTCCTCCTCCTCCCTCTTCCTCCTCATCCCTCCTCCTCTATCCTCCTCCCTCCTCCTCCTCCTCCCTCTACCTCCTCCCTCCTCATTCCTCCTCCTCCCTCTTCCTCCTCCTCCCTCTCATCCTCTTCCCTCCTTCTCCTCCCTCCTCCTTCTCCCTCTTCCTCCTCCCTCTTCCTCCCTCCGCCTCCTCCCTCCTCCCACTCTCTACTCCTCCCTCCTCCTTCTCCTCCCTCCTCCTCCTCCCTCTTCCTGCTCCCTCCGCCTCCTCCCTCCGCCTACTCTCTCCTCCTCCTCCCTCCTCCTCCCTCTCCCTCCTCCTCCTCCTCCTCCTGCGATCTCCTCCTCCCTCCTTCTCCCTCTTCCTCCTCCCTCCTCCTCCCCCTCCTCCTCCACCCTACTCCTCCCTCCTCTTCCTAATCCCTCCTCCTCCCTCCTCCTCCCTCCTCCTCCCTCCTCCACCTCCCTCTTCCTCCTCCCTCCTCCATTTACCCAAGACAGACAGACATACAGATAGTCGGGAACGGGATCTTATATGACTACTTATATGATTTAAATGAGATGCTCTCCACCATGGGCTGGGCCGGGTCAGACAGACAGACAGACAGACAGACAGATAGATAGACAGACAGACAGACAGACAGTCGGGAACGGGAGCTTATATGACTACTTATATGAATTAAATGAGATCCTCCCCACCAGAGTCTGGGCGAAGCCGGGCCGTGTCAGCTAGTTATATATATATATACAACTGACCGATGCAATGAACATACCCTGGTTATATATATTATATATATATATATACACACAACTGACCGATGTAATGAACATACCCTGGTTATATATTATATCTATAGATATATTTCATGCTGGAATTCCTATCGAGGCCAGGACTCTTTTAAATTGACATGGGTCCCTAGGTAGACCCACCCTAAAAGTGGTACCAGAAAATGTTCCAGGAAGTAAAGACGGCCGGCTTCTACATCACACATCTATTGCCTATTGGTCTATAAGAATATAAAGCTAGCACTACGTACTTAATACGCCACAAGACGTAGAAAGTGGTCCTTTTATGTTAAATGTATTGTCGAAAACAGTCAACGGTTAATTAGATCTTGAGTATGAACACATCGAAGTGGGATTATTGTATTAAAATAAAGAATAAATAATACTAACAGACACATTAAACACGTACGTAACACATATAGCACCTACATAAAACAGGTGTAAAAGACAGTGAAGCAATACGTTGAAAGAACGGGCAGACAATTAACAACAGCTTCACAACAGCTGTATAATAACTCGTCAATACCATAGCAAAAATAAGTTAAGTCTATCTGTTCCGGGTAATTGTTATTTTAAGCTCTCGGTGACAAGGTGTTCAAGTAATAAGTGCCAGAGACTGGAGCAAATAAAGTAAGTAACAACTGGAAATGAAACGTGTACAGATAAAACTGGATTCGAAACATGTAAAGCAGAGGTGAGGAACCTCTTTTTCTGCTATGGGCCATTTGGATGTTAATAACATCATTCGCGAGCCATACAAAATTATCTGCTTGAAAATTAGCCTGCTGCAGGGTGTTTGTAAAGTTTCACAACACTTTGTATGTAGAACAAATGTGAAAACTGCTCTCTTCCGTAGATAACACCATTCTGTTTGGAGTGCAAAGAATTACTCCAGCAGACGACAGCCATTCGCTGTATTTTGCTTCACGATGGACTGTGGAGCAAATTTTTTAATGACATTATGTTACTCATTTTTTCAAATTTGTTCTACATACAAAGTGTATTGAGACTTTACAATCACCCGGTATATTTGATCAAATATTTACTTAACTCACCCCTGATGTGATGGCTGGAACTTCTTCTCTTTTGTGAAGCGTGTGATGTTAGCCGGTATTGGTGATGTTGCTGCTAGATGCTTTGATAATTGTTTATAAAGCTTCTATGTTGATTGCATTTCGAGTCCCGCCTGTGGTGGTCTTGGCAAGGCCAGATCAAACGATTTGAGTTGTTGCTCTGAATAATAAGTAAATGTATGTTGCTGGCAAGACACTCATTTAACTGAAAACATATATTTCAAGATCAGAGGCTAACAGTGTAACCGATCGGACCGAAAAGACAGACAAAAGAGTTTAAAACTGACACTTGTAAAGAATGATACCATCAGAGATGGGCCTTAGGTTCATACCAGAATGCGATCGGCGTTGCCAGTAGTGGGTTGTGCTCAATATTTAGATATCATCAGTGCCAAATTGAAGAACATGTGGAAGGGGCTGAGTATCAGACTCATAAACTCAAGAAAGAAAATACATATTTACATCTGATTAATTGCTACTGTCAAAGCAACATCCCCTAGGAACTAGAAACAATCACGGGGAAAGAACAAAACTGATCTTTTGTTGAGATTTTAACAGCCACTCACAGAATGGAGGACTGGCATGATGAGAATAGATTTATCTTGATTAACAAACCCAGCCGACCGACGTACCTGCCACTGGAAACCATGGCATATCACAACTACATCTGACCTAGCTTTTTATACACCAGACCTGGAGTGAAACAATTTTGGGAAACAACTCGGAAGCAGTGACCACCGTCCAATTTTTCTAACTGTAGAAAACAGCTTGCAAGTGGAAGAAGCTGGACAATGTACAAACACTTAACCAGCATACTGGTTAGGAAACTGATTACTGACAAAGACGTAAATAAAGTAACTGAAGAATTCTGCAAATGCATACTACATGCTTACCGGCATGGCACATGATGGATGATGGATGGATACTACGTGCAGCAGGAGAATCAGTATCATTAGATGCTCGTAGCAACATGAACCATAGTGACATAGTGAATTAGAGCAACTGCATAATAATGAGGAAACATGTAGAAAGCGAGCAGAGTCCAAACCATGCCAAAAGCACCAAAATAAATACCAGCAAGTAAAGGCCAAATTTCACAGGGTCAAATGGATGGCTAGCCAGAAATGCTGCTAAGAGAAAACAGAATCTGTGAATTGTGTACGAAACTCAAGGACGTTGTGGGAGCTAGTAAAACAACCTAATAGGGCACGGGAAGAAACAAAAATTGCACTACATAAAAAAGGAAAAACAAAATAATGGTTAGAATCAAATAGCACATGGGACACCTATCACACTCAGTGAATCTGAGCTAGCAATATCAAAACTTAAAATAAGAAAATCACTAGGAGTTAATGAAATATCCAATGAAATTATCAAGAACCTAGAAACAGTAGCCAATGCATTGCTGCTGCAGATCTTCAATAATTGCTGGACCTTAGGTATAGTTCCACAGACATCTCTGTGATATACAAAAACGTCTCTACTAACATCCGTCTAGTGATGCGTTAAAAATACCAATCCCTAACAATTACTATTTAAGTATCTTACTTAATGTAGGAGAGAGAAAGAGTAGGGCAGCCACGATTTATTTGGAATTAAGTAAAGTTAGGCTGGTGATTGAACAAAATACCTGGCCAACAGTCGTCTATTTTTTAACTCAAAGGCTAGAGTGTCCATTTTGGTTCAGACAAACAAAGGAGACAGACGTGCTTTCCCTGCGGGGAAGGCAGTTTTGCCCTAAAAACCATCATTCTCTGCACCAATGGTACGTTAAATCTACATTATTAATATGTATTCATGTATTTTTATAAGGTACATATACCATTGTGTTTAATTCAGAATTAGTTAGAATGATAAAATCAATAATTCTTGTAAACCAGAGTCTGAATGATTTTTAGTACTGAGCTCGTGTGTGTGCCACGCTGTAAAAATGTTCCTATACTTTTAAAATTTTAAATCCCTATGATAAAACCTCTTATAGGCATTGTGAATTTATATCTAACTAGCAGTGCTTATAACCTATAAATATTATGTGTACTGTAGAGTATCAAACTCATGTCAGAAACACATTCTAAAAACTCTTCTCAATGGGGGACACCAGAGTCTGAATGCTTTTTAGTACTGAGCTCGTGTGTGTGCCACGCTGTAAAAATGTTCCTATACTTTTACAATTTCAAATCCCTATGGTAAAACCTCTTATAAGCATTGTGAATTTACATCTAACTAGCAGTGCTTATAACCTATAAATATTATGTGTACTGTAGAGTATCAAACTCATGTCAGAAACACATTCTAAAAACTCTTCTCAATGGGGAAGCAGACTCATACTTAACAGTAGAGAACTCTTTTCTGTCAATTTCATATTCCTATGTTTAAATAACTTCTATGCATTGGGAACTATATCTCACAATCTATGCTTAGAAATCTGCAAATAATCTATGTACTATAGAGTATGCAACTCTAAAGAACATTTTCAAAGGAACTTTTCTCCGTGTGGAAACAGACTACTGGGCACACATCTTATAAATGTGCATTTATGTTGGAGAAATGGTTTTCCTAATTCCTAATCTGTAACTTGAAACTATGGTGCTAAATCTTAGTACAATCTTTTTGTTAACAGATTAGTAACCACACCATAGGTGTGATGGACATGCAATCATGTCATAAAATATTGCTAGGGAAATGCCATGTTTGATGTTTGATCAAGAACAAAGACAGAAAACACATGATATAAATGAATGTCCGGATAGGATGTGCCTTCAATTCGCATCACCCCACTGTGGTAGGGATTGATGTTAATAAATTGCTTGAAATATTCAGAAAACTGGACCATGCGGCATACGTTATTCTGATAAATACACTCCGAATAATAGCAGCACTTGGCAAAATATATCACAGCATTCACTAACCTCATACTACTGTAAGCAGTGGGGGAAAACAATGTATGTTTTAGTTTATGGATTAACCCCTGAGTAAATCCAAAAACATAGGCTCCTTGCATCATCATTATGATTAATTATTATGTATGATTATCATGTACTTAATATCAGAGAAATGTATGTTTTCTCTGTTATGAGAATTTTACTCTATCCTGATTGTTACTCTTTACTGTGGGAATATACATTTTAAAGTTACCCTGGGGACATGAGGATGTTGATGTAAGAATCCTTGTGCATGTCAGTACACAAGAAGATAAGGTGAACCGTATGGTTATTAGCCTTGGCCTAATGCTGATTATAGCGAAGGAATGGAGACGAGGAATCGGAAACAAAAGAGCCTATTTCTGGACTATTCTCTTCAGGGTATGGCAAATGCACTAGCAAAGTGTTCGATAGAAAGGATGGCTTCACACATCAGAAAGTCTCAGTAACAACATGGGAAGAAACATAGAGTGAAATGATACTTCACTCACTATCAGAGCTAGGAAAGCTCTACAACAAGCAAGCAGGGACAGGGAATTTGGAAACCCACTTCTTTCTCCTTCCTCTTATTTGTTTGTAATTGTGTTGTGGACATTTTACCATAACACAGTAGATTAATGCGCGTGTTGTATTCTTTGTCATTCATTTCTATAGACAATAGCGAGTGGTGGTTGTGGGACTGCATTGCATCACTATCAACTGGAAACTGGGTCAAAAGTCAGGAGAAAGTGAAAATGGCAACCTGTCCTAAACAAAGTCTGGACCAACACAACAATGTTTACTGCTGCACTCATTAGCTGCAAAAGCAAGCAAAAGATCAATCCGAAGACAATTGACAATGTTGCTGATGAAGTCCTACTTCAGTAGGAATATCCAGGATGGACTTCAATATCTAATAGTCGACAAAGATAAAGATCTACAGAGTAACTGACAACAAGTATCGTCTGTTTTACTTCTGAGAAGTACCACCTGAAGCCTCATCACTCAACAACATCAGTGAAACTATAGGCAAATCCTACCAGTTACTAAACTAGCAACAGTGAGAACCCTTCAACTGTTGGTTGGATTACCAAGTTAATATCCAACAATGGATAAGTCTTCGAAAGAACGTCTCACAGCAGCAAAAGTCAAACGTAAGGTTCCAGACACTCAACACCAAGTTCTAGATACTAACACCACCTCAAAGGAATTGGGAAGACACTGAACTACACCGAGATAACAACAAGGTCAACTCCAGACCATAAGTTGAACACCAATTGAAAGACTCAAGTCATCAACAGCAGGTTATAGACCTGACTACCAACTGAAATATACCCAAACAACAAGTTCAAAACAGGTCCTACATCTGAATACCAACCCAAAGACACCGAATGAAGCTAGTAGAGTAAATATGTACTCACCTGGAGCAGAAAGAAAAATCATTGGACTGTTTACGACTCTGTTGGGTACTGAAATTATTCATCTTCAATTACATGCATGTATAGATTAATTCTGGACATAGTCACAGATACTACCATTGGATGCCTCTCAGCCATATAAGTTCCTATACTGGACTAGATAACAACGACTAACTCCTTACTGGTCCAATGTCAACCTAAATGCTATGGGTTATAGACTCGCGACTAGGTAGGTGTAATATCTTTGTGAAATACTTGGGATTCTGATATCGGAAGCAGTGCAGCTGAATGGACGTCTACTTGGCACCGTGTGTGGTGAGATAGGAAAGTACCTTCTGCAGAGCTTAAGTGGAAATTCCTGAAAGTAAGACCAACCAAGGTCTCAAAATTTCACAAAGGCAACGAGCCTTTTAGCAAAAGAGTGTTCGAAAATTCTAGCTCCACGGAGGAGATATGTGTTTGTGCGTAATTTCATTTCTTGGATTATAAAGTATGATTTTTACCAGCCAATTACCAGTGGATATTCTTATTAGGAACAGAACTGAGTGCATTGATTTCGGTACCCAGATAATGGGAATAGGATCTAATATACATTGGAGATTAACTCTGAACCGTACAAAAAGAGAGTATATGACAGGAAACAACTAATTAATTAGTTTAATATAACGTAATGAATGTAGTGTTTAATTTTGTTGAACATATGCCAATGTTTTTTTTTAATCATTAAGGGTCAATGGTGCTGGCCACAAACTAATATGTATTCGTGGGTTTTTGAAGATTGTTGAATTTTGGAGGGACAGGGGAGTGCACTTTTAATGTGTCTATGATCTGTCATATTTCATCCCATGCCTGTTCCAAGGTTCAGTATGGTCAATATATGTTTGTGATTGTAGACTGCTGTCATATTTCATGAAAATATATACCTATGTCATATTTCAAAGGAATGTATACATATGTCAAGTGAGACATATTCAAGAAGCTCATAGTGGTCATTACATTTGTCTGATTGTTACTGCAGATCTTGATTTAATGCCTGAACTGTTTGGCCAAAAATGTTGATGTCTCCACCAATTGTGTTGATGGTTGTTCAACAGTGGTTGTTTCTATGGTGTAAAAAATCAATATCTTCTAACACTATAGTAAATTTAAAGGGGTGATGAAGTGGGAAGGGAAACCTACACACAAATGCCATTGTTTTAAGGACTGAAGTGTTTTCTCCTGGTGTTTGTGGTAAATATCCCTGATCACCCCGCATTCTAACAGTGACCAGAGAATGAACTAAACCCCCTAGACACTTTGAACAAAATATTCTCTTAAATTAAAATCTACATCCCACAATCTCCTAACAAAAACAAGGAAACAGTTCAATTGCCACAAGCTACATACCAGTTATCTCTGCAAAACATTGCAGAGCCTCATCAATATCACACTACAGTTGGGCTTTGAAACTGTCCGAGTTGTACACGATAGAATGTTCGGTAGTCAGTCTCCTGATAGATACATGAAAGAATGATTACAAGTCTCCTGCATAATCTGTTGTTTCTTTATTTCTCTGAATTGATGGAATAAGAATCGTACTGACGTGACCCAACATGGAACCTGGGAGCCGCGGTAGCGTAGTGGCTAGACGCTCGTCTGGCTGCCCGCTGGTCATGGTTTCTGATACGGATCAGAGCGGAATTTTACAACTGACCTATGCTCCCCGGTTGACCCCAGCTTAAAATTGATACAATGCAATGTCATAGGCGGTGAAGGTATCCGACGTGGCACTGATCACATCACCCACCAGGTGTCCATTGGTCTATACCAGTGGTTCTCAATCTTTTTTGGCCCATGCCCCCCTTTACCATGTGTTCAGAATGTAATCCCCCCCCCTCCTTTTTTCGAATTTCCTCCCTATAAATCCTCCCCATCTTTACACAGTATACATAAAAATGGAAGCTAAATTTAATAACACATACTAGAACAAGTCTAGACATCTACATAAAACGTGATTTGCGGGTCTACTTACGTTATGAAACGAATTTCATTAGGGCAAGAAGTACAGAACCGTAAAATTTAGATGGAAAAACAATATCAAGTAACTGGTTCTTGTATTAATGCGGTCTTGAATTAACCTTAATCCCCCCCCCCTGGAAACCCTAAAATTCCCCCGGGGGGGGGGGGGGAATTCCCCACTGGTTGAGAACTACTGGTCTATACAATTATGCACCACATGTTCAATGCGCCGAAGGTGTGTTTCCGTATTTTTTGTTTGGCGTTCGCTCGTTTTGAACTCAAGCGTAGTCCATAAACATGAGTAGTGATGTAGGTGCTCTACCCACGTATTATGAAATTGCTGCCGAGGTTGGAAAATGCTGTTGCGTGATGTTGAGGTTGGAAATCGTGGGAGCAGTGAAATGTTGGGTTGGTGAAAGTGGGTCGTGGCGGGTGAGGGTAAAAATCTTCAATCGTGGGAAAGGTGAAACTGGGTCGTGTCAATGGGTGTAAAAAAATATCTGGGTCGAGGAAAGGCGGGGCTGTGTGGGAGTTGAAATATGTGAGCGTAGAAACGAATGTAGCGTGGTGGGTATATGGTAATAGAAAGAGGCGTATGGAGTTTGGGGGGAGTAAAAATTAGTTATGTGTCGACTTGTTCGTTAGTCTCTTTTCTGTGAGGGGCATGTGTTCATAAATCTTAAACGTGGTCGTGTGATGATAAGAGGGTGGTTGGGTGTAGAGAGTGTGGGATTCGAACCCTGCGGTAGGAAAACACCGTGATGCTCAAAGGGTGGTTGTGTTTAGAGAGTGTGGGGCTCGAACCGGTGGTAGACTATTAGTGAGGATCCATAGGTGGTTTTGTGAGTCTGGGAGTCGATCAGGTGTTAGACCAACAACTATTAGTGATGATCAAAGGGTGGTCACACACTGGTCAACCAGTGGTCAAGCAGTAGTCAAGTGAGTCAAATGAGGAAATGTTAGGGAACAGTGTTTGTAATGAAATGGTGTATTTGTGATGTCTGTATTTGTCTGTACGTATACGTGTATGTGTACTTGTCTGTAGGTGTGATGTCTGTATGTACTTGTGTGTGTGGTTTTCTTTGTGTGTGTGTGTGTGTGTGTCTGCACTTGTGATGTCTGTACATGTGTACGTGTGTGTCTGTACGTGTGTGGTTGTGTGTATCAAGTATTTATGTTCATGTCTGCATGTGTTACAAATGTATGTGTGGTTGTGTCTGTATTTGGGTGTCTGTACTTGTGTTCCTGTATCTGAACTTGTGATATCTGTATTTGTCTGTATGTAGAAGTGTATGCGTTCCTCTCTGTATGTGTCTATGTGTTTGTACTTGAATGTCTGTACGCACATACGTGTGTGTCTGTACGTGCGTGGTTGTGTGATTGTCTTTGTGTGTCTGCAGTTGTGATGTCTGTATGTGTACCTGTCTGTACGTGAGTTTGTGTTACTGTCTCTTTGTCTGTACTTGTATGTCTGCACTCGTGATGTCTGTATGTACAAGTGTATCAAGTGTGTATGGGTGAGTGTGTCTGCCTGTGTGTACTTGTGCATAGCTGTGGTGATAGTGTGAGTGTGTGTGTCTGTTTGTGTATTGTGTGTGTGTGTGCAGTTGTGATGTCGGTATGTGTATTTGTCACTGTTCGTGTTTGTACGTGTGTGGTTGTCTTTGTGTACTTGTGTATAGTTGATGTTGTGGTGACAGTAGTAATGGTAGGAGATGTGTGTATTGTCTGCCCATGTGTGTATCAAGTGTTCATGTGTCTGTCATTGTGTGTCTGTGTGTCCGCACTCGTGATGTCTGTGTATTTGTCACTGTACGTGTTGTGTGTGTTTACTTGTGTCTGTCTTTTTGTGCGTGTATACATGTGTATAGCTGTTGTTGTGACAGTAGTAATGGTATGGTATGTCTGTACTTGTGTGTCTGTCTTTGCATGTATGTGTGGTTGTGTCTGTAGTTGTGTGTGCTTGGCTGTCTTTGTATTTCTGATTGTGTTTTTTGTGTCTGTCTTTGTGTTGGTGTGTACATGTGTATAGCTGTTGTTGTGACAGTAGTAATGATATGGGTTGTCTGTATGTGTGTACGTGTGTGGATCTTTGTTCTTGTCTTTGTGGTTGTGTGTTTGCACTCATGATGTCTGTATGTACAAGTGTGCACATTTGTGTCTTTGTACGTGTGTACTTGTGTGTGCTTGTCTTTGTATTTGTGTGTACTTGTGTATAGTTGATGTTGTGGTGACAGTAGTAATGATAGGAGTTGATTGTGTACTTGTCTGCACATGTGATGTCTTTGTGTGTGTGTGTGTGTGTGTGTGTGTGTGTGTGTCTTTGTAATTATGTAACTATCATTACTATGACTATGATGATCACCCCATTCATAGCACGGCCAAGGTTTTACTGGTAACATCTCAAAACGCCACAGAGGAGCCTCCTCACATGGTACTATTAATATTACTATTGACATTCTTCCGTACGCACCCGGTGACGAAACGTGTGTGTGGGTTTTCTCATGCAACCGCCCGCGCCCGCTTCCGATTGTGTGTGTAGTTGTTGTGGTGACAGTAGTAATGGTATGAGTTGTGGTAACAGTAGTGGAATGGGTTCCCTCTTCAGCCCAATCACTCTCTAGACACACCTTCGAGACCATCAGCAACTAACCACCACTACTATAATTATAAGCACAGCCTCCTCTACAATTTAAGTGGTCACTCGACCACTTAACCACTGCTTGACCACTGCTTGACCACGTCATCGATCACTTTAACCACTATCATAGTCTTACGCACACAGTCCTCTACAATTTAAGTGGTCACTCGACCACTACTTGACCACTGCTTGACCACTACT
Organism: Cepaea hortensis; assembly: GCA_963921405.1. NCBI lineage: Eukaryota > Metazoa > Mollusca > Gastropoda > Stylommatophora > Helicidae > Cepaea > Cepaea hortensis. Next base: position 171,577,771 of record OY992876.1, on the reverse strand, counting down.
TTACCATCTCCTGATCATCACCATGTCACTACACCTACTTTCCGCTAAACTTTCCTCAATTGACCACTTGATCACTGCTTGACCACTGCATTACCACTCTTTGATCATCACCATATCATTACAACCACTTTTTCTTAACATTTCCTCATTTGACCCACTTGACGATTACTTGACCACTAATTTACCACCCTTTGATGATCACCATGTCGCTACAACTACTTTCCGCTAAAATTTCCTCACTTGACCACTACTTGACCACTGCTTGACCACTAATTTACCACCCTTTGAGCATTACCATATCATTGCAACTACTTTCCGCTAAAATTTTCTCACTCCACAACTTGACCACTGCTTGACCACTGCATTACCACCCTTTGATCATCACCATGTCAGTACAACTACATTCCGCTACAATTTCCTTACTTGACCACTGCTTGACCACTGCGTTACCACCCTTTGATCATCACCATGTCACTACAACTACTTTCCGCAAAAATTTCCTTGCTTGACCACTGCGTTAACACCCTTTGATCATCACCATGTCACTACCCCTAGTTTCCGCTAAAATTTCCTCACTTGACATACTTGACCACTGCTTGACAACTGCTTGACCACTGCGTGACCACTGCGTGACCACTGCTTGATCATCACCATATAATTACAACTACTTTTCCCTAAAATGTCCTCATTTGATCCGCTTGACCACTGCTTGACCACTGCACGACCACCCTTTGATCATCACCATAACATTACAACCACTTTTCCCTAAATTTTCATCATTTGACCCGCTTGACCACTGCTTGATTACTGCTTGACCACTGTGTGACCACCCTTTGATCATCACCAATAGTTATTGGCCTAAAACCGTTATTCTTGGATGTACAAGAGATACAGCATGCAGGGCGATGCGCTACCTTCTTGATTTTCCAACCATTGAAGAGAGAATACAAGTTTGCAGGGCACGCGCCTACCTCAGAATTAACGCAAACACACAACATCCACTGCATAGTGAAATTAGGAAGGTGAAGGGCAGCAGGTTAAAAAGAGGACAGTCGTGGATGGGTCAAGCCGAAGACATTCTTCAACAGGTGTGTTCACTTGAAGACTTAGAACCTGGCGAGGAGTGGATGCAAGTGCCAACAGACTTCTGCACATCCTTTTCAGTTTGCATCCAACTAGATAGAAAATGCAGACAAGAAAATCCGGCTGCTGTTGAGGCTGAAGTATAAGCGTTGATTTTCGAGAATTCGCTAGACGGTGACGCGGTCATCTACACAGATAGGTCGGTCGTCCGACATGTGAGAAGCTCATGGGCCTTTACAGCTCGGGCCGGAGGGAGAATTGTGAAGGAGGACTCTGGTGCTTTCACTGAAACCACAAGTAGCCTGACCATGGAAGTCATGGCAGTAAGTAAAGCAATAACATGGCTCGAGACACAGACATTCACTAGGGCTTGTTTCCTTAGCGACTCAATGAACATGATCAAGAGGATAGAGGAGGGGTCGATCCGAAGAGAATGGTTGCTGCCTCTGAAGCGGTCTCGGCTGGCAAAGATTAGTTTTATCTTCGTGCCAGGGCATGCGGGAGTACAAGGAAATGAGCGGGCTGGCAAGCTCCAGGTGAGGCTAATGTGGAGGGCGGACGCGCCATGGACCAGGCTGACATTCTGAATGCTCTACGTGAAGTGAGACTTTTGCGAGAACCAAGTGATGACTGTGAATCTACAACAATGGCCAGACTGCGAGAGCAGCAAATTAAAAGAGGGGTGGCCAAACAAGAACACTACGCAGGAAGCCAAAGAAGATTGATAAACCAACACAGAACTGGCGTCGTTAGCCGCTACACGCTGCGGGATTTGCTGAGGAGGGGATCCGAGCACTTATGGACTGAATGGTTCGATGTGCAATGAGGATGATCTGTCGACTAACTAACTAACTAACTAAACCTGTTCAAGTCCCAGAGTCACAAAACGCGACCACCCTCTTATCATCACCAATTGTTGTTCTACCACTGGTTCGAGCCCCACACTCTCTACACCCAACCACCCTCTTTTCATCACCAATAGTTGTTCTACCACCTGTTCGAATCCTACACTCTCTACACGCGACCACCCTTTGAACATCACCAGTAGTTGTCTAACAACGGTTTGAATCCTATACTCTCTACACGCAACCACCCTTTGAGCATCACGGTGTTTTCCCACCGCCGGTTCTAATCCCACACTGTCTACACCCAACCACCCTCTGATCATCACACATTTAAGATTTATGAACATCCCCTATATTTTCCACTAAACACATGATCCTCACAGAGACTACATTTGAAAGGTACCGACGATTCATACCTCCATATACCGACACGAATACACATAACCAACTTTTTATTCCCCCCAAACTCCATACCACTCTACTATTTCCACTACGTTAATTAGTTTTACTCTCACAGATTTTCCCACACAGCCCCTCCTTTCCTCGACCCAGATATTTTTTTACATCCATTGCCACGACCCAGTTTCACCGTTCCCACGATTGAAGATTTTTACCCTCACCCGCCACGACCCACTTTCACCAACCCAACATTTCACCTCTCCCACGATTTCCAACCTCAACATCATGCAACTTCATTTTCTAGCCTCAGTAGCAACTTCATAATACGTGGGTAGAGCACTTACATCACTACTAACATGCCACTGCTTCTAGTGAATTTGATTGATTTTTTTATTGTGGATTAGCTTTCCCTATTTGTCATTGTCCCTCGCTATCAGGCGAAACCACTCCGATTCAGAGGTGCTTGTAATTTACGTCCCCAAGTCGAGAACGAAAAGTCAAAATTTTAGTCCAACTGACGGATATTGGTGCTGAACCCGCTCTCTCGGCATCAGAACACAGGATGTTTAAGAACAAACGGTCTTATCCATGCGACATGCTGACCTCCGCCGAAGCTGTTTAAACGGGTTCTTTTCTTCGCTTACCATGGAACATGCTTGACGAAAAGTTGCATGAACCACGTTGAACTGTCGTGGTCAAGCCGTTATACTTAAGGTCGTTACCGGATATGTCAGTCTGGTTGTATTTGTTTTCTGCATCCTGTCTGTCTCTTCCATCGTTGCCTCCGTTGAGTATCCGGGACAGGTGACGTGGCTTCTCTCTAGCTTGTTTGTCTGTATCAACAAATGGTGGGGACATATCTGCTAATTCGCGTAGTTCCTCTTCAAATCTCATCTAACTTATTTCTAGCTTCGGGGGTGGGGGGGGGGGGGTATTGTTGATTGGATTGTGTATTGTTGACAGTTTAATTTCTGAATATGTATATATATGCCCTTTGGTTTCTATTTGTTTCACTATATTTTGCGTTACTCACTGTCACAGAACGCGATTATATCATCCCAGAATGTATCTCAGTATACAATCGAGATGGACAAATTAAGGAATGCAGGAGGAATGAGCAGAAGAATAAACGGTATTCCAAATGTTTAAGAAGCTGATGCCAAATTGCGCGCCATTGTACAAGGCACTCTCTACTTAGCTATGACATAGACTGCACACGAAGACAGCAAGTAGACAAAACTAATACTGTACAGTCTGGTTTCTACTCTTGAAGACATTTAAATTTCAACACGTGTGATGTTCACATACATAGGAAAGAGACAGGTGTAAAATTCCTGCTTGATAAGTCCCCACGGGTTAAATATATTGTCAGTCTGCATGGGGTTTTGACCAGAATAAAATGTGTGAACTGTTGGATTGAATCGAGACACAAGGTGTAATAAAGTGGGATATATCATGATCATAAGTACTGCCGACCGTCCAGACATAAGTACTGATCCGCGGCTGGAAATTACAAATATGCGACTGTGTGAAATGACCTCAGCCCAGGGAAACGTTCCTGCCAGAACAGCCAGGGAAACCGTCGCAGTGTGAAAGGATACGATTCGTGATTCAGGAAAATAAACACAGAGTTAGATAGGAATAGGCGGCAAATAGATAAAAGTAATTAAGAACCCGTATATATAGACTGGACTTTGAAAGTCTCAAATCAGATGTGTCTAGTCTAGGATCAGCTCTCACCAAGAGCACCAGGTTTTCTCGTTCAGTGAGGAGAGACCCAGTGGCGTAAAGATAGAACATTAGTTCCGAAAACCGACCGGCTGAACTTAGCTGACCATAGTGGAACTTAGATAAAAAATAAAGGATCCTAGCTAGACGCTTGCTTGCTTGCGTTCGCTGGCTGTGAACTCCAGCTTGAAGGCCTGTATGCCGGATGAAGACATCCTGTTGTCCAACATCAGCGTGATGTCATACCGGACTGTGGTTTGTGTGAGTATCAGTTGTCCCATGTATGGCTTATTGGTGTGCAGACTGGCGGTTCCTCGCCGTGCAGGCAGATACTCTCCGACTTCGGAAGAATCAGCAATCCTACTGCGTCAGCAAGGACCCTGAAGGGATGTGTTGCCCAGGACGCACGACTAGGACGTGTTAGTAGGTCTTGGCCAGAATAGGACTTGGCCCTGGTGCCCTGGAAACACCTCTACGTCCCTCCTGGCTAGATATTACTGGCCTTAGTGGAATCCTATTGGAACTGGGGCATCATCTCACCTACATTCCCGACGTCATACCACAGATCCAGGCATTCTACACAAAGTTACGTTCATCATCATCATCATCATCATCATCATCATCATCATCATCATCATCATCATCATCATCATCATCATCATCAAGTGCCCTGCCAGCTAGTATAGGCGTTCATTGCTCTCCACAGATCTCGGTCTTTAGTGTTCTGCATCAACTCTATTGATGGTATTCCTCCATGCCACTGTCTCAATTCATCCAGCATCATTTCTCTTGGTCTGCCTCTGCCTAGCTTTCCCTCGGTATTTCCAGTTGTCACGACGTTCTTCAATGCCTGTCTTCTCATCACATGATTGAAGAAAGATGTTTGTCTCTTTCTTATTGTTGTATACAATGTTCTAGTTTCATTAGCCTATCACAGGCAGTCGTTGTTAGTTATTCTGGCAGTCCAAGGAACATACGTCTCAGGAACCACACCTCTGTTGCTTCTAATTTCTTTATAATTTGTTCATCTACATTCCACGATTCACTGCCATACAGCAAAACTAGTTCTACATAGCATTTCAGCACTCTCTTTCTTACATTCAGTGACAGTGACTTATTGCATAAGATGCTCTTTTACCTACTATATGTGAATGTTGTAACTGGCGTATCACAATATTTAACATCGCCACCCTGCAAATAATCAGTTTTTCATATTGATAGTAATAAAGAGTTGTCATTTCTTTTAACTCATAGTTATCTGTTATTTTCCAAGTGCACATACGCGCGCGCGCGCGTGTGTGTGCCTGGTTGGAGGTTTAATTACACCCGAGGAAGGGGAGTGTTGTCGGGGGGGGGGGATAACTTGCCCTGCCTAGTAGTCCAGTACTAAACATAAATCTAGGCATCTAACCTTCTCCTTCCCACTCCGTGGGGGATACCAAGACCAGCTACTGTTAACTTTTAAACGAGCCATTCTCACCTGTACTCTTGAGTATTAGGGGCTTAATCTTTATTTCAGCCATACAGATTTTGTCCCGAGTTTCTCTCTGGAATCTGGAGTGTTGCGGATCTTATCCGTCACCCATAAGAAACACCAGTGTGAGGAACAGTGACTACTGACATATTGGACAGCAAGTCTGGAAATCAAATTAGACGTCTGGCAAATTCGTTGTCTGTCCGGTGTCAAAAATAGCCACTTCTGACAAATTGAGTGCTCGCCCGTATTAGTACTTAACTTGGCGGCAGCGCCCCTACATTTCTGACACTCACGAATTAAAAGCTGTCAATTGCAGTGAGAAAAGGAGTATTGAACTCCTATTTAGAACCCATACTATTATATGCATGTGAAACGTGGACAATAATCAGACGGATGAGAACTGGCAGCCCCAACCTATGATGCCTCGGCTAAGACTATCTGAAGCCCTAACACTTTGCGCTCAATGGCATTATCTACCTTTGGGCTACCTTTATCATGCAGATAAAGATAAGCATGGCGGAATGGATAAGAGCGTTTGTTCTTAAACATCTGGTGTGCTGATGCCGAGGTATAAGGTTCAACCCCTACACTGAAGAGTTGTACTGTAATAAAATGTTGACGTCTCGTCCTTGACTTGAAATTACAAGTACTTCAAAAGTCGGAGTGGATTTGCCTGATGGCGGGAGACACTGGTAATAGGGACACTAATCCCCACACAAAATGTAGTCCAGTGCTACTAGAAGTAGTGTGTATGAATTACGCTTGAGTTCATAGCGAGCGAGCGAGCGAGCGAGCGCGAAAGAAATCAAATTTCTCTGTAGTCTTACATTTTCTATGAAACTGCCTCCTAGATATTTGAACTCTGGAACTCGTATTACTTTGATGCTATTGAAATGTTTGGTAATCTTAGATGGAATACGTTAAAGTAATAATTAGAAAATGTAATAATTGGTTATAACAAAGTACGTTTTGTTTTGGTTAGCTCGCTTTGAACTCAAGGGTAGTTCATATACGTATGGATTAGCTTCCTACTGTTTATATTATAACATCTAACTCTTATTCCTGGTCTATCTTGGATCTCTCTCATTATTATTTTGCTATAGAGAGATAATAACCTTGCGTTATCTATTCATATTTGCCCATATTATTTTCAATGTTAATTGCTGCTACTTGTTACCGGCAAATATTCTTTATTATACAAAGATCTTTTCCATCAGTTGTAATATCGTCTAACATTTTATCATATTTTACTTTATTAAATGCGTTGCTGCAATCCATAAAGCAACCATAGGTCTTTCTGTGTCTCAACTGAATGATCAGATAAAAAATAAGTAACCGTTTAACTCTTTACAGCTCTACGACAGTATCTACGAAGTGATTACTCTTAGTTCCTTTGTAATATAAGGCTGGCAGTAAGCCACTATTGTTTTAACGTAAATAACCGCAATGTTCATAATATTGGTATACCTCTGAAGTCGGAGTAGGTTCAACTGATTGCGTGAGGCACTGGTAATAGGGAAAGCTAATCCACACACTCAATGTATCAAGAAGAGATAAGGTCAGAAGTGAAGAGATCAGGACTAAAGTGGGGGTTATAGCTGCACTAGATTTTATTAGAAGGCAGCAAGTCAAATGGTTTGGCCATGCAAGTAGGTTACCAACTAACAGTATACCACAACAAGCAATGATGTACAAACCAGAGGGAAGCAGATGAAGAGGTCGACCACGTAAACGATGGACGCAGGGAATAACAGAGTCCATGGGAATATCGATACATGAAGCCCATAGGCGGGCACTCTCCCGCTGTTTATACTTCACCACGACACCGCAAGGTACAAGAGGAACATGATGAGATGAGATGAGATGAGATGAGATGAGATGAGATGAGATGAGAATCCACACACAAAAATCAGTCCAGTGCTACTAGAGGTAGTTTCATATGTGCGGACTAAGCTTGAGATCAAAGTGAGCACACACAAAATCATGGCAAAGTAGAGGAAGCTAGTTGCATTCCTTGAACTGGCACGACGTGTCAGAAACTGAAAACTCCCAACAATGTCAGTCCGAACTATGTCGATTCTTGTTTATCTTTGACAGCGTCTCAGCATAAACTGTTTACATTTGCAACCATAACACTTAGTATTAGATGCTCACAATCAACTCGGTCAACGAATGCCGGGGAAAAGTGGGATATGTCCGTCGAAAGATCGTAGTTCTTTGTGAGCGGACACAATGCAAATATAGTCCAGTCATGGAATGAAAAAAAAAAAAATTATCTGACGGGGGCAGTAGCAGCAGCAGCAGCAGAAGAAGAAGAAGAAGAAGAAGAAGAAGAAGAAGAAGAAGAAGAAGAAGAAGAAGAAGAAGAAGAAGAAGAAGAAGAAGAAGAAGAAGAAGAAGAAGAAGAAGAAGAAGAAGAAGAAGAAGAAGAAGAAGAAGAAGAAGAAGAAGAAGAAGAAGAAGAAGAAGAAGAAGAAGAAGAAGAAGAAGAAGAAGAAGAAGAAGAAGAAGAAGAAGAAGAAGAAGAAGAAGAAGAAGAAGAAGAAGAAGAAGAAGCAACAACAACTCACTCATGTACATCCATGCCTGGGAAGAAAATATATAATATGGTATATATCATGTGCCATGCCGACGGGCGTGGTTGGTCATGGTTTGCCGCCTCACACAATCATCCAAATCTTGGATCAGGTCGGTGTTCTTGTCTCACTTATACCATATGGCCAAGCCATCCAGATATTTGTAGTTTTAACTTTCCCTTACTGTTTCCCAATCAAGTTTGCCATTCGTCACTAAGTTTTCAGGTTTCTCATAACATGCTCAGAAATCCTGACTGTCTCATCTCATCTCATCATGTTCCTCTTGTACCTTGCGGTGTCAAGGTGAAATATAAACATTGTGAGAGTGCCCGATTATGGGCTTCATGTATCGATATTCCGATGGACTCTGTTATTCCCCCCTTCCAACGTTTACGTGGTCGGCCTCTTCCTCTGTTTCCATCTGGTCTGTACATCATTGCTTGTTGTGGCATGCTGTTGAATGGTAACCTACTTGCATGTCCAAACCATTTGACTTGCTGCTTTCTAATAAAATCTAGTGCTGCTATAACCCCCACTTTAGTCCTGATTTCTTCATTTCTTATCTTATCTCTTCTTGATACGTTTAGTATTCTTCTCAGGAATCTCATTTCTGTTGTTGTGATATTTCTTTTCTCTTTTTCTGTCATTGTCCAGGTTTGGCATTGGTAGCATAGAGTTGGTAGGAAGATTGTGTTGTAAAGTGTTTTCTTAGCAGTTATTGATACATGTGTGTTCTTTAGTACTTCTTAGTTTTTCTACGAGCAGTATCCTGACTGTTTACGTTCAATTTCTCGAATCCATTTATAGTTTTCACGTGTCTCTTTGAATTGGCGGAATCATGATTTCCTAGACATCTGTTAAGACTGTAATCTGCCATTGTTTTCCTTTTTGGGTGTGACCATACTGGTCGGTGACCGGAGCCATTATCTATATAAAGAGATCCTTTGCCTACTTGAGACCGTAACCAACAACTATCTGTCGGCTGCTCTGCTTCCATTGGTTTATTGTTACTCTCGTTAGGGGGAGGGGGAGTGTTCTAGTCGCAATGTCCATTTTGTCACTTGTGATTGTTTCCTATTAAAACTTTGAATTCTAATTCTTGTCTTTTTTAAATTCAGTCATGGCGTGAGAAGCAAAGAATAGTAAGACTACAACCCGCCGTGCATGTCGTAAGAGGCGAAGAGGGTTGATATGGGGCTGGCTACCCCACCTCGTAGAAAACAGTAGATATATATAATTGCAATTGGCATTTTTCTCAAACACATTTTCACTGTCTTTAGATGCGTCTCGGCTCGTCTAATTAGAGCCCATGTTTCGCTTGCATGCAACAGTGTATGGTCTATGTAACTGTATTGCTTTTATTTAGTTTTCAAAACAGAAGGGAGTCTTCGTGGCGAAGCGGCCTGCCTTGTGAGTTCGATTCTAGGCTACGACATTCGGTTCGCGAGTAAAATTTTCTCGGAGACTCCTGGGGGTCGTCGCTGGAGCTATAGAGTTCTTGCTTTGTGCGGCACTTTCAGCAGGCCACCCTGCGGAAAGAGACGGGGTCATATGGGATAAAACCCAGTGCAATGAAATAGGTCCTCTTGCTTTTTAAACCCACTGTAAAGAGGGGGAAAAAAACAGAAACAAGAGGGTTATGTTTTGATCTATTCTTGAGGCGGAAAGGGGTGTACTGTTGCTAGCCTCGGGTATTTCATGACCAAACTGGCATCCAATGAGTGATGTGCTTAGTAGCCGCAGCTGACATATTTATTATACTTCTTCTTCTGCGTTCATCCGGGGAGTTTTTTCGGACGTGATTGCGTTGTGCCTGTTTACAGCAGAGCTGCGTTCTTGCGCCGTTAGGCCGACACACCCGACTTCTGCGGGTGTTCTTATACAAAACTGTCATTACCGTCTTTAGTACCTTGCGATGTAGGACAGGGTGTTTAGAGCCTGAGGAATTAAGACCACCTGGCAGTCATTGTGAACTGTACAGTTAAGGGTGACATGGTTCTCTTTGAATAACCATATTGTCAACACCCCAACGCCATCTGTAAATCTGGGTTCAGTGACGGTGGAAAGAACGCAGGCAATGAATTACCTGGAGATACGATTTGATCGAAGCCTAGCTTATTCTGAGCATGTAGACCAGGTGATAAAAAAGGCCAAGCGGGGTTTGGCTGCGATGCGGGTGATGGCGGCGGAAACTGTCAGCAAGCCATCTATGTCTTCTTTACGAGGATCTGGTCCTTTCTGTTTTGGAGTATGCGATGGCGATCCTGACTCTCAGCCATAAGCAGATAGAAAGGATGGAAAGGATACAGAACGAAGCCATGCGCATTTTTCTTGGATGTACAAGAGATACAGCATGCAGGGTGATGCGCTACCTTCTTGATTTTCCAACCATGAGGGATAGAATACAATTTTGCCAAGCACGTGCCTGTCTCAGAGTCAACGCAAACACACAACATCCATTGCATAGCGAGATTAAGAAGATAAAGGGCAGCAGGTTAAAAAGAGGAAAGTCGTTGATGGGTGAAGCCGAAAATATTCTTCAGCAGGTGTGTTCACTTGAGGACTTAGAACCTGGCGAGGAGTGGGTACAAGTGCCAACAGAGTTCTGTACATCCTTTTCAGTGTGCATCCAACTAGACAGAAAACGCAGACAAGATAATCCAGCTGCTGTGGAGGCGGAAGTACAGGCTCTGATCTTCGTGAATTCGTTAGAGGATGATGCTGTCATTTACATGGATGGGTCGGTCGTCCGAGGAGTGAGAAGTTCATGGGCCTTTACGGCTCAGGCCGGAGGGAAAAGTGTGAAGGAAGAGTCTGGCGCTTTTGCTTTGACCACAAGCAGCCTGACAATGGAAGTCGTGACAGTAAGTAAAGCAATAACATGGCTCGAGACACAGACATTCAGTCGGGCATGTGTCTTTAGTGACTCAATGAGTATGCTCAAGATGATAGAAATGGGGTGGGTCCGAAGAGAGTGACTGCTGTCTGTGGACTGATCACGGCTTGCAAAGATTAGTTTCATCTTCGTGCCAGGGCATGCGAGTGTTCAGGGGAATGAGCAGGCTGACAGGCTTGCAGGTAGGGCTACTGTGGAAGGCGGACGAGCCATGGATCAGGCAGACATTCTGAATGCTCTTCGAGAAGTAAGTCGTTTACGAGAACCATGCGATGACTGGGAATCTACTACCGTGGTCAGGCTGCGAGAACAGCTAGTTAAAAGAGGTGTGGCCAAACAAGAGTAGTGAACCAACACAGAACTGGTGTCGTGAGCCGCTACAAGCTGCGGGATTTGCTGTGGAGCTTGATCCGAGCACTTATGAACTGAATGGTTCGATGTGCAATGAGGATGATCTTTCGACTAACTAACTAAGCAGTTAAGGGGTTTCATTTTGCCCCCTACAGGAAAAAAAAAATCGATCACCCTTTACCGAGGATTCGAATCGAATTAAATGGGTCTCACGAATTAGAGACTGGCGTTCTAGCCATTCGGGCAGCCACTTCTCGTACAATTAAAAGTTGCTTTCTGAGGCTAGGTCAGCCCATCACTCATGTGGTCACAAATAAAAATACCGACTGGAGAGGATTGTGAACTCACCATCACAAAGTGCTACAGCGGTTCCTAGAAGAAAGAAGCCGATCAGTATATCAGTTAAACGTTTATATATTTTAAAAAAAGTATGTTTACTTTTGTCTGCCCCGATATAAAATTCCATATCTCAGTAACCAACTGAGGGAAAGTGATGAGATTTAGCATATAACCTTATCATTATGTCCACCCAACAAAAGAAATTTTGTTCTGGAGATTGTACAGCAGATTACGCTGATCAGCTACCATCTGCATGCGCAAGGCAGTTTTTTGGATAAGACTTGAAGCATCGGTTGATTCCATTGATAGGCTGGTTGGTGAATCCTTAGGAAAACTAACTCTCAACTCGCAAGTCTGAGGCAATATTATTGGGCTTGTCTGGGCCCCATAAAACTGCTTGCATCTATCGGAGAAAGGTTGGGGTAGAGACTGTCTCCCTGGCACGTGTCCGAAGTTCCTCTCCACGAGGACTGAGTGTTGCGAAGCTCTCCCTCCCCTTTCCAAGCTGCAAACCAGCGAGACCGATACGGGAACTTCACATCTATGGAGAGGCATATTAGAGTGTAACTAGGCCTTTGCCTTTATACAACACAACACGTATAGACTGGCCGGGATAGACCTAGGTTGGCCATGTTTGCGCAGCGGATTATGGTTATTGTGAACACGCTCCAAGATTAACCCTGGAGGGAATGTGCGGTATAAGAGAGAAGCAATGTGTGGGTGGTGATCAGGGGGGTTGGCGAGGGACTGGCTACCTCATCACGTAGAAGCTGCAAAATCCAAGCAATCATGAACAAGACTACAAGTAGCTTGGTGAGAGTTGCTTGAGTACCTCTTCTCCATAGGGAGATGGAGGAAAATACAGGGGAAGAAGAGGCGGAGGAAAAGGGGAGAAGAAGAAGAAGAAGAAGAAGAAGAAGAAGAAGAAGAAGAAGAAGAAGAAGAAGAAGAAGAAGAAGAAGAAGAAGAAGAAGAAGAAGAAGAAGAAGAAGAAACTCTGGTAATTAACGCAACTAGAAAAGAGATGGTAACATTAGTAACTACCTGTCACACAAGAAACAACGTAAACCAACAGTTCTGCTTACGGAAATACGCAATGTGAGTTGCTTGGTGCAGAATGAGCATAAGCCGTAAAATGTAAACATGTACGAGGGGACTACAACTTCATAAAGACAGTTTAAAGATGGCCGCCCCACTTTTGACATGCGTCAAAGAGAAGCAGCGTTCTGTTATCCGTATTTTGATCAGTGAAGGGGAGAAACCTAAAGAAATTCTTCGGCGAATGAAGGTCCAGTATGGTGGTGCATGCCTGTCAGTCCAGGTAGTGTATGAGTGTAGTAGGAAGTTTCAAAACGGCGTGACTTCTGTGACAGACTGTTTGCAATCGGGTCAGACACATCGAGCAGTGACCCCAGTGAATTTTTTTCTACAGGTATCCAAGCACTTCGTCAGCTCTGGAGGACTTGCATTGAACGCAATGGTGACTACATCGACAAACGATACATATGTTCTTTACTTTTTCAGAGTATACTCTCTCTCTCTCTCTCTCTCTCTCTCTCTCTCTCGCTCTCTCTCTCCCTCTCTCTCTCTCGTCCTCCCTCTCTCTCTCCCTCTCTCTCGCTCCCTCCCTCCCTCCCTCTCTCTCTCTCTCTCTCTCTCTCTCTCTCTCTCTCTCTCTCTCTCTCACACACACACACACATACACAATTAAGTTTCTCATTTGAAGCCCCTCGTATAATGAACAAACTCGCCTATGTGTTACCGGCACCCATAATGGAAGCAAGGCACAATAACACTGTAACACTCCATGGCCGGTCTCCCTGGCCTAGGTGTTAACGTCTTTCTCCGTAATCCCGTATACCCAAATGAGGAACGGAACCTGCTCGAGAATCGGTAGCGGTTCTCGCCGCGATGGTAACTTTCGGGGTATGTGAGCCGATGAACTGTAATTTCTTGGACTGTGTGGGTGAACATCTAGGAAACATCCAGATGGGAAAATGACTGCCGATTCCATCAGAGATAAACTGGATGTTTCGTGGGGGACTATTGTGTTGACATTCTGGCGGCGGCATTATGCACAGTGTATCTGTGCGGGCTGTTGTTTGTCGAGACTCCTGTCTTTTCCACTTTTCACATTGGGCAGTGGGGAGCGTTTTGTGTGATGTTCACTGGCACAGGAGCGGAGCATAATGGGGACGACCCGTTGCTGTGAAGTTGGAACCGTGACTAACTAACTAACTAAGAGCCGGTCGCTCAGAAAGCAGTGGCATACTACTGAGCGTAATCTTGCCAAAAAATCAACAACCAGCTGAAAGATGCTGATGTTGACAGCGATGACCTGTAAAGGATATGCGAAAAAAAACCTACCATGGCCGCGCTCCCTGGCGTAGAAGTTAAGGACGTTGTTCATAATCCCGTATACTATCGTACGAAACACAGTTGTGCGAGATTCGGCAGCGGATCGCGTCGCGTTGGTAACTTACGAAGGTATGTGAGCAGGTCGTTCAGAAAGCAATGGCAAACTACTGAATGTAAAACTTGCCAAGACATGAACAGCAGCTGAAACATGCTGGTGTTGATTGCAATGTCCTGTAAAGGAAATTCGGGGGAATAACCCACAAGCATGTCGTAAGAGGCGCCTAAGGAGGACAGGCGTGAGGCTGGCTGTCACATCCCCTACAACACTTTATCTGTACACCCCAACCAATCATGACCAGGTCTAGACAGGGCGTGTTGTCAGTTGGTTGAAGACCCATGCGCCATTGGCAGCTGAAAGGCACAAGGAGATGACAATGGAATCTGCAGGAGTGAAATGTCTCAGGCATAGAATAAACAATGCAAAAGTGGGATTGTAGTTATTGTTCAGTGCAAGAGTGAAATTGCAGTTATTGTTCAGTGCAAGAGTGTGATGTAGTTATTGTTCAGTGCAAGAGTGTAATTGTAGTTATTGTTCAGTGCAAGAGTAGGATTGTAGTTATTGTTCAGTACAAGAGTGGGATTGTAGTTATTGTTCAGTGAAAGAGTGTAATTGTAGTTATTGTTCAGTGCAAGAGTGGGATTGTAGTTATTGTTCAGTGCAAGAGTGTAATTGTAGTTATCGTTCAGTGCAAGAGTGTGATGTAGTTATTGTTCAGTGCAAGAGTGTAATTGTAGTTATTGTTCAGTGCAAGAGTGTAATTGTAGTTATTGTTCAGTGCAAGAGTGGGATTGTAGTTATTGTTCAGTGCAAGAGTGCGATGTAGTTATTGTTCAGTGCAAGAGTGTAATTGTAGTTATTGTTCAGTGCAAGAGTGGGATTGTAGTTATTGTTCAGTGCAAGAGTGTAATTGTAGTTATCGTTCAGTGCAAGAGTGTGATGTAGTTATTGTTCAGTGCAAGAGTGTAATTGTAGTTATTGTTCAGTGCAAGAGTGTAATTGTAGTTATTGTTCAGTGCAAGAGTGTAATTGCAGTTATTGTTCAGTGCAAGAGTGTAATTGTAGTTATTGTTCAGTGCAAGAGTATAAATGTAGTTATCGTTCAGCGCAAGAGTGTGATGCAGTTATTGTTCAGTGCATGGTGTTGTTTCACAGAATATACTATAATAATGTTGACACCTACATGTATTGACCGCGTCCATGTCTCCATGCGTTGATGGATACTCACAGAAGTCGAGTACAGAAGTCGATATTATAGGACACACTAGACAACATAAACAATGCAAGCTATAAGCTCCATACCAGGATTCGAACCTGCCGCCTCCAAATATGATTGCGCTCTCTGAAGGAACAAGTGTACTTCGACGTACAGCCAACTAAATCAATCAGTTGCATGTCCTCTACAGAACATTGCAATCAACCCAAACATGTATTGGCTGTTTGTGATTTACTAAGCAACGTTAGTTCAGCCGTCTGTCAGTGTTTTCTGAACTGCCGACGCTTCTTACATCGAAATCAACCCAAAGTGATCTGCTTCCAAATAGCTCGCAGCTTGTTTCGAACCCTTGAGTCTATATGACGAGGGATGATAAAACTGCGCGTCTCACTATCCCATAACCCACAGCGCCGGCTGTATGACCAACTAGTCCAGTTAATTGCATGTCCTTTACACGACGTCGCAGTCAACCCCAACATTTTTTGTGCTACTTGTGAGTTACTAGGCAAGTTTATGTCCAGTAGTTTGCCATTGCTTTCTGAACGACCGACGCTCATACCATTGTATAAGAAAGAATTAGGGCAAGGCGGTGTGCTTCCAAATCATTTGCAACTGTGTTTCGAACGCGGTATGAGGGGTTACGAATGGCACTAGTAACCCCGGCACAGCGCCGACGACCAACTAGACACCTCTAAAAATGCTATCGTCATTAGTCACTGTTGACCTGCACATATTTGGCGGTGTCTATTTGGCGCTGTAGTCATTTCACGTGATCACTTTAGCTTTGAATTGTTATACTGTCTATTGCGTCATATCATCTCTACTCCTTTCCTTTACTTCTATGAGCTGGGTCAGAAACCGAAATCACAGCACTCGAGATATTCCCATACATGCTCCGTCCTCATCTGCAACAGTAGCAGTCTGATTATATGTTCCGATTATACTTCTATGAGGGCGAATCAATACCTATGAATTCACATATCGTGCGGTCAATGATCTCAAAAGTACCCCTAACAACTGTACTTGCATAAAACAAGTATACCAACGCGTGTTTGTTGGTCAATAGTCCAGAGGTCAGAGACCAATTTGAACGCACTTAGAGACGCGACCTACAAACCGAACCTCGACCTTAATGTTCGAAGACATTCTCAAGGGCCAAGGTCGTTGGGAACACGGCCAACTTAACGCTGAAAATTTTCCAACGCCTGGCATGCTGCAAAACCGCCCGGGTAAAAAAGACACTACGGGGTTTGCACTAGGTCTGAATTGTTTTACAGGGAGTCCCGCCTACAGACAATCCTGTTCAGCAGCTGCTCAAGTGCTCTGTAACACGCGCTGTGTGCTGTGCCAGGGGGCGTCTGCAGCTGTCGCATACCAAATACGTGCTGGCCACGTTGCTGACATTTCACACACAGCTGGTGTGCTGGGAAACCACACTCAGGTCCCGGCGACAGTCGGGGGAGAAGTGGGACGCCAGCTATGTAGCACAGGGGCTGCGTGCCTTGTCCTCGGCGTGACCGCGTGATTACATGTCATGACAACTTGTCATTGGCTGTTAGTGTTGCCTTCTCCCCTCCTCGCCCCTCTCCTGCTGGACTGGTAACCGTATATATCTGTAGAAAAAGATTTAGAAGCAGGAGGAATCAACATTTGCTGATCATAATCAACAGTTCTTTGATGCGCAATTTTCGAAATGCGTACTAATATTAGTACGTATAATAGTTACGAAGTAAGTGTTGTAAATGCCTTGTGTGTTAACGGAACAAATATAAAAAGTCATTGCACCGGGTTTTTATCCCATCTGGCTCAGTCTCTTTCCGGTCGCACAAAGCACGAACTCCGTAGCTACAGCAACGACCCTCAGGAGTCTCCGAAAAAATTCACTCATGAACCGAAGGACCCGGCCCGGAATCGAAGCCCCAGTCAGACGGCTTGACCACTTTGCCACGGAGACTCGGAGACTCCCGATCGGAGCCCATAAGGAAAGCAAAGAATAGTAACACTGTTAGCTATGGTAGACAACTAACTGCAACTGTTCAAACAATTATGCACACATCTACAAAGGACTTGGCGTCGGTTGATAGAGCGCCTGTGCTTCATTGGGAGATGGAAAGCATAAGAAGGGGTGTTGTTAACTTACGCTTGATGTTGGAGACTCATTACAGGCAACCTTTAGTGCGGAGTTGGCACTTGATAATGATTTCGGCTGTGGTAGCACAATTGATAGTGTAGTGCTACGGTAACACAACAGACAGTGTAGCTATACAGTAACACAATAGACAGTGTAGCGCTACAGTAACACAATAGACAGTGTAGTGCTACAGTAACACAATAGACAGTGTAGTGCTACAGTAACACAATAGACAGTGTAGCTATACAGTAACACAATAGGCAGTGTAGCTATACAGTAACACAATAGGCAGTGTAGCTATACAGTAACACAATAGACAGTGTAGCTATACAGTAACACAATAGACAGTGTAGCTATACAGTAACACAATAGGCAGTGTAGCTATACAGTAACACAATAGACAGTGTAGCTATACAGTAACACAATAGGCAGTGTAGCGCTACAGTAACACAACAGACAGTGCAGTGCTAAGGCAACACAACAGACGGTGTAGTGCTACGGTAACACAACAGACAGCGTAGGGTTACGGTAACACAATAGACGGTGTAGTGCTAGGGTAACACAATAGACAGCGTAGGGTTACGGTAACACAATAGACGGTGTAGTGCTAGGGTAACACAATAGACGGTGTAGTGCTAGGGTAACACAATAGACAGTGTAGTGCTAGGGTAACACAATAGACAGTGTAGTGCTAGGGTAACACAATAAACAGTGTAGTGCTAGGGTAACACAATAGACAGTGTAGTGCTAGGGTAACACAACAGACGGTGTAGTGCTACGGTAACACAACAGACAGCGTAGGGTTACGGTAACACAATAGACGGTGTAGTGCTAGGGTAACACAATAGACAGCGTAGGGTTACGGTAACACAATAGACGGTGTAGTGCTAGGGTAACACAATAGACGGTGTAGTGCTAGGGTAACACAATAGACAGTGTAGTGCTAGGGTAACACAATAGACAGTGTAGTGCTAGGGTAACACAATAAACAGTGTAGTGCTAGGGTAACACAATAGACAGTGTAGTGCTAGGGTAACACAATAGACAGTGTAGTGCTAGGGTAACACAATAGACAGTGTAGTGCTAGGGTAACACAATAGACAGTGTAGTGCTAGGGTAACACAATAGACAGTGTAGTGCTAGGGTAACACAATAGACAGTGTAGTGCTAGGGTAACACAATAGACAGTGTAGTGCTAGGGTAACACAATAGACAGCGTAGGGTTACGGTAACACAATAGACGGTGTAGTGCTAGGGTAACACAATAGACAGTGTAGTGCTAGGGTAACACAATAGACAGTGTAGTGCTAGGGTAACACAATAGACAGTGTAGTGCTAGGGTAACACAATAGACAGTGTAGTGCTAGGGTAACACAATAGACAGCGTAGGGTTACGGTAACACAATAGACGGTGTAGTGCCAGGGTAACACAATAGACAGTGTAGTGCTAGGGTAACACAATAGACAGTGTAGTGCTAGGGTAACACAATAGACAGCGTAGGGTTACGGTAACACAATAGACGGTGTAGTGCTAGGGTAACACAATAGACGGTGTAGTGCTACGGTAACACAACAGACAGCGTAGGGTTACGGTAACACAATAGACGGTGTAGTGCTAGGGTAACACAATAGACAGTGTAGTGCTAGGGTAACACAATAGACAGCGTAGGCTTACGGTAACACAATAGACAGTGTAGTGCTAGGGTAACACAATAGACAGTGTAGTGCTAGGGTAACACAATAGACAGTGTAGTGCTAGGGTAACACAATAGACAGTGTAGTGCTAGGGTAACACAATAGACAGCGTAGGGTTACGGTAACACAATAGACGGTGTAGTGCTAGGGTAACACAATAGACAGTGTAGTGCTAGGGTAACACAATAGACAGTGTAGTGCTAGGGTAACACAATAGACAGCGTAGGGTTACGGTAACACAATAGACAGTGTAGTGCTAGGGTAACACAATAGACAGTGTAGTGCTAGGGTAACACAATAGACAGTGTAGTGCTAGGGTAACACAATAGACAGCGTAGGGTTACGGTAACACAATAGGCAGTGTAGTGGATCACAAGGGATTCAAGTCCTAGCCAAGAGGAAGATAGAGATATAACTATTTAGATGGTGTTACTAAATGTCATTTCTTCTTCTTTCTTTCACTGCTAAATGGCGTAATAGGAATAATGAGCCGCAGTAGCGTAGTGGCTAGACGTTCGTCTCCCGCTCTCCCGCCCGGCCGGTCTCGAATCCGCATCGTAGGCGGATTTTTAAAATTGACCTGGCCTGCAAAGTCGATCCGGCACATGATGGGAACCAGTAAATGTCTGGGGAAGTAAATCCACAGGCATACTACTGACCACATCACCCACCGAGTGCCGGTTGGTTTATTACAATAACGGTCTAGCACAGTATGCCGCCCAGTGGGCTTTATGGTTCTTAACATTAACTTAATTAAGGTGGAGACAAGAACACAGACGGGACCCGAGACTCCGGTGGCTGTGTGAGATGGCGAAACATGGTCGCCCACGCTTATCAACATGACACATGATGATGATGATGATGATATTTTTTTGCGCTCGCTCGCTTTGAACTCGAGTGTAGTCCATACACACTATTTTTATGGTAGTGATATACTGAATTTTGCTTTCCCTATTAACAGTGTCCCTCGCAATCAGGCGAACCCACTCCGACTTCAAAGGTACTTGTAATTTACGTCACCAAGTCAAGGACGACAGGTCAACATTTTAGTCCACCAGTCCGGTGTAGGGGATGAACCGCTTATCTCGTCATCAGCACACCGGATGTTTAAGAACACCATTCTTATCCATTCCGCTATGCGGACCTTGATGATGATATAATACATGTATAGCAATACAACGTTTCGGATATTGCATATTCCAAAGAGGGATCATCAACGCCATCATCATCATCTTCGTCATGAGCCAAGTCGCACCATGCGTGCCTAATTGTTTATTCACCATCCTTCACGATTGTTGGTCCTTATCAGCTTCCCTCACCCCCCAATCTCCCCCCGAAAACCTCTAACATCCCTTTCCCCTCAAGTGTCTGTAAGGTGTGAGCACGCTGCTGTCTACATACATCCATCAATATCAGCTGTAATATCTGACAGCCTACGCGTATCTTGATCTTAGGTAAGGGCTGTCGGACAGCTCACGGTTACTGTTGCTAAGCGACAGAAAGTTGTTATGACAACAGGTTTTGCTATCCTTACGTATATGGTTTTGACGTCATCGGTCGCCACGGCAACGGATATTTTATATTTACACGTTGCAAACAAGCTCTATAGCAACGAGTCCGTCCTGTTTAGGCATGTCCAGTTTGTGGACAGTAAGGAGTAGAAGAGCAAATATGTGGAAATGTCTAAATACTTCTGAAAACAATAGTTATTCACGACACTTGACTCTGAACATGATCACCCGATCCCACTTTAAACATTGAATCTTCTTCTTCTTCTTCTTCTTCTTCTTCTTCTTCTTCTTCTTCTTCTTCTTCTTCTTTTTCTTCTTCTTCTTCTTCTTCTTCTTCTTCTTCTTCTTCTTCTTCTTCTTCTTCTTCTTCTTCTTCTTCTTCTTCTTCTTCTTCTTCTTCTTCTTCTTCTGCGATGAACATTGGCTATGAGTGGTGCATAGCATTCATTGTAATGCGTAGATGTCAGTTTTCAAGTCCTTAGAAATTGATGAGAAGCATCATGATTCATTTATCATATATCAATGAGGGGAGATGGACGAGTGGCTGAGATGTTTGGATGTCAGCCACTCGCCTAGAAGATAAGATAGCGAGTTGGATCCCAACAGAGGACTGGGAATATTTCCATGAACCATTGTTATCTGATTTCCCCCGATGGAGTTTCCACCTTGTCGTGGTGGGGGATCTTGAGTTTCTCAATGACCCTGAGAGCTATGCCGGCGGTAGCGTAGCTACCAGCAGGGCCTCCCAAGCCGGACAGGTCAAAGGGTAGAGAACAGACAAAGAGAAACACCCTGGTCCTCCAGGTTGGGGGTTGAAGCGTGGGTTTAACATCCCCACCTTTGTAAAAACCATTTTGTTACGAAACAGATACATGAGCCTCGAATTCGGACTGACTTATTTGGACATCGACCTTGGAACGTTAAAGGACTTTTGAGATTTGGAACATGGAATGTATGGACACTATATCGAGCTGGAGCGGCCGAAGAATTAACCCGGGAGCTGGTTAAGTATAAAATGGATATAACAGCAATTCAAGAAATAAGGTGGCCAGGAGAGGGTACTTTAGAGCAAAATGGAATGATTATAATATATGGAGGAAACACCCAAAATAAACATGAATTAGGAACAGGATTTGTCATTAAAAACAGAGTTATGGGGGAACGTACTAAACTTTAAAGCTGTTAATGATAGGATTAGTAAATTACGAATAAAAGGTAAATGGAAAAATATAACGATGATTAATGTACATGCAACTACTGAAGAGAAAGAAGATAATATTAAAGAAGATTTTTATAATGATCTGGAAGATGTCATAGAAGAAACCCCCAAACAGGACATCCTGATTGTGCTTGGAGACTTCAACGCAAAAATAGGTAGAGAGCAAACTCATAAAAAAGTTGCCGGTATGGAAAGCCTACATACAACTTCAAATGATAATGGATGGAGAGTCATCAACCTAGCAGAAGCCAAAGGACTGCAGATCAGCAGTACCAGACTGCAAAGAAAGGATATACATAAACAAACTTGGAAATCATGTGACAAGAGAACCTATAATCATATAGATCACATTTTAATTACCAACAAAAATGCATCAAACATATAACACGTTAGAAGCTTTAGAGGAGCTGAGTGCCACAGCGACCACTTCCTCGTTGGGGCAAAATTTAAAATAAAACTTAAGAGAGCTTTCTATGCTAAACTACAAAGGTTACACCCAACATATAACAGAGAAAAACTACAAGAAATTACAGTCAAAGAGAAATTTGCAGATGAAATAAAATGTAAACTTGAAATTCTACAAAGCCCGTTTCAGGAAAGCGTTGACCAAACTTGGTTGAACATCAAGAATACAATTCAATCTACCGCAGAAGAATGTCTCGGTGTGTTAACCACGCATAGAAAGAACAGATGGTTCAATCCAAAATGTGAAGAAGCACTCATTAGGAAAAAGAATGCCAGACAGCTGTGGCTAAATGACATCAACAACATCCAAAAGGAAGAGCAATATAGAAATAAATGTAAAGAGGCGACAAAAATAGTTCAACAGCAGAAGCGAGAATATATGAGTAATATAATCAAAGATGTGGAAACTAATCACCAGAAAAACGAAACCAGAAAGTTTTTTAAAGAACTGAAGTCAATGAAAAGAGGGCACCAACACAACACATATGGTTTAATAGACAAAAATGGGAATATGATAAATACCAATGAGGAAATGTGCAACACATGGAAATAATACTTTTTTGAATTACTAAATTGTGAAGCTCCAAGTAACACTTTCCCACAGGAAGAGGTTCTAACGTGTGAACCACAAATTGAAGAACCTGCATTTGAAGAAATCCTATATGTAATCACACGACTTAAAAACAATAAGGCAACTGGGGCTGATGGAAGTGCTGCTGAATTTATAAAGGCGGGTGGCCATGCATTACATCTAAAGCTATACGAACTAATAATAAAAATCTGGAGGACTGAAGAATTACCCCATGACTGGAAAGAGTCATTATTGATACCTATCTTTAAGAAAGGAGTCAAGTTCCAGTGTGAAAATTATAGAGGAATATCACTACTGTCCATAAGCTATAAGATACTATACGCAGTATTACTAAATAGACTAAAACCATATTCAGAATACATATTAGGTGACTACCAGGCGGGTTTTAGACAAAACAGATCAACAAAAGATCAGATCAAATCTTACGACAAATAGCCGAGAAAAATTGGGAATATAAAAGAGATCTCCATAACATTTTTGTGGATTTTAAAAAGGCTTATGATAGTGTCCATAGGAATAGTCTATGGAATGCTTTCGCCGCTACTCTTCAATCTGGCTCTAGAGAAAGTTGTAAGGAGGGTAAAGGAGGAATGTGATATTGGAGGAACATCCAAGCTGCTTGGTTATGCAGATGATATAGATATTATAGGGGAAAATGAACAAAAGACATTGGAAATATTGACTCACTTAAAGGAAAAAGCCCAACAGATGGGACTGGTTATCAACCAAGATAAGACAGAATATATGGTAATTTCAAGAGAAGGAATGGCTAAAAACTCTGGCCACATACAAATAGATAATATGACCATTAAAAGAACGGAAACATACAAATACCTGGGTACAATCTTCACCTGCTCCAACATTATAAGGGAAGAAATACAAACTAGAATCAATTCTGGAAATAAGATATACTATGCACTACAGCATCTACTAAATTCAAAGGCGCTATCTCGTAACACCAAGATCACAATATACAAAACACTGATCAGACCAGTTGTGCTGTATGGCTCTGAAACCTGGAGTACAACGAAAGGAGACGAAGCCTTGCTACAAACCTTTGAGAACAAAATTTTAAGACGCATCTTTGGACCCATTAGGGATACACAAAGTGGAGAGTGGAAAAGAAGAAGTAACAAAGACATTTATGATCTGTTTAAGTCCCCGCTAATCACTGGTATCATGAAGGCTAATAGACTACAATGGCTGGGGCATATAGAAAGAATGGAAGATAATAGGGAAACAAAACTCGCTTACACTCAGGAAATAAATGACCGTAGACCCCGAGGTAGACCAAGAAGACGGTGGAGAGATAATATATATACAGACCTACAAGCACTTGGAATCAACGACTGGCAAGAGAAGGTCAACCAGAGAGACGAATGGAGATGGATTGTATCTGGAGCAAAGAACCTCAATGTCTCGGAACGCTGAAGAAGAGAAGATTGTTATCTGATAACATCACACGCCCCCTGATCTCTTGTATAAAGAGGTAGGATACCTAGCCTTCTCGGATAAGTAAGAAAAACACGAGATCTCGCGTAAACGTTAAAAATCTTCTCTCGGTAGCAAAGAGTAGGCTGTGATTACACTGCCCTAGTAAAAGTTTTAGAAAAAGTAAACATACCCACGGGTAGATAGAGCCCGTTACCTTATGTCGGATAACGTTGGGACAACCCCAAAGAGATAGAGGATACTAAAGTTTCTCTTTCCCAATGTGATCTTTCCCGTTACCAACTCAGAGGCGGACATGCAACATAATGTTTCAGCTTTCTCACATGCAACATAATGTTTCAGCTTTCTCACATGCTTGTGCCAACTTTGGGCTCAATATCAATTTGGAGAAGACTGTAGTTATGTACTGTGACATATATGTCATCATCCCTCAGTCTTTTCCAGCAGACGTTGCTAGGACGCGCTACCTGAAGAGTAGAGGCTATTAAAATTTCGACGGGAGAATTAACGAAACGAACTTTCGTTTGAATTAAAGCCAGTGATTGGCCGCGCCCCGGAAACAAAGGCTTAAGCGAGACAAAGGCTTGGTAGACAAAGCGGTCTCGTCAATCGCCATGTTTTCTTCAAGTCAGCGGGTGACCCATTGTTAATGGGTTAATTAATAGCCACTTATTCTCTGCGTTTTAGGTGAGCATTATATTATATAAAACATATCATGTTATGTATTAGGATAAATGTTTTGATGCAACTAATATCATGATTGAAGTTGTGTGTGTGAAAATTATGAGAATCGCTTTCTTTGAAAAGTTGGTTTGCATCACGCAGCCTGGACATCGCCATTTTGTCCAGTCAGCCTTCATAAAGCTTACAATATAATCTTGCCATGAGTCACCCTTCTGAGATGATTTTGTGAACTTACTGTATTCCTATATGCTTATTTTTCACAACTGGTCTCTGTGTTATAAAGTGTTTTTTCCTGAGTGCATATTTTGTATTTCTGCTCTTATGATGGAGAAATATTACTATCTCACATTGGTGTACAACTTTAATAGTTGGTTAGATAGAGAGAGAGAGAGATATTCTCGCTTGACTTTTTCATGCACTTAGGAGTTAATCTTTTGTGTACATTGTTGTAAATACACAGAGGTGTGATTGTCTTGTAGTATGTAATAAATGCTGTTTGAGATTTTCATGTTGTATGATATACATAATCTCAAGTGTATGGGAAAAGATTCCCATGATTTCTCTTTTATGAGTATTTTACCTTTTATGCTCGTGATTGTTACTGCTTAATGCTGTAATAAATGCTGTTATAAGATTGTCATTTGGTATGATATATCTATATAATATCTCAAGTGAGTGGGAAATGACACCATGCTCTTGTGTTTTTACTTTGAGATGTTGGCTAATACCCACTAGAGAGTTCATACCATGTTTAGTAAAAGTCTAACAGGTTTTTCTGTTATTCATCATATATATTATATGTATATTCTATTCATGATGTTACTGCTGGAGTAGATCTTTTAACTTCACCCCAGTGGGGGGACAAACACATGATAGGGATGATGCAAGAGGAGATGACTGATCTGATAACTAGCCTTTTTTGCCATTTATCAGTGGTACTTACATAATGCTGTGTGTAACTATGGAAAGGAGATTTATGAATTGTTTACATGAGGCCATTGTCTCAGGGAGTTCGTCCATGTTGTGACAGCGGTACTATCAGGACGATTGGGCGGTTAGGATGTGAATAATCCCCCAGGAAGCTCCAGTATCAGTCCAGAAGAGATGTACCTATTGAGTAGATACCTTACTCACATTTGGAGTGAGACAAAACTCTACAGTAGGCGACAAGTGCTAGGCAACTATTGTCACCTTTCTTTCTTCTCCCCTTTTGTTTCCTCTATTTTTATTATTATACACTGTTATCAGAATGTTTATTTTATTATTTACACTGGTATGAGAATATATATTTTATTATTATACACTGGTATCAGAATATGTATTTTATTATGATACATTGTTATAAGACGTTTGGGTTGTATTACTAATGTATATCGACCCTGTTTTTTCTTCACTCTACATAGGCGCTAGAGATGCCGGCTGGAGTATTGGAACTGAAGTTATGGGCAACTTATTTGGATTTAGAGGCAGGAAACTGGGTTATCAGCCTGCCCCTAATATTCTACAGAGAGTGCTGGTTACTGCTACACACCCTGACCCTGAATGTCAATGCCTGGATAATTACTGGATTTTGAATATGCTGAAGTGGATTCCCTACCTCTGGGAACTTACAGATGGTGTTAATCTTTTCAAGGTCTGCAAAGACATGAGGCATGCCTGGCCTAGATGGTTTTCAGCGTATACCCTCTTCTAAAAGTCACCACCTGATTCCACGTTCAACTGTCATATTCCAGAGGCTCATGGATAGTCTGGAATTCACCATCATTTACCAGTATGGATTTACCAACTGATTTTGTGGCCTCCCAGCTTCCTTTGAATCTTCTCATCCATAATATCCAAGACAGGGACAATCAAGCACTATAACAACTCCCGGTCAATCAAGTCGTATATTCAGCTGAAGAAAGATATAACCTACATCTTAACCCAGAAAAGGGCTGGAATATTCATGCCCAATTCAAGTTAGTTCTGTCAGGAAATTCTAATGGATTATGCGATGTCACTCCTCATCCAAAGATATACTTAAAGTGTTTGTGCCTGATCCTGATCGAATCAATCACATGGACTCCTGTGTGTCACGCCACGCCAGAACGTTTCCGACTCATATCTGTCTGTTATACCACCCCGGAATGCTCCTAGCCCAGTGACTTAGCAACTGTGACTTGAGAGATTACAGTATATCCACTTTGGATTCATATGGATTACTCCGACATGTTATTCGTTTTGGATATATGATCCAGCGGTGGAAGTTCCGTGTGTGTGTGTGCAATCCCCAATTTTCTAAATAGGTGGATATATGCAACTCAGCTGTTTCCCTGGATTATAGAGAGTGTGATTATGGCCAGATTTTTTTCTAGTGGATATTGAAGGAGAGGGAGTCATCATCAGACCCATAGGATATTTCTAGAGACAGATTAGATAGATTTTCTTTATCTATTTCTTTGTATGGATTATTTACTTTGTTTTATGTTTGACACAGGTATTTGATGTGAACCTTTTTTGGGGGGATTTTTGGGGACTTCTGTTGTGGTTGTATACTTTGTGTGCATTGCCTGAATATGAATAATTTCTTTCATGTATATGTCACCATATTGTAGCCAATAGGGTTTGTCCAAGACCCAAATGTTTTCACAATACAGTTGTTTGTTTGTTTGGTTTAACCAAGCCTTGAAGTTACTTCATTGTTAACCTGTTGTTCCAAAATTGATGTTTATAGTCCAGTTATGGTTACTGTTATGTGATACAGTGAGTCATTGTACTGTTTTTGTCTAACAGTGGCTGTTTTCCTCTGTCATGTAATCCAATTGTTGCGTCTAACATTGTTGTATAATACTGTGGATGTGCATGACAGTGGATACTTGTCATTGTTTATATATATATGGGAGATTAAATGTGGGGCGGGGCACTTACACATAGGCACACCTTCTGGGTAGACTGATTTGTACTTGGGTGTCTGTGGTAGAACTTCCCGGACCTCCCAGCCTTCTATGGGAAACATTTCTTCTATGTTAGTGTTGAACTTGCACCCTTTTCTGCCTTGTTCAATGCTTGGGGGTTTTACGAGCCAGTATATTAAATCCCATAGAAGGCGTGTTTGGGATTTAGACCCCATTCATACTGAATACCCCTAGCGAAACTTGTCCTTATCCTAATTTATTATATTTACCACCCCACATGTACCAGCCAGCTCCAGGGAATAATCACACTGTGCCGAATATCAAAGTGAATGGTCATAGTCTAAGTGTTGTAGACAAATTCACCTATCTTGGCAGCACTGCGTCACAAGCTGCCACAATTGATGATGAAGTGAATGCAAGAATCTCCATGTATCTATATGTCTCAAACATACATTTCACTAACATCAAGCTATATTCCAGATCCTCTCAGACATGTGAGAAGCTCATGGGCCTTCACGGCTCTGGCCGGAGAGAGAATTGTGAAGGAGGACTCTGGTGCTTTTGCTGAGACCACAAGTAGCCTGACTATGGAAGTCATGGCAGTAAGTTCCTCAGAAGTCGGAGAGTGTCTGCCTGTACGGTGAGGAACCACCAGTCTGCACACCAATAAGCCAGACATTGGACAACGGATACTCACGCAAAACTCAGGTCCTGTATGACATCACACTGATGTTGGACACCAGGATGTCTTCATCCGACATACAGGACTTCGCGTTGGAGCTCAAGTCAACGAACACAAGGAAGCAAGCAAGCATGGCAGTAAGTAAAGCAATAACATGGCTCGAGACACATACATTCACTAGGGCATGTTTCCTTAGCGACCCAATGAGTATGCTCAAGAGTATAGAGATGGGGTGGATCCGAAGAGAATGGTTGCTGTCTCTGGAGCGGTCTCGGCTGGCAAAGATTAGTTTCATCTTCGTGCCAGGGCATGCGGGAGTACAAGGAAATGAGCGGGCTGACAAGCTCGCAGGTAAGTCTACTGTGGAGGGCGGACGCGCCATGGACCAGGATGGCATTCTGAATGATTTGCGAGAACCAAGTGATGACTGTGAATCTTACAACCATGGCCAGACTGCGAGAACAGCCAATTAAAAGATGGGTGGCCAAACAAGAACACTACACAGAAAGCCAAAGAAGATTGATGAACCAACACAGAACTGGTGTCATTAGCCGCTACACGCTGCGGGATTTGCTGAGGAGGGGATCCGAGCACTTATGGACTGAATGGTTCGATGTGCAATGAGGATGATCTGTCAACTAACTAACTAACCAGTTCCTCATTGTGACATGTCAATGTCTCATGCCCGTCTTCATACGAATTAACCTACCATATACAAGGACAAGTATAGAGATAGACAACAGTGTTTAAAATGGAAAGGACAGACGACAAGCAGTTTCCTTAAGTTTCCAAAACTTAAACCCCAGGAAGAAAATGCAGTGTGATTCAGCGGGAACAAAGACTTTTGACATTCTCAAAGTAATTAGGTCACCTGTCAACTGGGAGACCTACATCGGAGAAGATAGTACAAGCACGTTATGCGATTTCATTAGCAGACAATTGCATAGGTCAGAGAGAGAGAGAGAGAGAGAGCACTGTTGATGTTTTCATTACAGGTAAAAACTCTGTGCCAGGCAACAAAGACAGGAAGGGAAGAATAACAGTATTGTTATCGGTGAAATTGGACGGTAATTAGATGGATGTTGGTAGAATGTGATTGTTACGTCGAGGGAAATTCTTTGTAAAGATTGTGGAAGACTAATAAAGCGGTGTGGGAGGAGATATATAAAGTACAGCGGAAACTTAACGTGCCAGTCTTGTACAATGTGATATAGAGAGCAGAAGTTTTTCTGAGTGTGTGTGTCGATATAATACTTCTCCTGGGAGTGAAGGTAATTAATAATTAATATGCCTCTCCTGTAAATGGATAAAGTTAACAGTAAGATGTCTTCTATAGAGAGCACTTGTTCTTTATGATAAGGAATATATCTATCAATCGAGAGACAATCTTAGAAGATAGAGAAGATTTTCTTGACTTAGAGAAACTATTCTGATGAGTAGATAAGTCATCCTTCGGCAAGAAGAATTCTAATGAATCTTTTGAGGCTTTAGTCATGTATTTGATGAGTGATACACTTCTCATTCACTATTTCTCAGAGTCTTCAAATGCGCTCTATACTTTATAACAAAACTACCATGAGACTTTCTCAGAGATAGTCATTATATTCTATGTCTGGAAAATTATGTTTTAAAGTGTATTGCATGTTCTGACTCTATATGATTTTGTGTTACAATAATTCATATGTTTTATTTGTGAATGATACTTTTCTAAAACCTACCCTGTAAGATTTTAGATGTGTAATGGGAATATGGGAAAATGAGAAATGGTTAGGCGGGTATTTTCCCGGAAGAAGGAAAGCATGGAACAGGCAGTGGAGCCATATCGTTCTACGGACAAGAGAAGGACTAGCCTGCAGAACACCTGAAGGAAGAGGACATGTAGTGCCCGTAGGTGAGGTGGACACCTCCAACGGAGAAACAGAAAAACATCAGGCACACAGAATAGCTAGGCTGGACTACCCTGAGCTAAGGAAAGGATCCCTTCTCCCTTCGCTTATATTTTCCCCCTAACCCAGCTCTTGGGAAAGATAGCTATATGGTTTTTGGTCCTATTTCTCAAGGGTGGTGGTTATATTGAAGACAACTGGGCAGAGACCTGTATGCAAATGATGGTCATTCGGGAGGAGCAGCATCATTTACCTCAACTGCTTCTCCTATGCCACAACCCTGCAGCCCAGGGATGAACAGCTAAGTACCTGTCAGTAAAGTCTGTGTTGTCCGGGATTTTTAGACCCGAGATACACCCTGTTACATCATCCCACGTAGAACCTACCCGAGAGTACTTACTTCTTTAAACGCAAGATCTCAAGAACATCACCTTGGTATAGTTCAGGATCCCTCAGGAACATGTAGCGTAGCCTTAAGGGGACATTCTGAACATTTTATATATACATATATGCTATGCAGTGAACTGTGACATACATTTGGTTTAGTGCCATTAATGACTCAAACACGGTGTACCCGAACATTAGTTAGAGTTGGAACTTTAATTCCTCTCCCGTGTGTTGCCGGGGCCCATAAGGGAAGCAAAGAATAGCAACACTGCAGCCTACCATGCATGTCGTAAGAGGCGACTAAGGAGGCTGGATGGTTCCGTCACCCTGCTACTGAGTGAGTGCGTGGCGCGACACTGTGAGCTGTGAGTTTCGTGTGAAATGCTTTTGAATCTGCCCGAGGTTTTTTGGAACGTGACTGCATGTTCGGAGCGATGGCAGATGGCTATGTCCCAGAGTTGACCGGTTTTTGCCTTATGCAGAAATGCGTGGCTGCTGGGCTTCTGGTTGACTGCCACTGCCATCGACGATGAACTGTATTTCGTGGACTGTGTGGGTGAACATCTAAGAAACATCCAGATGGGAAAATGACTGCCGATTCCATCAGAGATAAACTGGGTGTTTCGTGGGGGACTATTGTGTTGACATTCTGGCAGCAGCATTATGCACAGTGTATCTGTGCGGGCTGTTGTTTGTCGAGACTCCTGTCTTTTCCACTTTTCACATTGGGCAGTGGGGAGCGCTTTGTGTGATATTCACTGGCACAGGAATGGAGCATAATGGGGACGACCCGTTGCTGTGAAGTTGGAACTGCGACTAACTAACTAACTAACTAACTAACTTTAATTCCTTAACTGTGCTGATGATTTGTTTACTACCTCATTGATGGTATTGTTCTAATGTATGTATCTGACATCATATACCACGCTAACACCCACACACAACACCGAAGCACACCACTACATTACCTCATTATAGTGTTTTGATGATGCACTTGGTGTTTTGTGTTTTACTTGGCGTTGTGTAATATTAATTAGAATACATTAGTTACTAAAATAGAGTGGAGCCAAGTGTGGCCGGAAAACTACAAGTATTTCAGATTTTACCAGGGAAAATTCCCCTCATCGGAGTACTGTGAACTTCCGGGGCTCCACTGGCCCTCTGGGAAGATACTTCAAATATTGATCACTATCCTCCCCTAGGGATTCTTAACGAGCCATTGTCAAGTTTCTCTAACAGTTGGCTATTAGAATTTGGGGATCCCATCCTCATTTCTTCTTAACTTACCACACTCATTGATAGATACTATACATATTCCGTTGGAGTAGGCTAAGTCTGAAACTGGGTATACACTAAGGTTGATTTATTTCAGGGTTCTTTGATCCCTGTGGCAAATGGTTCAATGAAATTATGCGTATTAAATTTCCTTAGAGTGTTGATCTGTTCCAGGTACTAATAGGATAGTGGCTTCAGTTCTCCACCCTCAGATGCAAGAATAAGTTCTCTATGTTACCTGTCCTAAATGTTTAGTGGAACTTCTTGCTTTTGGAATAGTTTTCTGCATCACTCTATCCCTGTGCTTCAATCAAAAGTCAGGTCTGGATCTATATGGATCTAGCCATTACCTTCAATATAATTGAATGTCTTCTTCAAAAATAACGTCAGCAGATTTCAGGATCTAGACTCGGTTTTGGGTTTCCAAGTTCGCTGGCTGCTCATAGGCCTGTACTTCTCTCTTCCACTATTCGATTTTCTAATCTTAAGATGGATGGTTTAGTAGAGAATACCATGCCACCAGTGGGCCGTCTTCTGTTTTCACGCGTGTTGAAGGTTTTCCACACACTCGCCTTCCGCCGGTCTCCACGCCATATTTAAAGCCTCTCCTTTCTCGCTTTTGGCTCTGACGTCATGACCAATGGCGAAGCTTAGTTTAGACTATATTTAGAATATTGTTGTCCCCTTTAGGAATCAGCAGCTCTTTCCAACTTTGGGTGATGCAAATTTCATCCTTTGTCTTACCTATTGGCGCTAATTCCTTCCTTCTTCAAATCTGAATTTGAGTATGATGGTGGTGGTTGTTGACGCTGTCGCAAACTGGACGGGTAGTGCGGGGAATTTCAAACAGCGGCGGTTGCAAGATGTCTATATGCTACACCTTAGATGGAATATGTCTAGAGGAAGCAAATCTTAAACAAATGCATGCCGAAGTCGGACACACTGACCTCTGAGATGCATAACTAACTACCAAGTGTGACGTACTCCCATCTTAAGGAATATCCAATCTTAAGAGGACCTACGAAGAAGATATCTGGCTTTAACGTGGCACGCCGTATTGAAATATCTGTCTCAGAAGTTTGGGATAAGCTCGTCGGTTCTTTGTGTTTGCGTCATTAGACTTATGACTGTCATCTCCTAAATTATGTTTTGCGTATCCTTTTACAGGACTTAGCTGTCAACAGCAGCATCTTTCAGCTGTCTGTTGATCTCTTGGCAAGATTACGCTCAGTAGTTTGCCATTGCTTTCTGAGCGGCTGGCTCAGTATCCGCAAGTCACGAGCGGGGGTCGAACCACCTCAGTTCTCGCTCCGCTGCGAGACTCTGCGTGATAAACGGGATTACAGAGAGAAAGTGTTGTAACCCCACAGCCAGAGAGACCGGCTCTCCTAAATTACTGCCCAAAAATACCATTAATCAACTTCACTCCAGCTATTAAAAACAAACAACCCCAATAGTGGGCAACTAGCTTGGGTATGCAAAGTGTTCGGAACATAACATATGTCTAGAATTGAGTCATAAACTGTCATTTACTGCCAATATAATACCTTGCGGTGTATGGCCGGGGTGGGGGTGAGGGGGGGGGGGGGGTCTTGAGCCTGAGGAATTAAGGTAAGCCTGGCTAGTGCAGTCGGCGCGAACTGTGCAGGTTAGAGTTTTCTTTTTGCCCCCGACCAAAAAAAAACTCCACACCTTACGGACTCACCACACGGATGAATAGGTGCTTGGTTTTCCTTACCGTAACGAACGACGAGAGCTGGCATAGAACCTTTGTTCGACTACGCTCATACAGTTGTCATCATAACGTCCTAATCATTACACCCACGAACCCGTTAATCCGCCTGTTCATCCCACCACAAACTATGCGGGAGTGCCATGAGCCTGAAACTAATACCTACTTTTATTAGGGGTATTTAAGGTCAGCATAGCCGAATGGGTTCCCTTTTAAACTTCCGATGTGTTGGTACAGAGGTAGCGTGTTCAACCTCTACACCGGTCAGTCGGACTAAAATGTTGACTTCTCGTCCTTGACTTGAGGAGGTAAACTGCAATTACCTCAGAAGTCGGAGTGAGTTCGTCTGATGGCGAGAGACACTAGTAATAGGTAATGCTAATCCACACACACACAAATCAGTCCAGTGCACTAGAAGTAGTAGCACATGAATGGGCTACGCTTGAATTCAAAGCGAGTGAATGCACCACTAATAAATGGGGTATTAACGTGAAGGTTTGGGCGCACAATGAAATATCTATACTCTGCGAAGGAAAAAGCTAGGCATAATGCCAGTCTATAACCTGAACATTATCCCAGTCTATAACCTAGGCCTAATCCCAGTTTATAACCTAGGAATAATCCTAATCTACAACCTAGGAATAATCCCAGACTTTAACCCAGGCATAATCCCAGTCGATAACCTAGGCCTAATCCCAGTCTATAACCTAGACATAATCCTATTCTATAACCTATTCCTAATCTCAGTCTTTCCATCCATCCTTCATGTGCCATGACGATAAGCGTGGTCGGTCATGTACTGCCATGTCACTCGATCACCAGAGTCGTGGATCAGCTCTGTGTTCCTTTCTCGACCATGCCACGTGGCCAAGCCATCCAGGTATTTACTTCTCGGTCTTCCCCTTGGTCTCTTCCTTTCGACCTTGCCAGTCGTCACCAAGTTCTCCAATTCATTTCTTCTCATAACATGCCCACAAAATCCCAGTCTTTAACCTAGGCATAATCCCGTTCTATAACCGAGGCCTAATCCCAGTCAGTGTATACGAGCTGTGTCAAATCATGACCGGGTTCACCCTAATATGCCTCTCTGGAGATGCGACATTCTAATACAGATTTTTCATATCAGGTATGTTTCTGGGCCTAGATCGGGGAAGAACAGCTCTGCATCAGTCCCCCTTTGGGCCTAGGGCGGGAAAGAAGAGCTCTGCATCAGTCCCCCTTTGGGCCTAGAGCGGGAAAGAAGAGCTCTGCACCAGTCCCCCTTTGGGCCTAGAGCGGGAAAGAAGAGCTCTGCATCAGTCCCCCTTTGGGCCTAGAGCGGGAAAGAAGAGCTCTGCATCAGTCCCCCTTTGGGCCTAGAGCGGGGAAGAAGAGCTCTGCATCAGTCCCCCTTTGGGCCTAGAGCGGGGAAGAAGAGCTCTGCATCAGTCCCCCTTTGGGCCTAGAGCGGGAAAGAACAACCCTGCATCAGTCCCCCTTTGGGCCTAGAGCGGGAAAGAAGAGCTCTGCATCAGTCCCCCTTTGGGCCTAGAGCGGG
Source organism: Cepaea hortensis (assembly GCA_963921405.1). NCBI lineage: Eukaryota > Metazoa > Mollusca > Gastropoda > Stylommatophora > Helicidae > Cepaea > Cepaea hortensis. The sequence continues at coordinate 171,542,303 of OY992876.1, read as the reverse complement.
AAAGAAGAGCTCTGCATCAGTCCCCCTTTATATGCCTTAGGGCTATGGCGACGGTCTCATATTTCTATAGACCAATATGCATACAGGGATAAAGCTATCAGTATCACACCGGCCACCTTCGCTTCCCAAGACATTTCCAGGTACACATATTTGACCGGGTCCAACTCGGAGCTCTGGTCAATTTTAAGAATCTTTCTCGATGCGGATACAAACCCACGACCACTGGGCTGGAATGTAAGCATCTAAATACTGTGTTAGCGCGGCCCCCCACTTTTAGTACTGGTGGTGAGAAAAGTCTGTACACTAAACGAACCCCACGCCTATACCGGTTCCAATACATCTACACCTCTTCCGGTCCAATATGGCGGACTAGTGGGCTGTCCGTTAACGTCTTGGAGTGCTTGTGCTTCTGGCTACGGCTTGCTGTCTTTCTGTATTTTTTCGTTCGCTTGATATTTGTCTATAACTGTAATGTTGTCTCTTGTATGAATTTAACAGTCTTTTTTATTTATTTTTAAGTTCACTCGGTGGTCCATAAAGTGCATCGTTCACTGTTGTTTCTCTAGGCCAGAACGCCAGAAGGTGTGACTAAATATGTCGTATTTTGGGCAGTCTTGGAGTATGTGATCTGCTGTCTGCGGCGCCAATCCACATGTGCATGTGGCTGATCCGAAAATCTTGAATTTTGTGGTTGCGTAATCTGTTGGGCCCTGTTCTGAGGCACCGCATGATTTGTTCTGGTCTGTCCATAAGGTGGTAATTGTCTTGAGCTGGTGTTGATGGCTATCTGACTGATTGGACGCGTTTTCCTCATTTTGAACTTGTAGTGCATGGTTCCATAGCACAGTTACTGTGTTGAGAGCGTGGTTAGGCACTGTGGATTTAACGTGGAGCGCTTTCTAATCTGCCTGTGGTCGTTTGTGTGGTGAACTGCATGTTTATAAAAATGGAGGGTGACCGATAGCTGAACTAGCTATTAGTATTGGGGCTCTTCGCATGCTTTAAATGACGGAGTTCGAATGGGAATTACATGTTCAAGAAATGGCGGCCGACCGGTCGCTGAACTAACTGGGTTGCCTTATGCAGTAATGAATGTGTAGCTGCTGGTTTTTCTAGTGACTACTACTTCCATCCACTATAAACTGTAATTCTAGTGGCGGACTGTTGTGTTGGCATACTGGCATCGGTCTTATGCATACATACTTGTGCGTGCTGTTCGTTTTGTCTGGACTGCTGTCTGTTCCACTTTTCACATGGGACTGTGAGAATCGGTTTGTGTGATTTTGCTGGCTCAGGAAGGGAGCTTAATGGAGTGACCTTTTTGCCAAGCAGTTGGAACCGCGACTCACCAACTAACCAACCCAGTTACCGTCCGCCTGCCCGCCCCCAACCTTCCAGCCAGCCAACGAAAGAACTAACTAACTAACTAACTAACTAACTAACTAACTAACTAACTAACTAATTAATTAACTAACTAACTAACTAACTAACTAACTAATTAACTAACTAACTAACTAAGTAAGTAACTAAGTGACTAAGTAACTAACTAACTAACTAACTAACTAACTAATTAACTAACTAACTAACTAATTAACTAACTAACTAAGTAAGTAACTAAGTAACTAAGTAACTAACTAACTAACTAACTAACTAACAAACTACCCAACTACCAACCAACCACCTCCTATAGATGCAAGCATTTTTGAAGTTCACATGATCTGGGATAAAACGCACCGGACTTAAAAGTTAAAACTCAGTCTTACAGAGAATTCATAACCACATAACTATATTGTCAATATAATATGTGCATAGTACTCGTATTTACCGGGAGTGGTTTTAATGTGATAAATACATTCACGACTATTACTCATTGGCTGCTATCCGATATCCCAGGATTCAGAGCAGATCCAGGGATGCTGCGGGCTCCCCTCGCAGACTTAGGGTGTGAGTACTACAGGATCCAACTAAACACTATTTTTATGCGTGTCTGTGAGGTTCTGAACCGGACGAGCAACATTCTTATGAAGTTCTGTACCGAATGAGTAACACGCCTATGAGAGGGTAAAGGGTAATAGTGGGTCGTATGACTAGGAGTATCCCGGATGAATGGGTTAACATTATTAATCGACCTTCTTTAGGAAGCCTTTGAATGGCTCCGAAACCCCCAACGTGAAAAATAAGAACTACACGATTTTTATAAAGGAAGAGCTTCTCTTGGAAGGCGAAATGATCAGGGACATCTACCACATACCCCAAAGGAAAAACTCCCTCCATTAATACCAGGTATCTATGTATATGGATCCCTCCTCCCTAATGATCACTACCCAAATGTAACACAATATTACATAACAAATGTGATCAATAACTTTGAACACAACGTCCACAATTTATAGACACAAACTCCATGTTTTAACCTAACAATGTAATGAGAAAAATGTTAGGTGTTGGGGAAATTCTCAATCTGGCATTTGAATTTCACATACCCCTCTGTCTATTATATACACGTGAATGACAAAATTCAGTGTACATCATTTGGTTTTTCCCCAAACAAACCAATCCACAATGACATAAAATTATTAAATAAATAAATCCTGGACTTTCTAGGCCTCAACATGTTAAATGTCTGTCATTTATCAATCACTACAGAGGTTAATCAGAATAATATGTTCTTCCAACCTACAATGGGGAAAACTTCTTCTATATTAAATCCCATTTCAATGGTTTGGTTTATGTAGATTCGGCATCACTTTCAACAATTCTAGCTTCAAGCTGTTATTTATTCCCATGATGAGATACTGGGTGGATCTACCCATGACTGAAAACATATGTCCACTGTATGGACCAGTGAAGCTGAGACTAGAGGTCAGTCAACAAAAATATTCCTCTTCAGAATGGGCAGAAGGTTATTCCTCAATCCATGATGGACGATGAAAAGGATGACGACCCTCCAGCAACTCTGGTTCAGAAGATCCGGAAAAACTCAACTCACATCAACAAGGCACTTCAGCAAGACAAGTTTCATATCACCAAGGCCATCCCACAACTCAGTTATATCCTGGAACTCTCTCTCTCTCTTCTCTCTCTCTCTCTCTCTCTCTCTCTCTCTCTCTCTCTCTCTCTCTCTCTCTCTCTCTCTCTCTCTCTCTCTCTCTCTCTCCACACACACAATTCAGCTGTAGGCTATAGACAGGATTAATACCATTCTCTGACTATACTGGTTGATATAAATCCTTCAGTAGTGATTATAAATCCTTTAAAAAACAATGAAGCAAGTCTCTCCTCTCTCTCTCTCTCTCTCTCTCTCTCTCTCTCTCTCTCTCTCTCTCTCTCTCTCTCTCTCTCTCTCTCTCTCTCCCCCCCCCCATTATCCAGTGGACGAAGGCACAAAATGTAATCAGCCCCCTTTTTTGTGGTAACAAACTACTTTTCATCTTCTGGGCTTTGCTGGTAGAAAACTGCTATTTGAGCACATAAGGATACCTATCCTGGTATATAATATCGTAGGGGTGTCGGGGCAGGGCATCAGTCTTGAAAACAGGTAATTACTCTTGAAACAATGATAAGGTGACTTTCCTCGCTCATATAAAATGATGTAGACTGTCCCTTTTGAGCCGATTAATTATCCGAGCAGCACAATCGCATACTCCACCCGTTGGCCTAATTACTCATGACATTACTCCAATGGTAAAAGTTATGACAGATAAAAAGATGCTGGGCTGCCCTTGAAAATACTGTGTGGCTATGAGGCGGATTTCCTTTCTGAGTATACTCATTCTTCATACAATCGTTCAGACGGTAATGATACATTATGATGCTTCCTGATACATACGTAGAGAATGAAGTAACTGAAGACCCCTCCCTCCCCCCTACAAACCCGGTTTAAAGCTCCGACCCTTTCATTTGTCACGTTGGCAATTCAGGAGGGCTATTTCCTGAATACTAGGCCACTCCACACCACCCATTGCTCCTGTCAATATAAATATGCAAAAACCCCTCTAAACTTAATTGCAATACAACCACAGGTTATCATAATTAAAATATCACACACATCAGGAGAAAAGACAAAGTGGAAGAGAAGGGAGAATGTTACTAAGTCACCCATCCCGCCTCTCCGGCGATGGAGCTCAAATCAAACCCTAATGCAATTTGAGTAGTATTTGCACCTGGATCACTCCTGTTCTCCATGGATGTCATGATGTCACAATAATATAGCCTATGAAAGACCTGGACAGCAAGATAAGATACGGTTATATGGATGAGATCAAGTTATCCTGTTGTGACAGAATCCTAGTATAAAAAAAGACATATGGTGGTAGAGGTATCCGGTTGGGATAATGTCATCCCGTTGAGACAGATGCATCCATTTGAGATGATGTCATCCAGTTAAGACACATGCATTACAATACGACTAAAAGTGTGTTGTGGTACAGACAGGTTAAGATAATGTCAGCATGATAGCTTAGCATCCTACGTACGTAATACCAAGTCGATCTTTATTCTCCTCAATTTAGACCCCGTTCACCTCCTTACTCACAATCCCTTTACCTTTTCCCACTGGAGAAAATTCAACACCTTTACCAGCAGTTATGGTGATACTTAATAGATCACCTGTACATGTGAACCAAATTCACAAGAAAAACAAATTATATAATCCATTCATAAGGTAATGTGGGACCCATTCAATGAATATTCATCCACCATCAACCAAGATTCGAACAAAAAAACGACATTTGCCCTTTTCCACCCTGACTCTTGGGAGTAGGGGGTTGGTGAACGCTGAATGTCAACCGATCCAACGTTGCAAATACAACAAGTTCATAGTTTCAGGAATGCATTGGAATTAGGCAATTTCAAAGAACGCCCCTAGCATTCGCTGAACATAAAGTTTTGCCAAGTCATCAACAATCATTATGCAATGATGGCATAGTCTTCACACTTTGCAGAACAAATGTGTATATGGTGTGTCCCTCTTTCTTCTCATATGAGATTAAAGCTCACAAAATAACTTGACCTTCACTTAAATACCCCCAACACTTTCGCGAAAAGGATTACATAACCAATCACACATTCTAAGCACAAGAGTTGTAAAATGCACACTCTCAAGAACCTTCCACATTTGAAGGAAGAATGTGCAATAATTTTGTGCGTCCATAGGCGTCCTACAACACACAGAATAAGGTATATATGCATTGAGAGTGTTATAACATTCACCAAGCATACTGCAAACTACTAATATCAGACGAAACGCTAAGCATGGTAAATTTCAATGGAACAGGCAGGTCATGTCGGCAAAAGGCGAGCAAATCAGGCTATCCTCTCAATGAAGTTCTGATTTCGCAGTCTCACCATTCACGCACAAAACATTGATACCTGCTCTCCCTGTCATCCACAAAGCACTGTCATAGCATCCATAATGAATTTATAAACATACATGAGGCACAGAGAGCGAATTTGGGCAATATGGAAACCTCCCCCAATTTTAGGAAGGGAGTTATCTCTCCGACAATATCGGGGCAAGTGAAAATTATTTGCCGGTCCGGTTCTGCCAGCCTAATAGGGATTTGAGCCAGCCAATGTTCGGGCTCATTTTAGACTTTCACCTGGTCCTCATAAGGAGCGTCGGGCATAGTGCCTGGTTTTTCAATTTCCATTAAAATCGGTGATGACAAATACGTCACAGTGTATGTTAGTTAGTCTTTCCTCTTGAGCCTAAGGCGGCGCATAGGGCAGAAGTCCTGTCTCTCCATGTCTGGCGGTTCGCTGCTACCTGTTGTAGATCTTGGATATTTACTTGGCCATTGAATGAGCCTTCTCTAATGATGGTTCTACGCAGGGTCTCTCTTGGTCTTCCCCGAGCCGCTCTCTATTGCGCCGCCTCCTCAAAAACTTCTGCCAAATTCATGTTCAAGATTCTCCATCAAGTCCGTTCATCTAATAATGCCTTGTCGCGTGTAACTTCTTATGCTGTTTAGAATTTCCCGCTAATGCACGGTCGGTATGCTCATCTTAGGCTACAAGTCTTGACTGACATCAAACGAAAGAAATAGAAACTAGACTGCACACCAGACAAAAGGAACATTTAATGCAATGACTGTGGTAAAAATGTCGTTCGCTGTACCAGTTTCCACGCAGAGTATCTGCCATTTTTTTGTCTTTCGATAGATACAAAATGGCAAGGCTAGCTAATCTGTACACAACCATATCCTTCAAATGTCAGAGCTTACCTCTCCAAGGCTTAACCGCAATAGGCTGCTGTCTAGTTGGCTGAATGATAGCATCCACTGCCATGAGGAATATACTTGATTACAAATGGCGCTGTGAATACACGGGAGTTTATGTAAAATAAGCATTATCAGATACCGCATTGTGGCATTATGTTTCCTGCGAGTTCCTGTTGATTAGGTAACTAAGAGTAACGAGCAGTGGGAACTTAGCATTTGCTTTCGGTAGCATGAGGGAAGCAGGTTGAAAATTACTTTATTCCTTTTGAGTTCTTTCTCAGATGTGGATTTTGGTTTCAAGTACAAAATTTGCTGTTACTTTTATAGGCCTTTGAGATCTTTATAGATTGTTGAGAAATGCGGTATTGTATTCGCCAACTCAATCAAGTTTCTCTATCTTTCTCTATACTCTAGAAATCTCAGTTTTAATGTTTATATTTTTAAAATTTAGAATCCATTATAAAGTGGGACGAGTCAACTAAATAGGAATCTTAGCTTCTGAAAAACAAAATGACTACATTCGCACTATATATCGATTAGAGTCTTATGAACGCGGCAACCATGTGACGAAGATTCAGAAGGTGTCTATAAAATTCGATATAAGGATCTACAATCATTAATGTCGAGTTTGCCATCAAATATCGACATCCTGTGCGTGCTCAGCGCAATGCCCAATAGTGTTTTTATCTGCTTATTGAATATAACCAACGATCCCCAAGCTATTTCTACCACCACAGTTAATATCTAGTGATAATACGTGTAATTTCAACATGATGAAGGTAGCCTTTTGAAAGATTAAAAACATACTGACCCATAAAAATACATCATTTGCAACGATAAAATAAGTGTTCAGATGAACTTACACTTTTGTATAAATGTGAAGCGTGGACAATGAGCAGACAAGCTGAAAAACATCTGATGGCTGTGGAAATGTGGTTTCTGAGGACAATGCAGATAATACCACGGACAGACAGAACAATCAATGACCAAGTCCTACAAGAAACAAACGAAAATCGTACACTGATTAGAGAAATTAGACTAAACAGTAAACATTTTTTTTTAAATCACGTTATGAGAAGAAACACATAGGAAAACTTGGTGACAACTGGCAAGATCGAGGGGAAGAAAACAAGGGGAGGGCAGAGAAGTATGTACCTAGATGGCTTGGCCACGTGGTATGATCGAAACAAGAATACGGAGCTGATCCTCTGGTGATCGAGCAGATGGCGAAATATGACTGCCCACACTTATCGGTATGATGATCAACAGTATGTGCCATGCTGAGCGTAGCAGGCGATGCAGCTACTTTATAAGCATCTGCATTTTGTGTTCTTGACAGTTCCAGTTTTGCTCTGTGCCTCTCTATCAACCTATCCAGTATTTTATCCATTCTTAGATCTTTGCCTCCAAACACCCTGCATTTTCCCGGTTGTCATTACATTCTGCAGATTCTCGTCTAATAACGTGATCAACAACGACGATTGTCGTTTGCTGTCGTTGGGTATTATTATTATTATTATTATTATTATTATTATTATTATTATTATTATTATTATTATTATTATTATTATTATTATTATTGATCAAGAATGCTCTATCTAGACCAACAAGCAGCGGTTAGAATAGATGGCGAGACATCTGATTGGTTTGACATCAAGCAAGGAGTCCGTCAGGGATGTGTGCTGTCCCCCTATTTGTTTAACCTGTACGCCGAAAATATAATGAGAAATGTAAGAGATGATATAAACAGGGAGCTATGTGATGCCCTAAATATCGGCGGTCATGACATACCAGAGATTCGGTATGCTGATGATACAGTATTGCTATCCACAACACAGACTGGTATAGAAAACCTAATAGCCTCAACCCAATTGAATAGTGAAAATCACAACTTATATCTTAACATAGCAAAAACAAAGATAATGCATACAGATAAAACCAATATGGAGAAAGAAATATATGTTAATGAGGAAATATTAGAGGTGGTGGAAAATTTTGAATATCTTGGGTCATTGATTACCAACAACGGTGACACAATGAAAGAAATTAAACGACGACTATCAATTGCTCTTCAAAGACTAAAACAACTGAATAAAATATGGAATGGGACAGACAGAACTACAAAAATTAGATTTTTAAGAGCTTGCATCTTTCCCATTGCAACATACACCCGTGAGACCTGGACACTTACTAAACAAGCTGAACAGTGCATAAATGCCTTTGAATATAAATGTTACAGACGAGTTCTAAGAATTTCTTGGGTAAAGAAAAGAACAAATGCATCCATACTTCAAGAGCTGAATACTGAAGAAGGTTGGCTATTAAAGACGATAAAACAAAGAAAATTGAAATATTTTGGTCACTTGAAACGTCACGAAGGTTTCGAGAGAGCAATAATCGAGGAGGCCTGGGAAGAGAGGAAGAGGAAGGCCAAAGAGAAGATGGGTGCAGGATGTGGCGGATGATCTCCAGATGGGTGTATCGGATGCGGGACATCTTGCTTGTGATCAAGAGGCTTTCCGGAAGGTTGTTATGGAAGCGAGGTTCTGCAAAGGACATGCTACTGAATGAATGAATGAATTATTATTATTATTATTATTATTATTATTATTATTATTATTATTATTATTATTATTATTATTATTATTATTATTATTTTTATTATTATTATTATTATTATTATTATTATTATTATTATTATTATTATTATTATTGACGTTCGTTCGCTTTTAACTCAAACGTAGTTCATACACTACTACTTCTAGTGTACTAGACTAATTTTTAGAGTGGATTAGTTTTCCCTCTTACTAGTGTCCCTCACCATCTGGCAAACCTACTCCGACTCTGAAGTCGGAGTGGGTTCGCCTGATGGCGAGGGACACTGGTAATCCACACGCAAAAATAAGCACATTGCACTAGTAGTACTTTTTTTTTTTTTTTTACAGCACATATGTAGTATAGACAACGCTTGAATTCAGGGACGCAGAGGTGTTTCCAAGGCACCAGGGTCGGGTTATATACTGGCCAAGACCTATTGACGCGTCCTCGCCGAGCGTCCTGGGCAACAGGTCCCTTCGGGGTCCTGGCTGAAGTCAATAGGATCGCCGATTCCTCCGAAGTCGGAGAGTGTCTGCCTGTATGGCGAGGAACCACCAGTCTGCACACCAATAAGCCAGACATGGGACAACGGATACTCACGCAAACCTCAGGTCCTGTATGACATCACACTGATGTTGGACAACAGGATGCCTTCATCCGACATACAGGACTTTGCGTTGGAGCTCAAGCCAATGAACACAAGCAAGCAAGCAAGCTTGAATTCAAAGCAATACGAGGGTTATTGATTTTTTAAATAGACATCTTTATCAAAGGGGAATAACTAGATATTATTAACAAATAAAGTGGTTTTGACTGCAATAGCCGCCCAGTCGCGTCAGTAAACAGAAATTCACGCATAGTTTCAATGTCTGCTTTGATATATTAGGTCTGTAGGCCTACTGTCTAAATCCTGGTTGTTGTGTCGTTAAGATTTTGTTTTAATTCCAGATGCCCAATTACAAATTACGCTGAGTAGACAGGTTAGAAGCCATTTGATTCTTTCCAGATCTTTTCCTCTCTGTAGGATTGGTATTAGTCCATCTTTTGGCAAAGATCAAAGTTTAGATCTATCTGCACTTAATCTAGCCAGGCCTACCAGCTATTCAACGCTCAAGATTGCAAGCATTGAAGCACCAGGGATTGGAATGATACTGACATTTGCAGATGATGTCCTTGCGTATAGGTAAGGAAAAGACATGATGCAAATGGAGCAAGAGTTGCAAGAGACAGTACACAAAGCGATCAACTGGTGTACAGAGATGGTTCGTGTCATTAACCCAGATAAGCCCTCTGTGTTATGGAGCTCTCTGGACACAAGGATTGTTAAGACTGACGTCCCAAGTCTTACAATAAGTGACCGAAATGTTAATAGAGAGAATAAACCGAGGTACAGGAATCACCTGTAGTTCAGTGATCATGTGGACGCAGCTTTTATGAGATCTAAGAAAGAACTCGATGCGCTGCCGATCAAGGCAACAATGGACATGGACCAAAGAAGATCACACGCTATCAACGTCTGATTCTCTCAGTAACCGAGTATGGTCTGGGACTGCTAACAGCGTCAAAGAGTCAGCTGGTGAAACTAGAGTGCCTACAAAATTAAGCTATGCAGGTGATATTGGGATGCACAAGGGACACGCCGGTGGTGTGTGTGCAATATATCCTGGCCTTACCCAGGATGCAGACAGGCTCAAGGTACTGCTGACTAAATCATATCTCCGAGTGGTTGCAGACACGGAACACCCCTTGCATGATACCCTAGACAAGTGCTTCCCAAACTTTTCACTTTCGCGGACTGACATAAAATTTTCTTTTTGCACCAGGGACCGGTGCTGTTTAAAAAAACTTTTCTCCTTGTAATCTGGAATTTTATATGACCTCAATATACATTTTAATATAAATATAAGATTTAACGTAATTGTCGGTGTTGTCTCGGTGCGCTAAATACTGCTCCGTAATATTATTGGATGCCGGTGATTTATTTAATGGTGGTCCCATTTTCATGTGTAAACATTGTATTATAGACATTTACAAATAAAAAATGTTTCAAATGTCAAAACTACACTTAGGTCTTCTTGTAAAAGTGTATATACTCGTAAACACCGACAGTAATGAACACCAATGTAAAATAAACATAAAATATATCTTTGAAAACGATACCAAATCAGAATTTAAACAAGCTGACTAAATTGCAGTATGTTGTAATAAAAATGTTTTAATGATCAGCTGCTAACATAACAGTAACTATGTAATGCGAGGGGTGGGCCTGTTTATTATTTACAAGCTTATCAAATCGTGGCTCGATTGTAAACAGCGCTACCCGCAAAGGAGAACAAATGTTCATACTGTTTCTGCATTTTGTCTTAATATAGCTCATTCACGAAAAAGAAATACTCTTCTTTCAAGTTGTCTTTGTATCGATATCTCACATACACCATCAGAATCGCTAGGTTGGCAACTTCCGTGCTTTCGTCCCGCTGTAATGTATCTAACACCTTCACTCGCTCAGACGATGGCTAAATGCATTATAATCGTACAACGTAAATCACGTATGTTCTGCATCTTATGACAACCACCAAAGTATAATGTGCATCTTTCTCACTTTTCGTCACACAGGAAACAAAAGAAACGCACGTCGTCAAAAAACAAACAATGAATCGCTTCTCCTTAACAATAAAAACTCCTTGGGCTATACGGCTGCAGGCTGAATTTATTTTAAAATTAAATCACCATAAACACGGTGCGGATATCATGTTTTGAGAAAAGGAGACTCTTGTTTATAAAAAGTTCTAAACAATCCTCAAAGGAGAAAATATTTAACTTTTTTCTTACTTCTTTCAACTCACGTTGCAGACCGGCAAAGAAGGGCTCGCGGACCGGCACCAGTCCACGGACCACCACTTTGGGAAGCACTGCCCTAGACACAATTAAAGGCCACAGGCTGATCAGAGGAAAATTCTGGATGGCCCAGACAGAAGACACAATAAGAGAAGTGTGCATGCTTGAGAACACTGGAAGAGGAGAGGAGTGGGTCATGTGCCGAGGAAAAGTCAGACCTGTGCAGGGTCAGAATAACATTGGATCGATAATGCAGGGACTGGCGGCAGGCTGGACTGTATGGGAGTTGCAATAATTAATCCATGACAATTCACGACCAGGTGATGTAATCATCTACAGGGATGGCTCTGTGCTAAGAGGTAAAAGAAGGCCAGGGAATGTGTGGCGAAGGTTGATGGACGGTGTTTCGTGCTGGAGAGCCGGCATATGATACCACAACATCTAGACTGAGAATGGAGGCGGAAGGAGTCACGGCGACCTTCCGCTGACTGGAAGACAAACAGCACATGCATGTCGTGATTGTAACGGACTCACAAAGTATGATGAGAACGGGCAAAGTGGTAGGCTTCCACTTAACAATAATAATAATTAAAAAAATAGAGAGCATCTGTTGGAGCCCCCCCCCCCCCCTCTCCGACATGCTGGTGTGGCCAGAAACAAGCAGACGAACAGACTGGCTGGGTCTGCACCTCTTCTTTGGTTGGATATTGGTGCATGAAGAGGCAGGTGTGGTCGAGGCCCTTTGGAATGGTGTACATAATGCAGACGAACGGGTAGATCATCAAGCTGATCTGGTCGACACTCAAAATCAGACGGACATATAATCAGAATGCTACTGGTATCATTAATATTGGGACTATTCACTGGCTGTTACAGATGAGGGCGGAGCACGTAGGAATCTCCCGGATGTTGTGATGTCGGTTCTTGATTCAACTCGACTCAACTTCTTGCACCCTACCCAGTTGTAAAATTAGCACACACTGTGCCAAGTTTTACTTTAGCTCGGATTTTCCATATCACGTGCAAACCTCGTGGTATATAACTGGTTTATATATTATATAAGGGGCGTTCATCTGAAATCCGTTCGTAATTCCGTACGTTGAACATGATCATGTCTTAGTCATGTGATAAGTACTAACCAATGAATAAAAGAGCACGTGCTTATCGTCCCATGATGCATAGGTTCTGTTTCTGACCGTTGAGAAAATGGCTGGGTTGATCCAAAATCCGCCCAAAGAAGCTCAAAGAGCAGTGATTCAATTTCTTTCATTTGAAGGATGTCGACCAGTGGACATTCATCGAAGAATGCAGGCAGCGTACGGTAACAAATGTGTGTCGAAGACAACAGTGACAGACTGGGCACGAATGTTTCGGAAAGGACGTCAGTTCACGACAAATGTCCACGGCCGGGTCAAGCGCATATTGTTGCAACAGAAAAAACCATCGCCAAAATTGTTGCAGATGAACCGTTGTCGAAGCATATGTTCGCTAGCGAAAGAATTTGATGTGTCAGTTATGACAATTCAAAAGTTCGTTAGTAAGAAACTGCAATATCGGAAGGTGTGTTCACAATGGGTACCACGGATATTGACCGACCACCAAAAAGAGGAACGCATGGGATGGTGTTTGAACCACATGCTTCGTTACAGAGTGGAGGGTGATGCATTTCTCTTCCGCATAGTGGCAGGCGATGAACCATGGTGTAACCGCTTTGAGCCGAGCAGCAAAAGAGAGAGCATGCAATGGAAGCATGCTGGATCACCAAAAGCCAAAAAAATTCAAGTTACAGGTTTCCGCTGGTAAGGTTATGCTGGGCGCATTTTAGGACCATGAAGGGCTATGGATGGCCGACTTTAAAGAACCTGGTGTCAACATCAACTCTACCCACTACTTGCGAACACTAGACAAGATGCAAAAAGCCATCAAGAATAAACGACCCGGCATGCTTTCTCGCGGGTGTGATTTTGTTGCACGATAATGCTCGTCCGCATGTCGCAAAGATTGTGCAGGAAGCTTTAGCAAGGAAGAAGTGTGAAATTCTGCAATATCCAGCCCATAGTCCTGATTTGTCACCATATGATTTTCATTTGTTCGGACCTCTAAAAAAAGCTCTCAAGGGGCAACTATTTCACACAGATGCAGACGTAATGAACGCGGTAAACTCTTGGTTCAGTGAGCAACCACAATCCTTTTTTGCGGACGGCATTCGCCGCCTAACTAAGCAATGGGATCTTGCCTGAATGCCTACGGCGACTTCTTCTGACCAACCCATGGTGCATAATTCATTCAAAATGAATGCTTTGTTTAATTCTACCACACCTGTTAATATTTCTTTCATGCTTTTGTAATAAAGCCATTAGAACGGATTTCAAATGAACGTACATACTTGAGCATTCTTTTTGTATATATTTGTTCATAGATATCGTCTGGTATGTTATGTTATGTTATGTCGTAACAACAACTGCCTGAAAGAGGCTAACGAAACTCGAACATTATATACAAGATCGAGGGGAAGAGAGGCAGAGGCAGACCAAGAGAGATGATTCTGAATAGATTGAGACGGTGGCATGGAGGAATATCCTCAGCAGAGTTGATCAAGATCACCAAAGACCGAGATCTGTGGAGAGCCATGAATGCCTATGCGAAGCGTCAGGGCACTTGATGATGATGATGTTATGTTACATCTCTTTTGCAGGAAATTGAGATCAACTTCAGATGATTTTCTAGGCAATTCTTAAATTTAGTAATTAAACGTCTACTGACTTAATTTATGCATCCATTGGCTTAATGTGTTGGACTAGATGTGTTGTTGTTGCATAGCCTTTACATGACGTAGCAGTCAACCCCATCATTTTTGGCTGTTCGTGATTCCTGGGCAATATTACGTTCAGTAGTTTGCCATTGATTTCTGAACTACCAGCACCCATACAATTTCATTAAAAAAAACCAGCACAGTTGTATTTCGAACAGCGGGTATGCGGGATTATGAACTGCGTCCTAAATTCCTTCGACACTGAGCTGGTTAGATGTGATGATAAATATATTTGGTATAACGTCATCATTTTATGTGTATACATTTTGCATCCAAACAGGCAGTGACGTTTTACCCCAGCAAATTAAAGCCGTAATTTAATATAGCAGTCGCAGAAACTAGCTATTTTCTTCAAGGCAATTCGTATGTTCATTGTTTATTTTCTACCCGAAAAATGATTGCGTTCTAACATATATATGCTTTAAAAATGATGTATTGCAAATAGTACATTGTGGCATTTCGTTTACTGCTGCAATCCTTGCTTTTGTTGTTTGTGTTTGATCGGTAGGTGGGGGTAGTCCAGCAGAAGTCGGAGCACTGGCAGTAGTGCCAGTAAGTAGCAGACGTACATTATATTATTTGTTAATATTTTCAACCTTCTTGATTCAAACAAAACGCGCTGCCACCGTTAATATAATAACATGCGTTAAATGTGGTCGATGTATTGATTACTAAACACTTCTTACATAATGATATTACATTTGATAAAAGTGCATGTCATTCTTATTTTTAGGATGTTGAGATCAACTCCAGCTCCTGTTGGCTATTGGCAGTTTGTGATTTACTTACTAAGTTGGCAAATTTACGTTCCATTTGTTTGTCATGGTTTTCTGAATGAGAAGTAAACATTTATCTCCAGCTGGCCAGCGTAGAGAATGAACTCACTATTTCGCTCTCAGAAGAAAAAATTAAACCTCAGCCACGTCGCCTGTATAATAATAATAATAGCATAAGATCAAGGCATTTCTAAATAAAAAAAAGTGGATGCTTTCTACCTTAAGTAAATACTAACTCCACAACCATGAACAAACAGCAATACTTTAAAAGTAGGCATCATAATAAAGATCCAATTTGGCAAGATAAAGATAATAAGAATCAAAACAAATAAACCCTAGTACAGTGGTTCTCAACCAGTGGGGAATTCCCCCCACCCCCGGGGAATTTTAGGGTTTCCAGGGGGTGGAATGAAGATTATTTCAAGATCGCGTTAATGCAAGAACCGATTACTTGATATTGTTTTTCCCTTCATACTTTACGATTCTGTACGTCTCACCCCTTTTAAAATTCATTTTATAAAGTAAGTAGACCCACAAATCACGTTTTATTTGGACATCTAGACTTGTTTTGGTTTGTGCTTCCATTATTACGTATACTGTGTAGGGGCGGGGGCGGGGTCAGGGGGGGGATTTTTAGGTAGGAAATATGAAAGGAGGGGGGGGATGACATTCTTAAAATATGGTGAAGGTGGGCACGAGCCAAATTTTTAGGTAGGAAATATGAAAGGGGGGGGGGGGGAGAAATGACATTCTGAAAATATGGTGAAGGGGGGCACGGCCAAAAAAAGGTTGAGAACCACTGCCCTAGTAACTTGATTGGCCTCTGTACAGCAAGCTGAGACAGATACACTGACCACTGAATCAGTACAAAACTCTAAGCTGTATCTAAGATGGACTCCACAAAATGATCCAATTTCAAAATAATTAAAATTCGCCTGATGGTGAAATCGCCAAAGATGTGACTACAAGTAGAAGAAGTACATGAAACTTGAACATAATTTCAGAACTGAAGCTGTTGGTGGTGGCAGATGTTCAGCAATCGCTAACATGTGAAAGGTTAAAGGTGAGAGGATCAACGTCATTGCACCAAGTGTTACCCCATCTGGCTTGGTCTCTTTGCAGAATGGCAAACTGCCTGCTGAGAGCAACTCACTATACCAAGCGCACATTCAGTAGCTCCAGTATGATTCTAACATGTGAAAATAACTTTTAACAATTTAACTAAAGTTATTTGCATTAAAAAGCAATCTTTTAATGTTTGTTTTTAAACAGTAAGCGTAATTTTGCAAACAACTTGTTTTCTTAAAGGAGAGATGCATAATCAGAAATAAACCATGCAGCAAAAGATTAGCATAATTGTAATGCATTTAGCAATTACAATCTGACTCCGTATTTGCTTGAAAGACCTCAGCTTGAAACTAGAAACAGAAATGTAACATACACCCCTAACATGTTTTTTTGGGGTTTTTAACACTTAAAGGACACAGATTATTACATGTTTTGTTATGGATTTTATTTCTGTCATTTTATATTTTCATTTAGTTATCAAATTTAAGAGCCAGTATCTCTAAGTTTTTATTTTTCAATTATACTAAATGGGTCCTCTAAAAGTACTGGAGAGGTTTGGTCATAGACCACAACTTTATGAAGGGAAAATCCCAACTGCACCTCCCCGCGGTAGAGGATGGAAACACACTACGGTGTGGCTAACACAGCTCTGGGGACCGAGTATCCACCGGAATAAGTGGACAACTCTGCAGCTGAGCAGAGCAGGGCACTCACTTGTCCTTACAGTCGGAAATGGCTGTCAAAGGCAGAGGTAAAAAGACCACCATGTGAATGTGGAAGGCAAGGGGAAACCACCACATTATCTTCCCAAGACTTCATGGCAAAACATATATCAAAGTTAGTGAAGGACGTTAATGGCTGTCTTAGGGCATCCTCGTCCGGTAGGGACAGTCATGAGCCACAGGTGACACCAGACCGTCATCCAGCTACTGATGGCAAAATCTTAACTAAAATAAATAAATTTAGAGTAGGAACATGGAATGTTAGGACATTAAATGAGCTAGGAAAGTTGACCAATGTTCTAAGAGAGATGGATAGCATGAAAATGAATATACTAGGCGTTAGTGAGATGAGATGGAAGGGATCGGGGAAAATTATAGCTGACAATCACACAATAATTTATTCTGGAGGGGATACACATGAAAAAGGTGTAGGAATAATATTAGACGAAAAAACAGCCAAGTCAATTAATGGATACTGGTGTATTTCAGATAGAGTTATTATGGTAAAAATCAAAGGCAAACCAATAGACATAAATATTATACAAGTATATGCACCAACAGCAAGCAGTAGTGAGGAAGAAATACAACACTTTTACGACGAAATAGAAATGGTGATGGCTCAAATTGGATCACAAGAAATAAAGATAATACTTGGTGATTTTAAAGCAAAAATAGGAAAGGGAAAAATGGAGGATGTAGTGGGGAATTATGGTTTAGGTACAAGAAATGAAAGAGGGGAAAAGCTAATAGAATGGGCAAATATCAATGATATGATAATTGGAAACACATGGTTTAAGCACCATAAAAGACGACTGTACACATGGATAAGCCCTGATAAGAAAATACACAACCATATTGACTACATACTAATTAATAAAAGATTTAGAAATGCTTTAATTAATGTAAAGACAATGCCTGGTGCTGACTGTAATAGTGATCATGTACCACTATGTGGACAAATAAAAGTAAGATTAAAGAGAGGGAAAAAAATGGTTAAGAACATCAGACTTAATAAAGAGGTTCTGAAAATAGATAAAGAAATGCAAGAACAATACAGAGTGACTGTGAAAAATAGGTACAATGCAATAACTAAAATACAGAGTATAGATGAACAATGGGAAATGTTAAGGGACTCCATTCATCAAACTAGCAAAGAAGTATTACCGGAGAGAGGCAAAATAGCTAAGAAAAAATGGATGAATGAAGATATCTTAAAACTGATGGACAAAAGAAAACAGAGTAAAAATGACAAACAAGAATACACTAAGATAAATAAAGAAATAAAAGATAAATGTGGGAAGGCTAAAGAAAGTTGGTTAAACGAGAATGCAAAAAAATTGAATTAAATTCCATTAAAGATACAAAAAATATGCACTGACAAATCAGTGAGCTTACAGGAAGAAAAATAAGAATAAATACGGGGTGTTTGAAATCAAAAACAGGAAAGATAATATTAGAGGAAGATGCTATAATGAAGAGGTGGAATGAGTATATAAGAGAATTATATGTAGGAGAAAGGGAAGAATTAACAGATGATACTAACTTAGAAGGTCCACCTATTCTGAAAGAAGAAGTCTCTGACGCTATGAAACGTATGAAGAAAGGAAAAACAGCTGGGCCAGATGAAATCACAATAGAAGAATTAGAAGTATTGGGAGAATTTGGAGTAGATATATTAACCAAAATGTTGAATGATATTTACAGCAGTGGATAGTTACCCAGTGATATGCTGAAATCTGTATTTATAGCTATACCAAAAAGACCAGGAGCAATTGATTGTGAAGATTTTCGTACAATTAACCTTATAAACCATATCACTAAGCTTCTACTCAGAATCATAATGAGAAGAACCAAAAAGAAAATAAAAATGGAAATTAATGAAGAACAGTATGGATTTGTGGAAGGAAAGGGCACAAACAATGCAATTTATACATTACGGACACTAATAGAAAGGTCAATAGAGAAACAGAGAGACATATATTTGTCCTTCATAGATTATACTAAGGCATTTGATAAAGTAAAACATGATGAACTGATTAAAATGTTGGAAGATATCAACATTGATGGAAAAGATTTAAGAATAATAAAGAATGTTTACTGGAACCAAGTAGCAGCAATTAAAATGGGAAATAAAGAGGGTAGTTACGAACAGATAAAGCTAGGAGTACAACAAGGGTGTGTCTTGTCACCAGATCTTTTCTCCCTGTATAGCGAAGTAATAATGAGAGAGATCAAAGAGATGCCAGGAATACTAGTTGGAGGTTATAATATAAATAATATACGCTATGCAGATGACACAGTATTGGTGGCGGATAATTCAACAGACCTACAACAATTATTAGACGTTGTAGTAACAGAGAGTGCAAGGAAAGGACTCTCCTTGAATATCAAGAAAACAGTAACAATGGTAATATCAAAGAAAATGGTGACACCAAAATGTGACATAGAAATAGGGGGGGAAATCCTTAGCCAAGTTGATAATTTTAGATACCTAGGGGCATTTATAACATCAGATGGAAGATGTACAACAGAGATTAGGAGCAGAATAGGGCAGGCAAAGGCCGCATTTCAGAAAATGAAGAATATCTTATGCAATAAGTCACTATCACTGAATGTAAGAAAGAGAGTGCTGAAATGCTATGTGGAACCAGTTTTGCTGTATGGCAGTGAATCTTGGAATGTAAATGAACAAATTAAGAAGAAATTAGAAGCAACAGAGATGTGGTTCCTGAGACGAATGTTGCGAATTCCTTGGACTGCCAGAGTAACTAACGACGACTGCCTGAAACAGGCTAATGAAATTAGAACAGTATATACAACAATAAGACAGAGACAAACAGCCTTCTTCGGTCATGTGATGAGAAGAGAGGCATTGGAGAACATCGTAACAACTGGAAAGATCGAGGGGAAGAGAGGCAGAGGTAGACCAAGAGAAGTGATGCTGGATGGATTGAGACGGTGGCATGGAGGAATATCAGCAGCAGAGTTGATCCAGAAAACCAAAGACCGAGATCTGTGGAGAGCCATGAATGCCTACGCCAGCCGGCACGGCACTTGATGATGATGATGACTAAATGGACACAATTTTATTGAGAAAATTACAAAATTATTACCAAAAGAAATTAAAACAAAAGTTATAATTATATTACCGGCCTCCAGTTGTGAACAATTCAAAATATTGGCTGCAGTTACTGATCTTTTGTCCTGTAAGAGTTAATGATAGTATATATTCATTCTTTATTTCATTTTTGTTTCATAGCTTTTTGGCTAGCAAAACGCGACTGATGTAAAAAAAAAAAAAAGATATACATTTCTTTCTTTTCTCCTCAGATCTCTAAACCAGTGGACTGAAGCGAGTGAAACCATCCAATATGCCGGCCTTACTGGAGCGGCCAAAAATGACGAGAGCCATGTATGAGGCTTTGAAGCGGCATATAATGCGTGAAAGAGAAAAAAAGAAACAAGGTTGGCTTTAAAGCTGTGTATAATTACTATTGATAGTAAATGAATGACTAATTAAATCTGAAAACAATTTTTGAAGCTTTTCATCCCGTCAGAAGTTATATTGAAATGTAAAAAAGTAAAGGACCTTTTTTCACACATCTTGTGATGTAGTTAGTTAGATAGTCGTGGTTCCAACTTCACGGCAACGTGTCGTCCCCATTATGCTCTGTTCCTGTGCCAGTGAATATCGCACAAAGAGGACAGGAGAATCAGAAAGCCAACAGCCCGCACTGGTACACTGTGCATAATGTGGCCGCTGGAATGCCAACACAAAAGTCCTCCACGAAAAATACAGTTCATTGTCGATGGAATCGGCAGTCACCAGAAAGACTCCGTTGACCTGGGTTTTATCACATATGACTCGGTCTCTTTCCACAGGGCGACCCGCCGAAAGCGCCACACAAAGCACAAACTCTGTAGCCCCAGTGATGACTCCTAGGAGTCTCCTGAAAAATGCACTTGTGAACTGAAAAGGCAAACCAGTCAATCCAGCAACAGCTGGCTGCCATCGTTCCGAACATGCCGTTCACGCTACAAACAATAGTGGACAGGTGTAAAAGCATTCCACACGAAATTCACAGCTCACAGTGTCGCGCCATGCACTCACTCAGTAGCAGGGCAACAGAACCATGCACTACCAGTCCAACATGAGGAAAATGCGAATGCAAACCGTTGCCAAAAACACTCCAGAGGCCTTAACGGTTTAAATGCCTATCCGCCATGTTGGGGACCGGAAGTCCCAATAGACTAGACTAAGTCTCAGCCCATCTTGTGATGTAGTGGGCATATGGTGTTGGCCTCATATTTACATAGACCAGTTAGCATTCGAGGGGTGATGTGGGTAATATCATGTCAGCTGCCTTTACTCTGCAAGATATTTTCTGGTACCCATTTTTGCTTCGTTGTTCCATTGAGAAATAAAATGTAGGAGAAGAAGAAGAAGAGAAGATGGGTTTATGGTATAAATGAGGCAACAGACATAAGGATATATGAGGCACATAACTAGAACTCATACACAAAAATCCTCCCCCGATGTGACTCCACCTTGCCGTGGTGGAGGAGCTTGCGTGTCCCATTGACCCCATCTGCTTGCCGATGGATGAAAACTACATATCGGACAGCTTATGGGATAGGGGCCAGACTAAGAGAGACACAACCTGCTGCTCTGCAGGTAGACTGAGGATAACAGTCAAAAGATTAAATCAGGTACACAAAGGCAGAAGACCTTGGTCTGGACAATACTCTAAGGCTCTCTGTCGAGGGCTGTGGCTGAACGCTGCTAAGCCACAAACCCGCGGATCTGAGAGCCGGGCCGATACACATCTACTGATAAATAGAGGTAGATACTGAGCACGCTACATGCCCAGTTCTGATACTGTGAGGTTGAAGGCTCTCAGCTGGGGGATATGACGGATTCCCGGATGAGAGGGCCTGGCCGTTTCTCGCTCACTGCTGCACGGAGGTAAGGTGCTGAACCGGCAGCACGTGTAGCCTACCTCGTGAGCGAGAATAAAAATGCAGAAAGTGTCCCAGTCGAATGAAATGGCTACGAAAACTGTCTGTATCTAACACATAAAGTGTAGACAAAAGTGAAAAAACGTCCCAATAACACAAAATGGAATGCACGGCTAGCGAATCCATTGCGTGATCCGAAGTCAAAAGCAAAAGCTTATCGAGCGGATGTCGCCCGCAGTCTGACCGTTCCTGGTGTGTGCTTGAGCGACCAGTAAGTAACAAGCGAGATGCCCAACACATGGAAGTGAGGAACTAAAGCAGCCATGAGCAGGACGTCGCAACTCCTTGGGTGAGCCCAGTCTCAGAGTAATATGTGCTGGCTCTGCAATTATGGAAGCCTCCTTGGATAGCCTTGGATAGCCCCTGCCTTCCCTTGAGGGTTAACCGTGATGTCGATGATTGTTCTATCCTGACCAGCTGAGATGTGGGCGACATCACAACAAAAAGTCTAACGTGCCTCGAAACCCGAGGAAGCTAACCTCATTAAAAAATGCCTGCTGAAGCCGGAAGTGCCGTCCTATGGGTGGCAAACTAAAAATTGGCACTACGCATTTACGTCCGAGTGAAATGTCTCGTCCGAATGTCTCTCGTGCTAGGAACAGCTCTGACTACCTAGTTTCCGAATGCCGCTCTTGTTCGGAACAGCTCTGACTAGGTAGTTTTCCGAATGTCTGTCGTGCCTGGAACAGCTCTGACGGGCGCAACGACAAGCACATGTCCGAAAACTCGCTGAGTGGATACCGTTTGCAGACCTGTCTGGTTTTGTGCGGGAACGGCCCGGGGCGAACGAAATGCCCAATATATTGAAGTGAGGAATTAAAGCAGCCATGAGCAGGACGTGACGAATCCCTTGGTGAGCCCAGTACCAGGGCGCTATGTGTCGGCCCTGCAACTATGGAAGCAACCTTGGATAGCGGAAAATGCTATGGACTGTCCCTTCCTTCTCTTGAGGGATGACCGAAGTCCTCGACTGTTCCAACTTGACCAGCTGAGATGTGGACGGTACCACAAAAGTGAGAGTCTCCCAGGAATGCTAACCTGGTCAAAAATGCACGCATAAGCCGGATGTGTTGACCTAAGGGTTTTCAACCCAAGGGTGCCTAACGCACACCGCAATGACATCTGAAAAAACACTCCGGATGAACGAAAAGAAGAAGGAAATACACAAAAATCTATTCTTGTCGTGATCTGCAAGCTGATAATAAAAGAAGAGGTGGGTTAAGTTATTACTGATCTATTTAATGAGTGCACCTTTTTCATCGACATCATTCCAGTGCATTGTATCATTTTTCCTATAGTAAGCCCAGCCAAAGGAAATGTGTTGAAATGAATGCTATTCCTTGATTTATCTGAGGGGGACAGTGCAAAACCCAAACATTCAACCGTGGTTGACATTGAGTCAGGTCCTTATGGTTGTGCAATTGTTTCTTCTAAACGAGGAACCATGTGAGTTGGTATAAACCTACTACCTGTTCAGTTTCAGAGAGTGTGTTGCAATCCTGTCAAAGGGACCTAATATATTTTAACTAGGAAATAGCTATCTTCAGGCTCAGCTACAGCTCTTTAGGGTTGAAGAAGTGATTCCTTTGTTTAGATTTATAGTATTATAGAGGAACAATATTTTCATTGTTATTAAAGAATTGATTCTTTTGTATAGCAGAACAGGAGCAAGATGCAATGATGGAGAGAATAAAAAAAGAAAGGGAACTTCGGAAAAAGAAAGAAGAGGAGGATAGTTTGACTTTGGAACAGACAAATGAGCAAGTATGTTAACCACAGTCTTATAACAATGTTTGTCTTAGAGCAGTGTTTGTTTTATAACAATTTTTGACAGTTATAATATCATTTTAAGTTATCTTTTCATTTCTCTTTTGGGGAATATATAGTTATGCACCTGGGAGTCTCCGTAGCAAAGTGGTCAAGCCATTTGACTCGTGCTCCGAAGGTTGTGGGTTCGATTCCAGGCCGCGTCCTTCGGTTCACAAGTGAAATTTTTCGGAGACTCCCATGGGTTGTCGCTAGAGCTATGGAGTTAGTGCTTTGTGCGACGCTTTCTGCTCTGCGGAAAGAGACCGAGCCATATGGGATAAAACCCGGTGCAATGAAGTTGACCCTGTCGACTTTCAAGCGACTTTTAAAGCCTTTTTTCTATAGTTATGCACCTTAACAATCAATGTGTCTGACTTCAACATGCATTTGTGTAAGGCTCGCTTCCTCTAGACAGATTCATCCAAGAAAACAGATTCTGTTTGCCCTTGGGTTAATGTTTCCTAATTTTGCCAGGGCAGTGCTCTTATGGTGCTTATTTGTAATTTCCAGCTACCATGGGCATTTTAACATGCATAAATTGCACATGGGACTTCATAGAGAAGACTAGGTATCCAATCTCATAACCCAAGAGATCGGTGGGGGGGGGGGGGACAAGTTATATCATTAGATACCAATGGTTTTGGAAACATTCCCAGCCCTATGTTGAATTTGAGACAGGCAACGTAATATCTCAACCACCACTTCCCCATTTTGACAGATTTAACCTCATTTTACTAATTTGTCCTGAAAAATGGCGTTAGTTGTGTCAAGGTCACGTACAGTGAAAACGCAGATTCTGTGCCTTTTGTCCAACATGTCTAATTTAGCATAGCATTTGTTGGACGAAAATTGGACTTTCCTTCCCTGGTTGATCCCTACTTCTGTGACATGGCTGCAGTGATGCAGTCTGTGTTCAGAACCAGTGCTTGTAAGTTCTGTGGAGTCTTGGTGAGCTCAGCTTTATTGAAGCTTGATTCAAACAGTCAAGCTTTGAATCTCTGACTGCATTAACCTCTTTTTTCTGTGTCTGTCCTCCCAAAAGATGCAAAATAATACACAGTGTATTTTGTGCACATATGGGAGAGAAGCCGGTCTCTCTGGCCGAGGGGTTACACCACTTTCTCCATAATCCCGTTTATCATGCAGAGTCTCGTAGCGGGCGAGAGCTGGGAGCGGTTCTACCCCCGCTGGTGACTTGCGGGATAACTGAGCCGGCCGCTCAGAAAGTAATGGCAAACTGCTGAGCGTAATCTTGCCAAGAGATCAATAGACAGCTGAAAGATGCTGCTGTTGACAACGATGTCCTGTAAAGGATATGCGAATTAAAAAAAAAAAAATGGGAGAGAAAGAGTGAGGGAAATAGAAAGAGAGTGAATGAAAGAATGAAAGGGTCGGGGGGAGGGGGGGGGGGGTGAGCTAGAGGGAGAGAGCTCAGATTTTTAGGTTAATATAGGGTGTATTTTTAATGACTGCCGTTTTTGAAGATATTGCCTAACCAAGGTTTGTATTTATCTACTGTGGAGTTCATGCAAGGCAGTGCAACACAATAGGTAAATACAAAACTTGGAACAGCAATATTTTCAAAAACTGCACAGCCATTAAAAATACACCATGTATATACCTTTGTTAGATGCTTGTAAAGTGATTGTAGATCTTGGAAGTAAGATTATAAGATTATAGTAGGTCTTTAGAGTATGTAGAATTTTAGTGGGTGTAACATTGTAAGGTTATTGCAAACCATTTGGTGATGTGATATTTTATAAGATTGGGGGGGGGGGGTTCATGACGAAGTAATCAAACTGCCTACCCTATGCTCAGAAGGGCAGGGTTTATTTTTTTCAGACTCCTGGGTGTTGTTAGAGCTACGGAGCTCATGCCCTCTGCAATATTTTAGGCAAGTTGCTGTGCAGTAATGTCAATCCTCTTATCTTTAATCACCCCATTTTTAAGATTTATAATGTGATTGTGGATATTTCATGGATTAGTTTATTTGATTTGTAAAGGGTCACTTTGATTGCACTTATGTGTAATTTCACAAATCCTTCAGGCAGATGTCATTTAAAGTTGTAAGGGTGTTGTAGATCTTTAGTGGGTGTAAGATACGCAGTGAATGTAAGATAGTGAAGTTACTCTAGATGTGGTATGAAGATTTGCATAGACAAGGTCTGTACTCTATAGATGTTGCAAATGGAAAGCAAATGTAATGAAATATTCCAGATGTTTTTCTTTTATACCTTCAACTATTTAAACAGATTTCACAGCTTGAGGAAAAACTGGAAACGTTGAAGAAACAGAAGTCTGAACTTTTCTCACAGCTGAAAAAGGTTCTGTACCAAGAGGAGGAGACTCGGCGCAGAGCTCAGCAGAAGGAACAAAAGTAAATTTTACAATCTCTGTTTACAAGTTCGGAAATGACATTGTTTTAGACCTTGAAGATACAGCTCCAAAAAAGATTGATTCCTATCACCGCTCTATGATGATATCCCCTTTTGTAGGGTCAAATATGTTTTGAATATAATTCAAAGTTAGTTGCATGTCCATTACAGGATGTCATAGTCAACCTCAGCATGTTGTGGCTATTTGTGATTTTCGGGCTATTTTACTTACGTTCAGTAGTTTGCCATTGCTTTGAGAACAACCGATGGGTTTGCCGTTGCTTTGTGATACAATAAGGGCTCATACCATTGTGAAAATCAATGTAAGGTGGACTGCTTCCAATTATCCTACGACTGATATGAAACCTGGTATGCAGGATATTGAAAATGCATTCACTGCTAAGCCACAGACACCCCCTGTGAATAGCATATGATCATCATCAAGTGCCATGTCAGCTGTCGTAGGCGTTCATGTCTCTCTGCATATCTCGGTCTTTGGTGTTCTGGATGAACTCTGCTGCTGATATTCCTCCATGCCACTGTCTCAATACATTCAGCATAATCTTTCTTGGTCGCCCTCTGCCTCTCTTCTCCTCAATCTTTCCAGTTGTCACGATGTTCTCCAATGCCTCTCTTCTCATCACATGACCAAAGAAAGCTGTTTGTCTCTTTCTTATTGTTGTATATAATGTTCTAGTTTCATTAGCCTATTTCAGGAAATCGTCATTAGTTACTCTGGCCGTCCAAGGAATTCGCAACATTCGTCTCAGGAACCATATCTCTGCTGCTTCAAAGTTCTTCCTAATTTGTTCATTTACATTCCAAGATTCGCTGCCATACAGCAAAACTGGTTCTGTATAGCACTTCAGCACTCTCTTTCTTCATAGAACTATTATTTTTGGAAAACATTGGGAGATAGTTGTTAAAGAAAGTAAGCTAAAGAATTTACATATTTATATCCATATTGCTGGTGTTACAAGATACTCATCATAGCCATTAAAAAAAAAAAAAAATGTCTGGGGCATATCAACAGAACAGGTGGAATGAGCTCACACCATTGTGAAAATCAATGCAAAGCGTAGCCACTTTAGTAACATTTTCTTGATTGCTTTTTAATTATATGACCTGCATAGTTGGATACCTCTTGAAAAAAAAAAAAAATCCAACAGTACATTATTCAAGTCTGTAGGTCAATTTTAAGTCGAGATATTAATGCTTGTGTGCAGTTATCATTTAATAGGAACGTATAGAAAAAAACGATTTTGACGTTTTCAATTTTTGTGACCCTACCTACACACTCACACAACTGTTGGTTACACTCATACCAAGAGAGATTAACACAGCAGCCTGTCTAACTCAAGGACATATAACTCTGCCAGTTTATATATATATATACATATATATATATATATATATATATATATATATATATATATATATATATATATATATATATATATATATATACACACACACGCACACACACAGATATATACATCTCCACGTTATGCTGTGATGACATCAGACAGCGTAGATGCATTTTGACAAAAGAAAAGAAGTCCCGTTGGAAAGATGAAAAGTTATCAATGATCCCGACCATGTAGGGTGATGAAAATTTACACATAAATATTAAAATTGATTTTGAATGCAAACATGCATTCATGTGCTCCCATATTGCTTGTGGCTGACTTCATACCCCAGTATATTGGAATTGTTAAACTGCATTCACCACCCCTAAGTCACAGATGACAAATATATGTAGAGAAATGTGTTAACCATTGATTCACCACAGTGCACCAACTACTGTCAAACCATGTTTCTACCGTGAATATATGAATGCAAATATATGTAGAGAAATGTATGAACCATTAGTTGAACTCGGTACACCAACTACTGTCCTACCTTGTTTCTACCATGAATACATGAATACAAATATATGAAGAGAAGTGTATTGACCATTGATTCAACACAATGCACCAACTACTATCCTACCACGTTTCTACCATGAATACAAATATATGAAGAGAAGTGTATTGACCATTGATTCAACACAATGCACCAACTACTATCCTACCACGTTTCTACCATGAATACAAATATATGAAGAGAAGTGTATTGACCATTGATTCAACACAATGCACCAACTACTATCCTACCACGTTTCTACCATGAATACAAATATATGAAGAGAAGTGTATTGACCATTGATTCAACACAATGCACCAACTACTATCCTACCACGTTTCTACCATGAATACAAATATATGAAGAGAAGTGTATTGACCATTGATTCAACACAATGCACCAACTACTATCCTACCACGTTTCTACCATGAATACAAATATATATAGAGAGAAATGTGTGAACAATTTATTCAACTAAATTCACCAACTTGTATGCTACCTTGTTTTTACCATGAGTACAACAATGTATGTAGACGTGTGTTCACCAATGAATTATCACAGTGTACCTATGTTGCAGTGAGTTGACCATCTCCCAGCCAGCCTACCAACACCCACCTGTACTGACCACCGTCCCCCAACCTATGATGACCCATGGACGTCCAGCACTGTATAAACCAACAGTCTCAACCCCTATAGTAACAGTACGTCATTTCTCATTCTTATTTTGTATTTGTCATCAAAAGTCAGTCATCATTTGTCAGTCATTGTAAGTGAATTACATTGCATAGTTTGTCAAACTTATAGCCCTGTGCGTCAATATTCAACAGACATTTCTCCTATCTGACTTCCATGATCATTATGGTATTGCCATGTGGCATAGGCATTCATGTCTCTCCGCAGATCTCGGTCTGGATCACTTCTGTTGATGATATTTTTCCATGCAGGCATCTTAGCCCCTCCACCATAATTTCTCTGTCTGCTGCTGCTACCACTGATCGTTCCAGTCATCACTGTGTTGTCCGATGCCTCTCTTCTCATTATATGAGCTTAACAGGAAACAAACAAACAAACATAAAACAAAACTGTTACAGATGAGATCACCTAAAAAGTTAATAGCTTATCCTACACAGGACATATCTGTCGGCTCCAGCAATCTTTTGCTGTTTATGATTCCTGGGCAAGTTAGGTTCAGTAGTTTGCCATTGCTTTCTGAACAAACGGCACTCATACTATTGTATGGAACCAACACAAGCAGTCTGCATTCAAATTGGCCGCAGCTGTTTTTCGAATTGCATTCATAACCCCATAGCCAAAAAGCTGGTTCATCACCACAAAACTGGTTATATAACCTACAGCTGTAAAAATACTTGAAGTTACGTATCATACTTTGTGTTTTTATTGTAAATTTAATACATAATATTATAATAGGGAAGAAAATAACATTGGTGAAAATAGAGTTAGTTGAGTTGAGTCAAGAACCAACATGACAGGATTTGGGACATTCCCATTCATGTTGTGTTCTCTTCATTGAAGAATCCCAATACAAATGGTACCAGTAGCAGTCTGATTATGTGTCCGTCTGGCCTTTCCTCGGAGTCATTGGTGAAATTAAAGATAAAACAATATTTGACAATGTTTATTAATGAAATTGAACAGGGCAACAAAACATCATAGTGAAGAAAGCCTTGAAATGGAAACACAATTTGCAAAATCAGTGAAGTCTTATACCATTATGCGAACGAGTATATAATTCTTAAATATCTTCTTCTTTGTTCACCTTCAGACATGAATATGAATAAATGCAAAGAAAGCAGCAGTCACCTTATGCTTGTTGACATCTTCATAGAATTTGTCCTCAAATGGGAAGGTTGAAGGCCAAAATAATTTTCATTGTGCAGCATATGTTGATTTTTTATATATAATAATCTGCATTGAGTACACCAGCAGGTCTAGATAAGACACTATCAGCCTGTGTTATCACATGTTTATATTTTGTTTAGGTTGTAAATAAAGTAAAGTAAAGCTCAGCCTGTGTTATCACATGTTTATATTTTGTTTAAGTTTTAAATAAAGTCAAGTAAATCATCATTCCACACGAGAGATGTGGTGGGCATATGGTACTACACGCATATTTTCTAAATCATTTGACACTCAAGGGATGACAAGGTCAATATCACACCGAACACCCTCCCAAGACATGTCCGTAGTTTGAGACCTGGCATATGATATTGTTTGCATATCACTCAATTAGCAAAAATGTTTCAGTTTCATATTACACATTCTTGTTGATGAAAGCATAAGCTGCAAAATGTTTATTTTCAGTTGTAAATTTTTAATTGTAACGTGATGTTGAGTCTTGAATAAATTATTCAGTAACTCAATCAATTAACCAGTCAGTTAGTTAATCAACCAGTCAATCAATAAATCAATCATTCAATTAATCATTGGTATAGAGCAAATTGCCGGTCTCTCTGGCTGTGGGGTTACAACACTTTCTCTCTGTAATCCCGTTTATCACGCAGAGTCTCGCAGCGGAGCGAGAACTGAGGTGGTTCGACCCCCGCTCGTGACTTGCGGATACTGAGCCGGCCCCTCAGAAAGCAATGGCAAACTACTGAGCGTAATCTTGCCAAGAGATCAACAGACAGCTGAAAGATGCTGCTGTTGACAGCTAAGTCCTGTAAAAGGATACGCAAAAAAAAAAAAAAAAAAAAAATAGAGCAAATTAGTTATGTTGTTTAGACTTTACAGCACAGTACAACTTGCATTATGTTAATGTACTCATTTTCCTGTTTCCATTTTCAAGGGCATGAAGCGGCAGAGAAGTCCGTCGCCAACTCCACAGGCCTCATCTTCTAACTACCAAAGCTATGGTCACAGCGAGCCAAAATACTCACACACTGACAGCAAGTATGCCCACAGTGAACCCAAGTACCCGTCACATGCAGAACCCAAATTTGCACATGCTGACCCCAAATACCTGACCTCATATGCTGGCGCCAAAGCTGGCCAGTCTGGCCATTTGTACACAACCCAGCATGCTCAGCCAGGGGACTTCAGTGAGCTGATTTTTATTTTAACTATTGTAATTAGTTTTACTTCACTGTGGCTATAGCGTTATAAAAGCTATTTGCAATCCCGCATACCACGTTTGAAACACAGTTCGGGCGATTGGAAGCAGACTGCCTTGTGCTGGTTTTCATACAATGGTATGAGTGTCGGTCGTTCAGAGAGCAATGGAAAACTACTGAACGCAAACTGACCAAGAAATCACAAACAGCTAAAAATGCTGGGGTTGACTGCAAAGTATCCTAACTTGTACTAGAGTCTTTTATTAGCCTGATTGGCTGTCTCAGTTTGCTTCAATCGATGAAGCCATTGTCTCTTACTAGTCTCCTTGGGTTTCTCAGTGTGTCCAATGGCCCCTGTAACTCGTTGACGAGCTTGGGTATAAAAAGATATAGACAACCCTAGCTCCTTCATCCAGCCTGGATACACCATGTAAACATGTAGTTTTTGACCACCTGTAAAGAAGAATGTTCACTCTAAAGGAAAACATTGTTTCAGTACTGGCCCACTAACTGAACACTTAAGTTAAAGCAGTAACATGATGTACTCCTGCTTGCTGACATAGTGGTCAAGGATTTGAATCTGCACCAAGACAGATTTGTTGAAACTTGACGTGGGCTCAGATTTGGAAGTACTGACCACATCAACCTCCAAGTACCAGTTGGTCTGTAAACATGTTGGTCTAACACCATAAGCCCAGTTACATTAAGACATGTGACAGGGTCGTTTATTTAGTCACATGATATATAGTATGTCTATAACTACATCTGCTTTAAATGAATAACTGCATCTGACTTCTGGATTTTCCTAGAAAGTTCAG
This sequence comes from Cepaea hortensis, assembly GCA_963921405.1. Taxonomy (NCBI): domain Eukaryota; kingdom Metazoa; phylum Mollusca; class Gastropoda; order Stylommatophora; family Helicidae; genus Cepaea; species Cepaea hortensis. Next base: position 171,510,271 of record OY992876.1, on the reverse strand, counting down.
CATACCAGCCAGTTGGAGCCAGTCACTTGTATGCTACAAACCCATCATTTCAGCAGCAGCAGACGGCTGCTGCTGCTGCTTCCGGCGGATCTTATTCGAGCAGCCAGGCCAGTGGCAGCAAATACACGGCTCCAAGCCAGTCAGCTTTCACGTCATACCAAAGCCAGTTTGCCCAGTCACATCCCCAGAAGGCTTTGGCCGAACAGTTCTCAGCTGCTTACCCAATTCAGAGGATGCAGCAGCCAGGTAGGTTGTATGGTGTAAGGTCAGTTTGTTGCTTCAACATTCCTTCTTGTTCACCCAGAAAGGGATATTGGTTGTTTGGTGTCTATTTACAGCGACACTGTGATATTTTTGACTTCTGGTTGACACATTCAATTTCAAATGTAGAAGATCTTGGAGATAACAGAGATGTGGCTTCTGAGATGACGTTTCCAAATACCTAGATTAACTAATAACAATTGCCTGGAAAAGAATAATGAGAGTTGAACATTAGATACGTCTATAAGAATGGGACAGTGTTCTTTGGGCATGTCATGAGAAGAAAAGCATTGGAAAATATCGTGACGACTGGAAAGATCAGTGGTAGATGAGACAGAGGGAGATAGAAAAATTATGCTGGACAGACTAAGGTCTTCACTTGAGAAATAACTTCAGTAGAATTGATCCAGAACATCAATGACTGAAATCTGGAGAGACATGAAAGCCTATGCCATTCATTGGGGCACATGATGATCTAACCACAATCTGACATTTTGTTAGAAGTGTCATCACCTTGACTCGCCAACACATACTACAAATAGTCTGATGTAAATGAAGGTAAAGGCAAGTCCATGGGAGATACTGCTGTTGGGCTGTTGTGATGCCTTAGGCCTTCACATATTCTAGGCCATAGGGTAATGAAGTAGGGTAGCCAGTTCCCTTCCTTGCTGCCTTTCCTTCCCCGACAGTTTGTATACAATTCTGAAAATTATACAGTGCTCATTTTCTAAGGCTAGGTTGACACTAGAGCCATGCTGGTTGAGAAAACATCCTGTCATTGCTGGGGATCATACCTGGACTGCTGTATTGAGATTAGTTTTCTCATTTTGAAACTTGACCAGTGCTGCTGTCTGTATGGCCTGTTCTTTATGAATTCCAACTGCCAAGGGATTTTTAATTGGGGGGGGGGGGGGGGGGGGGGGTGGCTTGTTTGCAGCTTTGAACTCAAGCCATACACACACCTTCTGATAGTGCTGGACTGAATTTTACGCGTGGATTACCTTTCTCTAATAAGTGTCCCTCGCCATCAGGCGAATCCACTCCGACTTCAGAGGTATTTGTAATGTATGTCCTGAAGTCAAGGACGATAGGTCAACATTTTAGTCCAACTGTATAGTGTAGGGGTTGAACCCCTTACCTCGTCATCAGCACACTGGATGTTTAAGAACATGCGTTCTTATCCATTCGGCCATGCTGACCTAGCTGTTTTGTACTGTTTTCTGTGGTGTGACTTCGGTCACAAGCATGGAGGGAAGTTGGAGCCGTTGAGATTCATAGAAAGGAATAGATGAACTCTATGCTGGTTTTGAGAAACCCCATGCCAGATTTCTGCTATTTGTCCTCGTCGTAAACCACAGATAAATGGCCACCATTGGTCTCAACTGAACTGGCAGGAGATCTCATAGTTGGTGATCCCTAGAGATGCAGTGGTCATTCTGGTACTTATCACCATACCCACAAACCATGAGTCAATATTGTCCTTTAAAGATATGCTCTACTAAATTGACAAAAAGGGTTTGAAAATGAATGTCCACAGAATGGTTTTCCTACTAAATGACAGGTTGAAATGTTCTCCGAACGAAAATCTTGCTAAATGACAACTCTGTTAGAACACCCACCATGTGTCATCTATCAAATGAAATATGGATTATATAAGAAAAAATCATGCTTCGAATATATGTTTCTCCTCATTGAAATCTTCACCTTCAAGATTTAACTGTGAGCAAAAACAAATTGTTCAAGAAAAGGGAAACCAGAAATATGATTCAGTCATAGAAACTACAAGTCTACTACTTCTGGCTCTCAAAGAATAATGACAACATATGCAGAAAACCAGAAGGAGTCTGTATCACTGCTTTCTTTTACCTAGGGAAATATACACGTAAAACATGTTGTCAGACAGTTAGTTAGTTGCAGATCCTTTACAGGATATTGCAGTCAACCCCAGCATTTCGTGGCTGTTTGTGATTTCTTGGCAAGGTTACGTTCAGTAGTTTGCCATTGCTTTCTGAATGACAGGCACTCATACCTATATGAAAGCAGCACAAGGCTGTCTGCTACCCAACTGCCCACAGCTGTGTTTCGACTGCGGTATGCAGGATTGCAAATTGTGCCGTAACCCCCTTCACTTGTCAGATAGAGATTAGTAATATAGAAGGAACAATTTTTTCAGTGTGGACACCTTCAAGGAGTCCCTGAGCATTTTTGAAAGGCTTACAACATGTAAACATTAAAGGACAGCACATGCGAAGGAGAGCTCGGGAACTCCAAAGAAATTTTTCAGAACAAAACAGGGTCCAATATCAAAAATAAAAACAAAGCTACGTTCCAAGGAATTAGTCTTTGTAGAAATATAAATTCATATATTATTTTAAATAAATTGTGTATAATTGTGACCAAGTCCTACAAGAAACAAATGAAAACCTTAAACTGATTAGAGAAATTAGACGTAGTCACAATTATTTGGCCACATTTTGAGAAGAAATAAATTGGAGAACTTGGTGACAACTGGCAAGCTTGAGTGGAAGAGAACGAGGGGAAGGCAGAGAAGTAAATATCTGGATGGCTTGACCACTTGGTATGGTCGAGACAAGAACACTGAGCTGATCCATCATTCTGGTGATCGCGTGAGATGGGGAAACATGACCACCCACGCAACAACCGCATCTACTAAATGTTGCAGATCATGCTCATTGTCTGCAATCAATACTATTTCATCCGCATATTTAATGTTATTGATGTCCTCCAATGATGATTCCACTGTATTATTGAGATTGATTTGTATATTTTAGGTTATCATACAACTATGCAAATTCAGCAGTCCTTGGAACATCCTGGATCCAAGCAGCCTGGCTTTGAGGACAAGTACAAGCTTGGACAGGTGAGTGTAGTGTAGTTGCATATGAGGGTGAGTCAATAAGTAAGTCACACAGTTCTGTGGGATGGCAGGTAAATGTAGTTGGTGTTTTCTACAGGTGTCATTAGGTGACAGCAACATAGAACTTTATATTCCCATTTGTCGGGTGGCGCTAGGTGTCTCATGAGCATGTGCAGCGCATAAACAAACTGGCGACTGTACTTACGGAGTGTACAACCAAAGATCAACGTGCTGTTGTGAGTTTTTTTGTGGGCAAAAGGACTGCCTGCAAAGGACATTCATATGGAAATGCTTCCTGTTTATGCTGACTACCAACCCGAATCAAAGCGTGCTTCAATGCAATGGAAACATCCTTCTTCACCTTGTGTCCAAAAATTCAAGGTTACGCCATCAGCAGGGAAGGTAATGCTGACAGTGTTCTGGGATTATCAAGGCGTGCTTTTAACCATTTTCAAGAAGAAGGGTGACAATGTGAATTCTGAATCGTGCTGTGAAGTTCTATCGAAGATTCATAATGTAATTCGAAGAAAACGTCCAGGACTGCTGACTAGAGGAGTGTTGCTTCTTCATGACAATGCCAGACCACATATGGCTCGATTAACTCAGGAGAAAATTAACCAACTAAGGTGGGAAGTTCTGGAACATCCACCTTACAGTCCCAACTTAGCCCCTAGCGATTTCCATCTTTTTGGTCCACTGAAAACCCACCTTGGCGGGAGACATTTTGCGAATGATGCCGAAGTTGAATGTGAAGTGAAAACGTGGTTTTAGAAAACAGAGCACGCAGTTCTATGCAGCCAGTTTGGGAGGACTGATAAAACGATGGGATAAGTGCATCAATGTTGGTGGAAATTATATTGAAAGATAGAGGGACAATGTATGTATGAAAATAACTGGTTTCAAGTTGTTATCATATTTAGTTATTTTCTACAGCCATTTGTGACTTACTGATTATTGACTTCCCCTTGTACATTGTAGATGGACAGGTGAGTGTAGTGTAGTTGCATACATTGTAGATGGACAGGTGAGTGTAGTGTAGTTGCATACATTGTAGATGGACAGGTGAGTGTAGTGCAGTTGCACACATTGTAGATGGACAGGTGAGTGTAGTGCAGTTGCACACATTGTAGATGGACAGGTGAGTGTAGTGCAGTTGCAAATTCTGTGCAGATATGTGCTAACTGCCATGCAGCTATACTGTACAGTGTTCATTACTGCATATTATCTTCCAGATGTATGATATTGTTAGATAGTTGTTCTACTTATTTTATTCACTGACAATTGTCACTCTACTGAGATGTGTTCACCATTAGGTTCTTCTTCTTCCGTCTTTCATCTCCCAGTGGAAGAATAGGCCAATGACCAGCTCAAGCCAAGCCCGTTGTAGCCTGTTTATGATTGGTTGAATTTTGCAGCTAAAGTTTTCTATGGATTGAAGAAGTCATTCTCAAACCAACCCGCCTTAGTCACATCTTATGACATGCATGGTGGGTTACAGTGTTACTGTTCTTTGCTTTGCTTTGTACAAGTAAAACAAGAGTAAATGTGTACAATTTATCCTTAGTTAACCTGTGTTAAAATAACATTATCAGAAACATGGTGAACAATGAAAACCATTGCAAATAAATTATAAACATGCACTAATTGGTGCCTGCGCAAAATAGTAGGAATAAAATGGTATGACAAAATGACCAATGTGGAGCTTATAGAGAGAACTAGACAAATATCAATGAACGAAGAGGTGAAGAAAACACGTTGGCACTGGATAGACCATACTTTGAGAAAACATGAGAATAGTATAACTAGAAAAACCTTAATCTGGAACCCACAGAGCAAACAAAAAATAAAAATAGAGGAAGATCTAGAAACTCACAGAGAAGAGAAGTAGAAATGAGAATGAACAATATGGGAAGGACATGGACAGAGCTGCAAGGGAGAGCTAAAGATAGGTGGGCTTTAGCCCCAGTGGGGAATAAAGGGCAAAAGAAGAAGAAAATAACATTGTTGTCAAAACAAAAGTCCTTCATTGTGCAAGTCATTCTCTTCAGACACAGATTAGAGGAATGGTAGCATCCCAGCAATCAACACTGATGACCCAAGCTTTGCAATTACAGCAGCAGCAACAACAGCAGCAGCAGCAGCAGCAGGCAAAGGTGACAACTTGTTTGTGGTTTTGTTACACATTCACTGTGGTTTGAATACATTATTTAGCCATCGTAGGCATAGGCCTGCCGAGACAATGGTCTGGGTTCAATCCCCAGCAGAGGCGTGATTGCTTTTTATGAGCATTACAGGACTGGGGTTGACCCAGCCTCATTAAAAATGGGTACCAGGCAATTGAAAGATTGTTCTGAGAATGATCTGTGAAGAAAAGGTGGCGGGGAAGGGAAAATGGGCCACCCCACCTCATATGTCATGGCCTAGAATATGTGAAGGCCTAACACTGGACATACCAGCAGCCATATTTGCTATAGGACAATCTTGACCTCTTAGATCTTGGGTAGCATGATTAGAACACAATTAGAGACCACAGGAGCCCATGGACAGCTAAGAAGTCCAGACTTCAAGTACTACAGGGGGCAAATTCACAATGACGTCCCTTTGAGGACAAGACATTCGTCACTGTTTGGTCAAGCTTTGAGAAGAATGGGTCTGGAGGACGGGACAGCTGGACAGATTGAGGGTGTTAAGACAGGGGGGAGGGGGGGGGGGGGGAGAGAAGAGAAATGCTTTATGAGTTTGCAGAGTGGCATGGGAGATGATGAACTCCCAGAATCATCAACAGTAGTGAAGAACATGATCGCCTGGTATGATACATGATGATGGTGGTTGTTGGTAGTTTATTCCCTCTTTGTGATATCTGTGCAGATGTTTTGGGGAAGTTAGTGCACTTCTATCATGATTTCTGATTTCTCACCATTTAGCACCAGTCAATGGTAACTTGAATGACTTCTCTGACTCAACTGGGGTATGTGCAAATGTGTGGGTCAGTATTTATATTAACACCTTTGTTGTTGTAAATACACAGTATAGGGTGCAGTCATGGTGGTGTGATGGTTAGTACACTGACCTACCAACACAGTGGTCCTGGGTTTTACTATTCTTTGCTTCCCTTGTGGGTGTCAGTTAAACACAGGCGTAAAGGGGCTTAAAGGCAGATAAATGGTTTTTCTACTGTGTAGTTTGTCTGCTAGAGTGACATGCATCATTATTTGCTGTCAGGTAATTAATTGATTTCTCTGATAAAATTACCATTTGTGAGGTTTATTTCAATGCTATATTCCTTCTGCGGTCTGTTTCATAAGCTCAGCAGACAGAACAAAGAGACTAGTTTCCCTCGTGAATCCAGTTGTCAGGGGCTTGTCGTTTGCCAGAGTGAGGGAAAGACTGGCCATCTATTTCTCCTTGCTCTCAGGCCTACAGAATGTGATGGCGTTATCACATCACAGATCAGAAAAATGCTTCGGAAAATAATAAAAAAACATCCGGCGGGGGATGCCCTCCATATCCCAGCACCATGAGAAAAGCAGAATGACAGGAAGACCTTCCTCAACCCAAAAGAAGGAAAAAGCCTGTACCATAGTGAAGACTACAGGTTTGAGCTTTCAAGTCACCAAAGAAAGGGTACATTTTCAACATGGGGTTTGGGGATTATTTTGGCAAGTGTATTTCTCAGTTTGGGAAGTATTTTTTTGTAGAGTACATCACGATACAGATTTGTCTTTCACTCAAGTTGGGAAAAGTCCTGTTGCTATTCTGCTTCTCTCATGGTGCTGGGTTATGAAGGACATCCACCTCTGGATGTTTGCACTCTGCACATATGTGTATGTTCAGATTTTATTTGGTTGAATAGTGATTGAGTCTGCAGGCAAAAACTGGGATTAAAGAAAGCATTAGAGAGGGAGATCAAGTATTATTAAAATACTTCTGCCATGTTAATAAAACAGCTGTCTGGTAAGGGATATGTTGGAGGGAAAGGAGGTGGAGAAGCTGTGCAAGTGTAAGATGTTACATATGAGTGGATGACATCAAGCTATGGCCTGGAAGAAGCTTTTATGAATGTATAATAAAGACACAGGACAGAGGGTTTTGGGGACTCAATATAGCCAACATTCTTTGTGAATATGGCACTTGAAAGATTGCAAATCAGCACAGTTGTTCAACTGTTGTTCAGCATGGCCGAATGGATAAGAGAGCCAGTGTGATGATGGCGAAGTAGCGGGTACCCCTATACTGGTCAGTTGGATTAAAATGTTGACTTCTTGTCCTTGACTTGAGGACATAAATTACAAGTACCCCAGAAGTCATAGTGGGTTTGCCTGATGGTGAGGGACACTGGTAAAAAGATAAGTAGCTCACATGCAAAAATCAGTCCAGTATGGACTACGCTTGAAACAAAGCACAGTGAAACTTTATTTGGTGCTAATATATAACAAAGCAAAATGGAAGTGTGGCATCTTGTTCAAGAAGCAAAGGGTGTAAGTCAGGTATTAGATGATTGTTATTTTGTCACCATGATTCTTGGATAGTGGACCCAATGCCTAGCCTCAGATTGGTTGAAATATAGGAATAGACTCATGCTGCACACATTAAATGGGGGGTCTTTATTGGGAAAGTGGTCAGACCTCATGTTTTAAAGGCCATAAGTTCATTTTCAAACTGTCGTTCAGAGAGAAAGTGCAGTTTTTCTGGAGACCGCCTGGGGGTGATCATTAGGGCTACATTCATTATTGTGTGATGCACTTGGCAGGTGGCTTCCTGTTCTGTGGAAAGAGATAGAACCAGATGGAATGAAACCTGGTGCAATGAAGTTAATTCTTTCACTTTTAACCCATTAAAATTCCTATCATTTGAAAATGAAGAGTAGGCAGTTGTCCCAGCTGAATGTTATAATTAGAAGAAAAAAACACCCACGACACAATCATTCTGGTTGTATGGTGTTTGTGCTCTGAGCTGAGATTGTTCTTTTGTGACATAAAAAAAGGGAGATCGAGGCACTAACGAACAATTCAGGTGTGGTGAAGATGGATATTGTATCTAATAATATATCGGTAATCTTTGGAACAACTCTTTCAGCACTTCTGAACATTCTATTGGCCACAATATTAACATTTTGTCATAATTTTTCATTTGCTGCTTTATGTTTGTAGAATGCTGGATCATTTGTCCCAGGATACACTTCTCGATCACAGCCACCTCCTCCAGGCCCAACTTATCCAACATCGACAAGTTCAGTAAGTATCCATGTTGTTGAGTTTATTAAATGCATATTCTCATAAGTCTTTCCTTTTCTGTTCTATGGTTTAGAGGTGCTGAATGGTGTTCTTTCAGTTTAGCATCAAATGAAGAAGGAAGAAGAGAGATTGATTGATTTGTAATGATATTGCAAATAGTCAAGTTTGTCTCTAGTATGTGTGATTTTGTTAACGTTGTACATCCCTGTTCCACCAATTGGTTGTAGGATTATATATCTTTGGCTTCATCTTGATGTTGATACTAACAGCGTACTTACTTGAACAATGGCAGGCTGTCTTAACTCAACCACAGGAAACCTTACTTACATTTATGTGGGGATCTCTTGTCCAGATGTAACACATTTATAAAAGATGTCGTTTTCCAGGTGTAACACATGTATTTTACAAATATCTTGTCCAGGTGTGGCGTTTACATTGATCAAAACAATGTTTTCCCATAGTGAATTTGAATAATGAAGACACAAACCATAGATTGTACGATTTATTGCCTAACATAGTTCGCTGCATCTCATCAGGTGCATACTGCAGAAGTCACAAAACATAGAGTAAGATAACTAAATAAATGTGTATATTTCAGCTTGAATGATGTATCTAGTTATTTTACTCTATGTTGTGTGACTTCTGCGGTATGTACTGACGAGATGCAGCGAAATGTGCCAGGCAATGAATCATACAATCTATGGTTTGCGTCTTCGTTATTCAAGTTTACATTGATAACAAATGTCTTGTTCAACCTCTGCATAAAGTTTATATTTATTTTAAAAAATGTCCCAGGTGTATCGCTTACATTTATAAAAAATCTTGTCCAGATATAGCTGCTTTCTGGCTAGTGTCATTACTTCATAGAGCATGTTTATTGTGTATTTTATGTAGCTATTGGTCATGTTAAGTCTACAGTAAGCCAGGAGAAGTTGGCTACAGGATGAGAATATCTAACACACATTACAGGACAGGTATTCAAACCTCGGTCAAGCTTAGAATGTTTTGAAAATAAATTCTATCCCATGCACAATGTGGTAACTACTTGGGCAATCAGGTGGCCATTATTACTGTCTGTACAGACAAACTTTCCCAGCATGCACCAGGAATGTCATGGATGCCGTATTGAAAACAGATATGGAAAAACTTTCCCAGCACACACCAGGAATGTCATGGATGCCGTATTGAAAACAGATATGGAAAAACTTTCCCAGCCCACACCAGGAATGTCATGGATGCCGTATTGAAAACAGATATGGAAAAACTTTCCCAGCACACACCAGGAATGTCATGGATGCCGTATTGAAAACAGATATGGAAAAACTTTCCCAGCACACACCAGGAATGTCATGGATGCTGTGTTGAAAACAGATATGGAAAAACTTTCCCAGCACACACCAGGAATGTCATGGATGCTGTGTTGAAAACAGATATGGAAAAACTTTCCCAGCACACACCAGGAATGTCATGGATGCTGTATTGAAAACAGATATGGAAAAACTTTCCCAGCACACACCAGGAATGTCATGGATGCTGTATTGAAAACAGATATGCTAGCGGCTGATGAATATTTTTTGCATTTTTTTTTGTTAAATAAAAAACTGTCTTGAACTATTCTCAAAGAATGAATAGCAAAAAAAAAAAAAAAAAACTGAATTGTTACTTTGGCTCATCCTGTCTTAGAATGAATAGAGCGGATGAAACATTAGTCCTTTAATTTTTTTCTGGAGCACACTGTGAAAAGGTGGTCTTAACGTAACAGGTAGTATCTACGAAATAAATGAATGAACTTTATTTTGGAGAACTGTTTACTCTGAGTTGTGACTTTTAACTCCCCCTGTCTCACGCAGTTGTTACATGAACCCACTGTGAATAGTTATGTTAACTCCTCCTATCTCATTCAGTTGTTACGTGAACCCACTGTTACTTGTTACATTAACTCCCCCCTGTCTCATGCAGTTGTTAAGTTAACTCCTATCTCATTCAGTTGTTACGTTAACTCCTCCTATCTCATTCAGTTATTATGTGAACCCACTGTGACTTGTTACATTAACTCCTGTTTCATGCAGTTGTTACATTAACTCCTATCTCATGCAGTTGCTATGTGAACCCACTATTACTTGTTACGTTAACGCCATGTCTCAGACATTTGTTACATGAACCAACTCCGACTTGTTACTTGAATCCACTGTAACTGGTTACGTTAACTCCTTCTGTCTCAGACATTTGTTAAACAAACCAACTCTGAATCACAACTTTAGTCCTCCTGTCTCAGACAGTTGTTTCATGAACCCACTATATTTATTTTTTGTTGTTGCGTATCCCTTACGGGACGTTGCAGTCAACACCAGCATTTTCAGCAGCTGTTGATGTACTAGGCAAGTGTTACGTTCAGTAGTTTGCCATTGCTTTCTGAACGACCGGCCCCTATACCTTTTTCGAAAAAACCAGCACCGCTGGGTTTCGAACCCGGGTATACGGACTCACAAACCGCGTTCGCAAGCCTTTAGCCACAGAGATGACATGTTACTTTAATTCCTCCCTATACCACAGCTTTATTATTTCAGGCCCAAAAATCTACTTGATTTGCACTTCCTTGGATTGATAAAGTGAAAGTAATAAGTACCATAATAGTTAAAATTCCAACTGTTTTTCAGAGTACGTATACAAACCAGACAAGTGGCCAAGGGAGACCTGCCTACGGAAGTCAGCCGCATACAAGATACTTCTGATGCGATCATTGAGACAGCAGTAGCACAGAACAACAAGAACAGTCAGCTTGTTGAGTAGTTATTGTCAGTAGCATATGATTCATGTTTTTTTTTAAATATGGGGTTATATGTGACGTCTTATTCACTTGGGTATGTTAATGTCAGGTTTTATTCATTGACATTTCTTGTGACACCAACTCTGCGACAACACAAAGCACCTTTTCTACTCATAAATCTTTTGGTGGAGACTTCAGTGTGTTTAAACAAAATAAGATTAGCCTTTTGCTGTCTGTTTACCAGATTAAAGCTTGTTGTGCATGGTAATATATTCTTCATGCGTTGCATCTTTTCATTGGACAGTTGATACTATGTAAATACTGAATATTTAATGCTTGAATGTGAATTCTGAAGGAGTGTGCAACTAAAAAAGGTGTGTGGCTTTTAAACAATGTGATTTAATTTCAAACGGCAAATGTGTATATACTGTGACTAATGCAGTTGTCATGGTGAAGTGGTTATACCACCTGCCTCGCTCTCAGGTGATTTGTTTTTGGACTCCATTATTTGTTTCTTGAGCGAGTGTTTTTTTTTCATTCGGAGACAGCTGGGGGGTTTGCGATGCAGCTCATGATCTTTGCAATGCATTTGGCAGGTGGTTAACTGTTCTGAGGAGAGACCAAGCTACATGAGATAAACTAGGTGCAATGAAGTCGATTCTCTGGCCATTTAACCCATGTTTCATAGGGAGAAAATGGTGGATGGATTGGCAAAGTAGCACAGAATGCGATGAGCAGGCAGGTGTACTGTTCAAGAAAACAAGCGGCACATGATGATGTAACTTAGCGGTTGTTGCTGTGATCTGACAAGTCAAGATATACAGTGCAGATCTGGGACGCCAGAAATAGTTCTTCTTATCAGAAATTCCTCTTATAAGAGTTCAAGGATATAGTAATGCATTTACAACATACAATGTTGTTCTTCATAACAGAAATTCACATCTGAGATCACCCACCTTAAGTGGTTTGCACTGTAGTGTGTAAAATTATACAAGGTAATGGTCATCACAGATTGGCCAAGAGGTTTAACATGTTCACGCTTAAATTTCCTGTGTGCTGATGGTGGGTTCTTTCCACGCTGGTCATTTGGTCTTCAACATTGATTTCTCGTTCAAAATGCAGTGGCAAACTACTGAACATAAACATTCCCTAGAAAATCAACCTGAGGCTGATTTGCAGTATACTATAAAGAATTAGAACAAGAATTGGCATTGCGAAGGTAGCCTTTTGCAAGATGAAAAACATATTGACCAATAAAAAGATATCAATTGAAATGAGAAAAAGAGTGTTGAGGTGCTACATAGAACCTATACTTTTGTATGGATGTGAAGCGTGGACAATAAGCAGTCAAGCTGAAAAACAGCTGATGGCTGTGGAAATGTGGTTTCTGAGGAAAAAATGCAAAGAATACCATGGACAGACAGAAAAACCAATGAACAAGTCCTTCAAGAAACAAATGAAGATCGTAAACTGATTAGAGACATTAGACGTAGACAGTCAAAATGTTTTGGGCATGTTATGAGAAGAAATGAATGGGAGAACTTGGTGACAACTGGCAAGATCGAAGGGAAGCGCCCAAGGGGAAGACCAAGAAATAAAATACCTGGATGGCTTGGCCACATGGCATGGTCGAGACAGGAACACGGAGCTGATCCATGACTTTGGTGATCGAGTGAGATGGCAGAATATGACTGCCCACGCTTACCGGCATGGCACATGATGGATGGATGGATAAAGGACTTGCAACATGTTTTACAGTGGTCATCATACGCCGCTGGATGCCAGAATGACATTTCATTGGTGTGTCTAGTTATTCCCTGCAAGCCACATTGACATTTCATTGGTCTGTTTAGTTCTCCCCTGCAAGCCAGAATGACATTTCATTGGTCTATTTAGTTCTCCTCTGCAAGATAATGACATTTAATTGGCATGTCTAGTTATTCCTTGTAGTCCACAATGACAGTTTATTGGCGTGTCTAGTTATTCATTGCAATCCATAATGACATTTTATTGGCATGTCTAGTTATTCCTTGCAATCCACAATGACATTTCATTGGTATGTCTAGTTATTCCTTGCAATCCACAATGACATTTCATTGGTGTATCTAGTTATTCCTTGCAATCCACATTGACATTTTATTGGTATGTTTAGTTATTCCTTGCAATCCACAATGACATTTCATTGGTATGTCTAGTTATTCCTTGCAATCCACAATGACATTTCATTGGCGTATCTAGTTATTCTTTGCAATCCACAATGACATTTCATTGGCGTGTCTAGTTATTCTTTGCAATCCACAATGACATTTCATTGGTGTATCTAGTTATTCCTTGCAATCCACAATGACATTTCATTGGCGTATCTAGTTATTCCTTGCAATCCACAATGACATTTCATTAGCGTATCTAGTTATTCCTTGCAATCCACAATGACATTTAATTGGTGTGTCTAGTTATCCCTTGCAATCCACAATGACATTTTATTGGTGTGTCTAGTTATCCCTTGCAATCCACAATGACATTTCATTGGCGTGTCTAGTTATTCTTTGCAATCCACAATGACACTTCATTGGCGTGTCTAGTTATCCCTTGCAATCCACAATGACATTTCATTGGTGTGTCTAGTTATCCCTTGCAATCCACAATGACATTTCATTGGCGTATCTAGTTATCCCTTGCAATCCACACAATGACATTTCATTGGCGTATCTAGTTATCCCTTGCAATCCACAATGACATTTCATTGGCGTATCTAGTTATTCTTTGCAATCCACAATGACATTTCATTGGCGTGTCTAGTTATCCCTTGCAATCCACAATGACATTTCATTGGCGTATCTAGTTATTCTTTGCAATCCACAATGACATTTCATTGGCGTGTCTAGTTATCCCTTGCAATTCACAATGACATTTCATTGGCGTGTCTAGTTATCCTTTGCAATTCACAATGACATATCATTGGCATGTCTAGTTATTCCTTGCAATCCACAATGACATTTCATTAGCGTATCTAGTTATTCCTTGCAATCCACAATGACATTTAATTGGTGTGTCTAGTTATCCCTTGCAATCCACAATGACATTTTATTGGTGTGTCTAGTTATCCCTTGCAATCCACAATGACATTTCATTGGCGTGTCTAGTTATTCTTTGCAATCCACAATGACACTTCATTGGCGTGTCTAGTTATCCCTTGCAATCCACAATGACATTTCATTGGTGTGTCTAGTTATCCCTTGCAATCCACAATGACATTTCATTGGCGTATCTAGTTATCCCTTGCAATCCACACAATGACATTTCATTGGCGTATCTAGTTATCCCTTGCAATCCACAATGACATTTCATTGGCGTATCTAGTTATTCTTTGCAATCCACAATGACATTTCATTGGCGTGTCTAGTTATCCCTTGCAATCCACAATGACATTTCATTGGCGTATCTAGTTATTCTTTGCAATCCACAATGACATTTCATTGGCGTGTCTAGTTATCCCTTGCAATTCACAATGACATTTCATTGGCGTGTCTAGTTATCCTTTGCAATTCACAATGACATATCATTGGCATGTCTAGTTATTCCTTGCAATCCACAATGACATTTCATTAGCGTATCTAGTTATTCCTTGCAATCCACAATGACATTTAATTGGTGTGTCTAGTTATCCCTTGCAATCCACAATGACATTTTATTGGTGTGTCTAGTTATCCCTTGCAATCCACAATGACATTTCATTGGCGTGTCTAGTTATTCTTTGCAATCCACAATGACACTTCATTGGCGTGTCTAGTTATCCCTTGCAATCCACAATGACATTTCATTGGTGTGTCTAGTTATCCCTTGCAATCCACAATGACATTTCATTGGCGTATCTAGTTATCCCTTGCAATCCACACAATGACATTTCATTGGCGTATCTAGTTATCCCTTGCAATCCACAATGACATTTCATTGGCGTATCTAGTTATTCTTTGCAATCCACAATGACATTTCATTGGCGTGTCTAGTTATCCCTTGCAATCCACAATGACATTTCATTGGCGTATCTAGTTATTCTTTGCAATCCACAATGACATTTCATTGGCGTGTCTAGTTATCCCTTGCAATTCACAATGACATTTCATTGGCGTGTCTAGTTATCCTTTGCAATTCACAATGACATATCATTGGCATGTCTAGTTATCCCTTGCAATCCACAATGACATTTCATTGGCGTGTCTATTTATTCCTTGCAATCCACAATGACATTTCACTGGCGTTGTCTGTTTATCCCTTGCAATCCACAATGACATTTCACTGGTGTATCTAGTTATTCCTTGCAATCCACAATGACATTTCATTGGTGTGTCTAGTTATCCCTTGCAATCCACAATGACATTTCATTGGCATGTCTAGTTATCCCTTGCAATCCACAATGACATTTCATTGGTGTATCTAGTTATTCCTTGCAATCCACAATGACATTTCATTGGCGTGTCTAGTTATTCCTTGAAATCCACAATGACATTTCACTGGCAGGTTTATGTCTCGCCTGCACATATGACAATCACATAAACTGTGAACAAGTGGCCAACCATTGTACACATTTGTATAAAGAATCAGTGTAAAAATGTATGTCACTAAATTATGAAACATGTACATGTAAGCAGATATTTAAGATGCTGTAAAAATATATTTGTATACATTTCCAGCATTCTGGATGAAATATGGCCAGGTACAAACGGTGTCTGTGACCAGTTTTAATCTTTGTCCTTTTTTCTGGTAATACTTAATGTTTCATTGTCTTTATTTTTCTTGTTATGGGGCATCCTTTTCCTAAAATGGCACCATTTGTATATATGTAGCATAGAAAATTAGTTATATAGCCTTTTTCCTGTTCTCAGTACATTAGAATTGTTTTCAATATTTTATCTGTGTGTATGTGTGTGTGTGTGTGTCTGCTGTAGGCTGGCACTTGTATGAATACTGTTGTTTTATTTAATGTTGAAGCTTAACTCTTGAGAAGGCCATTATTGAAAGGCATGTGTTTAATATGTTTGAATGAGGTAAACGTACATCACCATCACATTATGTTGTTGATAAATGTGAAGTTTACCACTCACAGATATTGTGTGTAATAGTGGAAAACACATGATGCTGGTAATATGTTTGAAAGGTTACTATTCACAGACTATATGACATTGATATGTTTGAAGTGTTACCACTCACAGCCACTCTATATTATTGATGTTTGAAGTGTTACCACTCATGGCTACTGTATTTTATTGTTGTTTGAACCACTTTATGTTACTGATATGTTTGAAGTGTTATCATTGACAGTATGTTATTGATATGTTTAAATATCATCCCTCACATCATTGTATGTTTGAAGTGTTACAACTGACAGTATGTTATTGATATGTTTAAATATCACATCACTGTATGTTATTGATATGTTTTAAGTGTTACCATTGACAGTATGTATTGATATATGTGAAATGTCGCCACTCACGTCACTGTATGTTTGTTTGAAAGCGCTAAGTGTAAACACACATTACAGGCAGGTTATGTTCTTGATGTTTAAATTGTTACAGTCACTGTATATTATTGGTGTCTTTGAAGTGTTACAGTCACTGTATGTTATTGGTATCTTTGAAGTGTTACAGTCACCATATGTTATTGGTATCTTTGAAGTGTTATGGTCACTGTATGTTATTGGTATCTTTGAAGTGTTATGGTCACTGTATGTTATTGGTATCTTTGAAGTGTTATAGTCACTGTATGTTATTGGTATCTTTGAAGTGTTATGGTCACTGTATGTTATTGGTATCTTTGAAGTGTTACCATTGACTTACAGTCACTTTATGTTATTTTGTTTGAAGAATAATAATAATTCTCATTTTCTGTTCTAGTAGTGTCTACAGAAGAAGCCCATATTGTATAATTTATTTTTCGCTCGCTCGCTTTGAACACAAGCGTAGTCCATATATGTGCTACTATTTTGGTGCTCTGGACCGATTTTTGCGTGTGGGTTAGCTTTCCATTACCTGTGTCCCTTGCCATCAGGTGAAACCTCTATGTCCCCAAGTCAACATTTTAGTCCAACTGACCAGTGTAGGCGTTTAACATGCCACTCTGGCATCAGCACACCGGATGTTTAAGAGCAAGCGCTCTTATCCATTCAGCTTGCTGACTTCATTTGTATAATATGTATTTTCAGTGACTAAGAGAAATATGCCTGGTGGTTTCAGACAATAGCATGGAATAATAACATCCATAGAACTGATTCAGAAGAAGAGTGGTCAAGTCTAGGGGATGGGCATTTTCCCCCAGGACCATCGGTGTCCACCTCATAAAGGGTATTCTCCCCTCAAAGATAGGAACAAAGAGTTAACACTAAAAGGCACTTTATATTATTGTGATTATTTTGGTTAGCTTGAGACTTGTTTAATTAACCCTTTACAGGGCAGAGCGGCTGTTAGCGGCCGATCGCTTAAACGAGCGAATCGGCCGATTACATCCGATACTATTATGCATTGTTAAAACGTGATCTCTCGGCTTTCCGACACTTCCGACGGCTACTTTCACCGATAGCTTGACAACGTGGCCGCCATTTGTAAACACGCTACTATGAACTTGAACGGACTTTTATGGACTTTTTTGGATAGTTTTCGGGACTTTTACGCTGTTTTTCAAAACGTATTTCGGCGATTCTTCAAGTGATAGCCGAGATTTCGCTCTGTTCAATTTAAGTGACATTAAAGGGCACGAAGTTGACTATTAATCGGAGCTAGATATCAGTGCAAAGCGTTACTTTGCATTAGCAGTCATGAGTTGGACTTTAAAGAAAGTGATTATGATTCTGAAAATGTGTTTGTAAATTGCCGTATAGATGACGGAAAATCACAAACATGCTGTATTTCGTAAATATTTGTGTTCATATATGGATTACCAACAACAATCACATGAGTAACATATTCTGCATGCTTTTCCCTTCATTGTGTTGTTTATTTAACTAAAATCGGTTGACTAACACCTTATTTGTGATGTTTTTATTAACGCGACCCGAAATTTTACCAAGCCTGAAAAAATCGTGCCCGTCCAGGGCTACAAAACAGACAAGCGTCTGCCCTGTAAAGGGTTAAGTCATGTGCATTTATGTTTTTGTTGTTAATAAAATTATGTAACATTAATGTTGGAAATGTATGGGAAGGTGACAGAGAAACCAAAATCACTTACAACAATTATGCTATAACATATTTGAAGAAGCTGAGATGACGGCACTGTGATGGAAACATAAATGTCACCAATAATGAGATTAATATTGCACTATTGTAACCGTGTCAATCCGACTGCATTTCTAATGAATATGCCTTCGTGCTTTAGCTTTTGTCCCTGCAAGTACAACAGATTTCTCTTCTTGTTTCTTACCATTCTACTTTGGAGGACTTTTGTCAGACACTGTTACTGCTTATTTATCTGTTGTGGTGGCATTGACAGTTGGGAGTTAGAGACACAAGCTTCTCTACCAAGACATGGGGCATGATCTGTTTTAAATGTTGGTAAATTATTTTCTGTGCATATGTGTAAATAATAGCACTTAGAGAATAAATAAAAACTCTATAAAAACACACTGATTAATTATTATTCTTTTGTTGTTGTTCTCTGAATGTAGCAGAGGCCCTCAACCAACTCATGTGAAGCCCATTGTGGACTTGTTCATGGTCGGTTGGGTTTTGTAGCTTATTTTCAACAGAATGAGATAACAGATAACTATTAGTAGTATTAGTATAGTTTAATTCCAGTGTGAACAGATGAGATAACAGATAACTATCAGTATAGTTTACTTCCAATGTGAACAGAATGAAGCATTAGCCAACAAAGCTAAATGCCCAGGTTTATCGTAGGTTTCTCAAAAGCTTCAGGATTGTTGTTGCGATAATGCTGTCCTCCAAACAAGGCTTTAAACAAATCATCCCTGTTGGGGGGAAAAGAAAGAAAACAGAAAATGTAAACATTTGAAATATTTGGCATCAAGCAGTTTCATGTGAAATATCTGGCATCAAGCAACAGTTTCATGTGAAATATCTGGCATCAAGCAACAGTTTGTGCTTATGTTGAACCAAACCAGTTGTGATGGAATTAAGTTCCCCTCTTTGTTGATAATGTTCTTATGATTGACATCCCCACATATTCAGTATTCCCATGAGTGCTCAGTCCCATGATGCAGCAGCCATCTCCACTCACTGTTCCCATGAGGCATAGGTTTTTTTTTGGTGCTCGCTCGCTTTGAACTCAAGCATAGTCCATACATACTATTTTTATAGTAGTGATGGATTGAATTTTGCATGCAGGTTAGCTTTCCCTATTAATAGTGCCCCTTGCCATCAGGCAAACCCACTCCGACTTCATTCATTGGCACCTTTCCGTCTTGACAAACGATAGTTTGGTACATTGTGCTTCAAAAAGGCTTAATAACTACAACCCATGGCGGTGGCGAGTGTGGCTGGTAAGGCCAATTCTTGCAGCAAATGTTTGCCCACAGTAGATGCATGTGAAAGCATGGTCATTTCCACAATTGTGCACCATCTTACGTCTCTCACGCTCTGTGTGTGCTTTATCTGCAATCATTTTCTCTTTTGTCTTTATTCTTCTTCTTCTTCGTTCATCCGGATTTTTTTTCGGATGTGACTGCGTTGTGCCTGTTTACAGCAGAGCTGTGTTCTTGCGCCGTTAGGCCGACACATCCGACTTCTGCGGGCATTTGTTGACCGGGTTAACCTTCCCGGGGTTTTGTCTTTATTCCATTTCTGATGTTTGCCCTCCATGCAACACGTTCAGCGGCGACTTGCTCCCAATGTGCATTATCTATGCCTGTATCAATCATGTCCCGCTTACACACATCTTTGTATCGTAGTAGAGGCTGACCCTGAGATCTCCTACCCGTCTGTAATTCACCAAAAAAGATGTCCTTTGGTATTCTACCATCATCCATCCTCCTAACATGTCCTATCCATCTAAGTCTATGAAGACTGAGCACGGAATACACCGTCACACAACCTGATCTTTCCAATACTTCAGTATTTGTGATTTTGTCTTGCCACTTAATACCAAGTATTCTTCGCAGACACCGCATATGAAAGCTGTTTAAACGTTTCTCTTGGCGTGAGTAAGTTGTCCAGGTTTCACTGCCATAAAGAAGAGTACTAAGGACACAGGCTTGGTAGACGAGGACTTTTGTTTTGGCAGTAAGCTTCCTGTTCTCCCAGACTCTTTTTGCTAACATGTTCATTGTTGTTGCTGCCTTGCCAATCCTGATGTTGATTTCCTGATCGAGTTATAATTTGCTATTTACCTCTGTTCCTAGATATGTAAAATGGTCTACTATCTCCAGTTCGCCGTCGTCAATAAAGATTGATGGTACACCATGTGCACCTTGTGACATAATCTGTGTCTTCTTTTTGTTAATTGTTAAACCAAATTCAGAACAAGCATTGGAGAATGCAGATAGTAGATGATGTAATTCTTCCTCAGAGTGGGTCGTAATCGCAGCATCATCTTCAAAAAGCAACTCTCTGATTAGTACCCTCCTAATTTTGGTCTTGGCCTTCAATCTCTGAGCATTATAGAGGCCAACATCTGAGCGTGAGTGAATGTATATACCGTCATCCTGATCACGAAAGGCATATTTCAGTAGAAGTGAAAAGTATATCCCAAAGAGGGTGGGGGATAGTACACAACCTTGCTTAACTCCACTCTTGATTCCTAGCCCCAAGCACCCATTGAAGCAGGCAGGCTGTGGCGGATCAGCACCCAATTGGCTGGGGGCTGCCCAGCTTGAGGCGGGCGGTAGCTGATCAGTGACACCTGTAGGTGTCTCCCACCGTCAGAGGCAGCGTGTGGCGCCCCATGTCTACACCAACTGACAAGGACTTATAACCCGTAACAGTTGCCTCTCGCTTTGATTCCGAGACTGGTTAAGACCAGGGATGGAGTTATTGCCTCTCCATAGCACAAAGCCTGGGCTAAAATAAAGAAACCATGTGTTTGCCCATGCAGCATGATCCCTCTCTCGGCCCGCCTAGTTCACTCCAGAGGAAAGTTAACACCCATACATCTGGAACAAGACAAGCTGCAGAAGCTACCGGATCAGCAAAGCAATGCTCTAACTGTTCTCCTGTTGGAGCTTCGATCCTAGACCAGCTGCCAACCAAGGCTTAGGGCCTGGTCTGCCCTGCCATGACTAAAATCTGCCTTGATGAAGATTTGAACACATGACCGCTGGGTTGGTAGGTAAGCATGCTAACCACCACACTCCGACTTCAGAGGTACTTGTAATTTACGCCCCCTAGTCAAGGACAACAGGTCAACATTTTAGTCCAGCTGTCCGGTGTAGGAGTTGAACCACTAACCTTGGCATCAGCACACTGGATGTTTAAGAACACTGTTCTTA
The DNA here is from genome assembly GCA_963921405.1 of Cepaea hortensis. Classification (NCBI taxonomy): domain Eukaryota; kingdom Metazoa; phylum Mollusca; class Gastropoda; order Stylommatophora; family Helicidae; genus Cepaea; species Cepaea hortensis. The sequence goes on along the minus strand of OY992876.1, from coordinate 171,488,699 downwards.
TCCATTTGGCCATGCGGACCTACAGGCACAGGTTGAAATGCGTCGGAGATGCATCAGTAGCGCCTAGCCAGGTCGGCACTGCACTGATGATATTGGCACTGGTCTTCTCACTGTTGATATGCTGTCAGAGCTGTCGTCTGCTAGCCCTGGATTAAAATCTCTCTTAAGGCAGGACATTATTATAACCCAAGGCTCTGAGGCTGGTCCAGTTTAAGTTTCCTGAACACTGAGTTGACCAGCATAATACGGCTTGTCATTTAGTCAAGGAAATAGGGCCTAGCATCATATCCCTGGGGGAGCTGTGGCAGTGTGGTGGCTAGCTGCTTACCTACCAACCCAGTGGTTATGTGTTCAAATCTTCATCAAGGCAGATTTTTAAAACTGATCGGGTCTTCCAGGTCGACCCAGACTAAAATGGGCACCAAAAGTGTCCTGGGAAGTAAAGGCGGTTTGAATGGTAATGTTACAGAAACAATGTACATATACTGCTGTGGTTTCAGAAGAAAATACATGATATAACAGATCTTGAACACTGGAGAAAACTGGCTCACAAAATACATCATGTCTTGGAAACTGAAATACTTTGCAGTAATGGAAGGCATGAAGAAGCAGGGTTCAATACAAAGGTGAACAAGAAACAAGAAATGAGTACCAAAGATTTCTCTCAGGCTAAGGAAGAGAGTTGGTCACTCAACCTCATACAGGAATCATGTCTCTTCACACCCATACAGCATATCTGTTACATCTACATCAGCTGGAAGAAGTGTATGTGTTGAAGAGCAGAACCCTGTACAAACTTACTTCTGCTCCTCTGACCACGAAGACTTGTCATATGGTGTCATGTAGTTTTTCAGCTTTTCTTTCACGTGATATCTGAAAGTTAAACATACTGAAATACAATATTCATAGAAACACCAGAATACAATTTTTGGACTTTGAATGGAAAATATATCACGTAACATGTACTTGAACAGACTCCAAACACAGCTCACCATGGAGTGTCTGCTTTGTTATCATTGTGAAACTTGAATATCATCATTTTGAGTGTACCAAGTTCAACAAAGGATCTATCAAGACCTTTAGAAGAAGGACCAATCAGGAAGGTGATAACCATCAATATCTTGACTGAACACAACACATGACCATGTTCCACAACAGAAGAGGACACAACGAACTGAAAAGTGACGTGTACAGAATGAGACTGGCCCCGTCATCTCAGTGCACATACAGACAGGCAGATCAGGTAGTTAAGCTTAACTGGCTGCTATGTTTTGTTGATTGGGATCTGAGCCTTCACCAGTGAAAACAATTACCAGACATTAATATACAAAGCACAAATGTTACATTAGCCATTTTTTAGCCAGCGCGTTAGCAAGTTGATGGAGAACCTGTGAGGATGTCATGAGCTCGGTCGGACACAGGTTCGGCGCCTGGAAAAGTGAGGGAACGACTGGCCACCGATCCCTTCCGTATATTCAGACAGACAAAATGTGATGGCACCATCACATCACAGATCCATAGCAGGAAACTGCTTCAGGACAATTCTTACATTTAATTGTACAAGGTTATATTTAACAATAAGGCTCTCCTCAATCAAAATGGTATTGACTGCTGTTGAGCTACTATTAAAAAAACATATGATTGAACACAAAACATAATTAGGAAGCTTGATGAAATGAAAGACACCTAGATTTGCAAGTGAAAATGATGACCAAAGTCTTTGTCAATGAACAGAAAAACAAGAATTGTTATCTAGACAGTTCAATATTTCAGAGTAAAATTTATTTCACTGTCTATAGACATTGCATCTATCACTTTCTGTAGCGCCTTCTGACTTGCTATCAGGACAGTGTCATCAAGCATAGCATAGGTTATTTATATTATAGCCACCAACTGCAATCCCTGGCTTATTTTCTACAGATCTTATTTATTGTATGCTCATTATATAATAATCTCAAATCATGAGAAAATACTGTCTGATGCCCTTCTTTATGCACTCAAATGTTCTTAAATGGTTGCAGATTCTTATAGTTGCTAATATGGCTTCATTATTCACAAATCTTTGATGTTAATGTTTGTTCTAGTTAGTCTGATTATTTCCCCATGTTTCACATTGTCAATCACTTTTGTGTACTTTATGAAGCACTAGCAGACCCGGGCCCGGCTTCGCCCAGTCCCTGGTGGGGAGCATCTCATTTAATTCATATAAGTAGTCATATAAGTTCTCGTTTACGTTACCGACTATCTGTCTGTCTGTCTGACTGACCCGGCATCACCCAGCTCCTGATGTGGGGCATCTCATTTAATTCATATAAGTAGTCATATAAGCTCCCGTTCCCGACTATCTATCTGTCTGTCTGTCTATCTGTCTGTCTGATCCGGCCCGGCTTCACCCAGCCCCTGATGGGGAGCATCTCATTTAATTCATATAAGTAGTCATATAAGTTCCCGTTCCCGACTGTCTGTCTGTCCCTCCCTCCCTCTCTGTCTGTCTGTGTAATCATTTATTGGTTGCAGTTAGAACAACCTTAGATAAACGAAGACCAACTTACAAAAAGCATTAGAAAGAGCACTTGAAAGATCTTTACATCTTCCCCAACAATTAACTTGGGTAAATGGAGCGGCGGCAGCAGCAGCAGAAGAAGAAAAAGGAGGTGTAGAAGCTGGGAGGAGGAAGAGGGAGGTGGAGGAGGGAGGAGGAGGGAGGAGGAGGAGGGAGGAAGAGATAGGCGGAGAGAGGAGGAGGAAGGAAGAGGAGGGAGGAGTAGGAGTAGGGAGGAAGGAGGAGGATGGAGGAGGGAGGAGGAGGAAGGAGGTAGAGGGAGGAGGAGGAGGAGAGAGGAGGAGGAGAGAAGAGGAGGAGGGAGATAAGGGAGGAGGGAGGAGGAGGGGGAGAAGGGAGGAGGAGGGAGAAGGAGGAGGATGAGGGAGGGAGGAGGAGGAAGAAGAGAGGAGAAGGGAGGAGGAGTGATTAGGAGGAGGAGGAGAGCAAGGAGGAGGGAGGAGGAAGAGGGAGGAGGAGGGGAGGAAGAGGGAGGAGGAGGGGGGAGGATGAGGGAGGAGAAGAACGCAGGAGGAGGAGGAGAGGGAGATGGAGGTGGAGGAGGGATGTGGAGGGAGGAGGTAGAGGGAGGAGGAGGAGAGAGGATGAGGAGGGAGGAGGAGGGATGAGGAGGGAGGAGGGAGTAAGGGGAGGAGGAGGATGAGGGAGAAAAAGGGAGGAGGAGGAGGAGGGATGAGGGGAGACGTAGGAGGAGGAGGAGGGAGTAGGAGGAGAGAGAAGGAGAAGGGAGGAGGAAGGAAGAGGAGTGATTAGGAGGAGGGAGGAGGGCGAGGAGGTAGGAGGAGGAGGAGGAGGGAGGAGGAGGAGAAAGAGGGAGGAAGGAGAGGGGGAGGGGAAGAGAAAGAGGGTAGGAGGAGGAGGGGAGAGAGGAGGAGGAGGATTATAACGCATATGCCTGTAGATAACTGCAGCGAAAAGGTGGGTCTGTCTATCTATCTGACCCGGCGTGGCTTCACCCAGCTCCTGGCGGGTAGCGTCTCATTAAATTCATACAACGAAATAAAGTAACTTAAAAGAATGTCCTTCCACACACCATCCATTATTTCTAATGAAAACCGTTTCTAATCACCTGCATGACTGTAGATAACTTCGTAAGGATAAAAAGATGAGTTACAATGTTATGCATTATGCATTATTTTTATGAAAACTTTGAAAATGCCTTAAAGATTGTATCATTATTTATTATAACTCATATGCCGGTACATAACTACAGACAAAGAGTTTATAAATCTTTGAAAACGATGCAACAATATGACTATAGGTTACACAGCAATGTTATTAAAAGTTATGCCCCTTGAAATAACTTTTCTAGAGTTAAGTCCCCTCGCTGTATATAAATTACAATGTAAAATGAAAAATTAAATAATATTAAGTAAGCAGCCGATTTCACACTAAAAAAATATCACAGTTGGCTGCGCTGGAATGAAAGGAAGACGTGTAGAAAATTTCGCCTCAATCGGATGGGCCGTTCGCGAACGCATAAAGGACATACACACCCACATCCTTTTTTATATATAAGATAAGTACAGATCTTTGTTTACTTCGTAGTTCTTTCTACCACTAAAACATACATAAGAGAACAAAACTTACCTGATCTTCCTACCCTTACTGGCACGGGTATCCACTTTTCGCTTCTGTTTATTTCTCAGCCGTTGAATTTCCAGCCACTGCCTAAATGAATTACGAAGATACATGCATTAGAAAGTTGAAGCCATCTTAGGTAGTGACGATCGCCCTGTACTAATCATGACTACTACATCATAGATGGCATAGACAAGAACCATTTTGGAACTTCAAGAATAATTAGAACAGTGTGGATTAACTCTGAAAGTATGCAATGGTTTACGTGTCAGGTTTTAGTCAGATATGACTGAGCTACCATATGACAGTAGGTGGTACTACCTGCTTTCCATTAGCGCCTAATGTTGGGCGGCGCTTACCAAACCTGACACCACACATTGTGCCAACGGCTTCAGGAGAGTGCAATTGGGAGGGTACCAGCTTTATCCTGGTGCCAGGAGATGCAACCTAAAGACTAAATGTCATGGCAGGATAGACTAGGATTGAAGCAGCATCTGCAGCTTGTCGTGTTCCAGATGTATAGGTGTTATGTTTCCTCTGGAGTAAACTAGGCAAGCCGAGATAGAGATCATGCTGCATGGGCAACACATGGTCTCTTCAATTCAGCCCAGGCTTTGTGCTATAGAGAGATATAACCCCATCCCTGGTCTTAACTGGTATTGGAATCAAAGCGAGAGGTAGCAGTTATGGGTTATAAGTAATTTGCATTATAGTGGGAATGACCACGTGTTCATATGCACCCGTTGTGGACTAACATTTACAACGCAAATTGGTCTGGTGAGTCGCATTCGCTACCACCATGGGTTGTAGTTAGGCCTTTTTGAAGCAAAATATAACAATCTATCGTCTGTCAAGACGGCAAAGTGCCAGTAGTAAGTAATGGCTTAGTGCAGGACATTCTCTTGGGGTTTTCAGTTACTTTTCACGCGTAATGGTTATATGTTTTAATGGCTTCCAAAACTATTGTGACATTAAAGGTGTTAGTAAAATGGGATACTAACAATTTATAACCAAGGTGCACTTTACAACGCAATCTTCCTACCAGCTCTATGCTACCAATGCCAATCCTGGACGACAGAAAAAGAGAAAAGAAAAATTAGAACAGAAATGAGGTTCCTGAGAAGAATACTCAATGTATCAAGAAGAGATAAGATCAGAAATGAAATCAGGACTAAAGTGGGGGTTAAAGCAGCACTAGATTTTATTAAAAAGCAGCAAGTCAAATGGTTTGGCCATGCAAGTAGGTTACCAGTCAACAGCATACCACAACAAGAAATGGTGTACAGACCAGAGGGAAGCAGAGGAAGAGGTCGACCATGTAAACGTTGGGCGGAGGGAATAGCAGAATCCATGGGAATATTGAACGAACGAACTTTATTTTAAAAGGGTAACAAATTGGGCTCGCAGGCCCATCTTACATTCGGCCCTTTCGATCACTCATCTTTCATTCTTCAAATGTGCATGTTACATTTACATAGGGAAAAAAATATTGTCATATTGATTTTGTAAGCATAAACAATGCATATTACGCATAGTACATTCACATGGGGAAAGAAAAAAAATTGTCAAATGAAAGTTGTAAACATAAACAGTGCATATTGCAATGTTGTGAGACACATCCCCCATCCACCCTCACACCCCGTAGCCACCCACACATCCCTCAGCCACCCACACATACCTCCACGCACTCACACAGACTCAGGCGAACATACATGCCACCACCCACCCACTGATCCCCCACCCACACATACATCCCCCACCCATCCCATAACCGACATGCACACACCCACCCACATATTCTCCACCACCCACCCACACACCCGCAACCACCCAGCAAAACACACATCACAAAACCACACACACACACACATGTCAACTCACACATCCCGCACCTATCCATACATACATCCTGCACCCTCACAATTTTCCCCACCAACCCACACACACATCAGCCAACCTACACCCACTCACCCACCCAATATCCGCCACCTCTCAACTACACATCCTTCACCTATACACATCTCCCCACACATATCCCCCACCCATAAACACCCAAAACCACGCACCTCCCACCCACACACACCCCACCCACACACATCCGCCGCTCACACACATCTTCCCACAAACACACACATCCCCCAACCATACACTCATCTCTCACACACATCCACCCAACCACGTACTCATCCATCAACCACTAACACCCACCCGCCCATCAACACATGCATCTCTCACATACCCTCCCACCCACACACGCCCCAACCACTGTCGCGAAATCATTGTAAATTAACAATCTGATGATAAAAATAACAAGCGACAGGCTGTATTAACAGCTGCATTTGTTTACTACGAGTGGCAGGGAGATGAAACGGCACCGCCGTCCTTGAGAATTACATGGTGGACGGAAAATGTTGAGGTTATTTTGCTGACCAGCAGGGTCAAAGAGAGACGGGGGGATGTTGTTGAGAGAAAAAGGGGAAACTACTCTTGTGACATTGGTTGAACAAGGGGGAGAGAATAATTCTGAAAGAGTTAGTTGCCCTTGAGGACACCTGTGTTGACATCAAAGGAACGTCACTAAAACAATCCAAGGCTGTTTGACAAAAACATGACTTGTTTACAGTTAGTGTAGACAAGAAAGTTGACTTGGGTTGACGTGTTTCATTACCGCAGTTATGAATTCGGAGAGCATCTACCGTGTTTAGATTTACTTAAAGTTAAATAACATGTGTCTTTATGGCAAATTGTAGAGGCCATCCAGGAGTAATGCGGTGTTTCATAAGATTCCCCAACAGTTACGAGGAAGCTCTACATTGGGTTTGATGGAGTTCCACTCTGATTAAGAAGAACATCAAAATGAACATTCACTTTATTTTATAAGATGAATAAATACACAGAGGAAAGTGTAGTCAGCACTGTTTATGCTGGGCCTAGGATCCAGAGGGTCCATACGAAACTGACTCAGTTGAGAAAAACATTATAAACAATTCTTTTGCAATAGGGATTCACCCAGGTTGGGTGATACTCGTTTCTTCACCACATACCACTGAACACTAGTGAGTAGAAAAGAACATTGAACATGGCGTTCTCGTGGAATAATTTAGTCCAGTGAAGAAGTACTTTAGAACCGTTTGTGTGTGACAATCTAGAAAAATGGATTAGAACAAGTGTGAGACCTGTGACATTGAAACCTAGTTTTCACGGTACAGAGATCCGCACTTATCTGAGTCATAGGGACCTTAGTCTTTACCGTGAGTGACAGATCCATGATTAATGTTAAACGATAACTATTTTCGGAGGATCATGCATCTAGTCGACCCAGTAGATATCGGAGAAAGTCAACGTCTGGAAGAAGAGACGCATCAATGGGTGAGGTCTTCATGTGCTAAGCTATCATGCTGTGGCGTACCCTTGCTATGATGATGATGATCTGACTTGGCTCCTGATCACTGGTCTGATTCTACATACACATTAGCAGATTCGACACACATTCTACACACACTTCTCACACACATACTCTTTGCTTTAATAAATTATTTGTTGTATTTATTTGTTAAAGCTAGAGTTGTTGAGTATGTTGTGTGATCCAGGGGTGAGTGAGAGTAAGAAAGGGGTGTCTACAGACTGAAGGAGTTTTGTGGACGGATTCTGGTGGTTTCTCTAGGATAATAATATTGGGTTAATAAAAATGTGGGTGTTGATTCCCCTCACTCCAGGGACGACAAAGGATTACTACGACAACCACCCAGCCCACACATCCCCCATCCTCACATACATCCGTCATCCACCTGCACATCCCACACCTCCCCCACCCCACACAAAACTCCACCCATAAACATATTCCCCCACACACACACATCCCCACCCACAAACATCCTCACCACCCACTCACATTTACCCCATCCACACTCCCACCCACACAGACATATCCCATTCATAGACACCCACCCCCCTCCCCACAATCTCCTAAACACCCATTCACCCACCCAAATACACATTCCCTACCCACAACCCCAACATACTTCCAATAATCCTCCCACATATTCCCCCCTCCCCCACACACATCCCTCACACACACATACATCCCCCACCGACTACACATCCCTTCACCCATCCACACATCACCCATAACCCCTCCACACATACATTCCCCACACACATCCCTCACATACACATCCACACACATACATGATCACTGAAACTAATATCGATATATGAAGCCCATAATTGGGCACTCTCATGAAGTTTATACTTCACCAACACGGCAAGGTACAAAAGGAACATGATAAGATGAGAGTGAGATAACCAAGGGAAAAAAAAAAGGTTACTACATCATGAACGCCTGAAATATAGGCTTTAAATATTGGCCTTCTGACCTCAGTGTGAATATATTAAGAGGCTGGGACATAAGGGGATCAAGGGACAGCCTGAGACACATGACATTATAACTTACTTGTTGGCCATCACGGGATCTGTCTCTTCATTCTGCTTCATCTCAATGAGGTCTCTCAGGCACACATGGTAGAAATCATTGTCATCAATGATCTCATGATCAACCTCTGCTTCCTGCCTGGTTCTTTGTTTTAGCTTGATCTAACCACACAGAAAAAAAAAAATCCAGTAACGCATACAATGCTGGTAATCCAACATATGCAGTAACTGACGACACAATTCTGGTCATCTCACAAAAAACAGTGTATTTATATTACAAATAATTTCTCAGAATTCGTAGATTTGCACAGAACACATTAAGAGGATGGATGATAGTAGAATACTAAGGGGCAGCTTTTTGGTGAATTACAGACAGGTAAAAGATTTTGTGGTCTGCTGAAATATGAAGATGTGTGTAAGCAGGAGATGAACGATACAGGCATTGATATTGCAACTTGGGAGCATGTCGCTTTGTATGGAGGGAAAAGATCAGAAACAGAATCAAGAGAAAGGAGAAAATGATTGCTGACGGATCACACAATGAGCGTGAGACATCAGATGGAGCATGATGGTGGAAATGTCCATGTGTTCATAAGCACCATTTGTGGATGAACATTTACCGCACAAATTAGTCTAATCAGTCATATTCGCTACTGCCATGGGTTGCAGTTTTTATGCCTTTTTTTAAAGCATAATGTAACAAACTGTTGTCTACCAAGACATCAAGGTGCCAGCAGCAATTTCACAGTACAAGATAAGCTACTCATATTTTGATCAGAGTAACAAGGTGGTAGATGTGATCCAGAAGGAGAGAAGAGAAAAACTACCAAAGATATATTCAACAATATAATATACTACGACAAAACATGCTCCATAAATTAACAATGACAGCCACCAAATGGTATGTACATTTTGGTTCGTACATGTAAATTTACAATTTCCCATGATTTCCACTGGTTATAGATTTCGGCTTGGTCTAACTCATCATGACCATTTTGTGATGAATCTTCCTGATTACTACTGTTGGATTTGGGGAATTAGTTAAGGAACTGGTCATAATGATGGCAGGGCGGTCCTGACCTACAGCTAACACCTCACAACAGGGACAATCAGAATCCACATATTGACTTTTGCTGGAAGAGACAGACTACTTATTAACTTGTCCTATATGCAATGATGACCCTTCATCACCATAACATTAGATTACTACAACAAATATGTGGTCCAATGGAAAGTGATAACACTGATAACATAAGGCTAAGGCAAATATATCTGCACAGTTAAAAAATAGTAAAGTTAAATAAATTAATTAAGTCACACTGGGTTCTAGCTAGGAAATGCTGTGTCAGTTTCATACAATGGATCTGTGATTTGTTTATTCATGTCTTTTGAGCACATGACGCTCATATCATACTGCCCACCTATTTCATGGGGATGTAATGATCAAACTGGACTACCAGCATTGCATAGCGGACAAAATGCTCAAGATTGTTAGGCCATGTAAAATAAGCGGACTATTAAATTCTAAAAACGAACAGATGAGTATTTTATCTAGTTTTCCAAGCAATTAGGAAGTACAGGAACATATATTACCTCCACATCATCATCATCATCCTCGACCACCCTATCCTCGCCAGCTTTGCCGTCAGTTTCAGTGACCGGTTTGCCCAGTATTCTGTAAGCTGATCGCTGCTGATGTAGTCGTTTGACCAGTCTATCACGGTTAACCAAAATCTGCAGGTTTATAAAGATGTAACAAATTTAAAAACATAAATTCTGAATACGTTATAGTTGCATGTCATTTTTATTTCTACTAAATTGTAGTTATGAAGTTATATATAATAAACTGTAGATAAGTAATTCAATGTCAAAACAGAAGTAATAAAATAGTAAAACAGAATAACCATTGTGGCGCTCAAGGAACTAAACATGTTACAGTCAATCATGATATGAGAACAACTTTTAACCCAATAAGACACACATTGAGAAAATCAGCTAGTAGCTCAACTATAACATGAAAACAAGCAACAAAAAGACAGAGACAAAGGTGATAGGCAGACAGCCAGAAGCCCTGTTAATAAAAATAAACTCTGAAGAAAAAAAATAAACAACTCTGAAAAAAAAACAAAAAAAAAAGCAAATGTAATTATCTAGGGTCAATTTTCACTTCTGATGGAAGAATTAATAGAGAAGTCAATGTACTCTGTGCAAAGATAAATCAGGTACTGGGACAACTAGCACCTCTGATGCATAGAAAGATATCTCCATAACTACTAAAGCAAGTCTCTAAAGAACTATTTTGTCTGGCATTATGCTGCTGATGTCAAACATGGATACTTACTGCAACTAATGAGCTCAAAATCATAACAACAAATATAAGATGCCATAGAAGAGATGCAGGAGCAACTGTGGGAGACAGAATTATGAATGTGGACATTAGAAGACTAGGTCTTAAACCAGACATGCAATTCATTAAACAACAGATTAAATTATTTGGCCACCTCACAAGAATTCCCTGGTACCACGTACATCAAAACGATGGAAATCAAAAAGACACTAGGAATTTCATCATCAACATCAGGTTAACCAGTCTGAAGACTAGTGTTGAAGTTGTCACTACACACTACAATGTTCTTAGCAATAATGTTGCTGCACATAAGGAGAACATACAAAATTGGAGAGAGATGAGTATCATGGGAAGAGAACTAGAAGAGATAGCAAAAAATAGACCTTAGTATGGGTTTTTGATGACTGATGACCCCTGTGAGAAATATAATAATTCTATGTCAGATGTGATGTTGTAAGTCTCCACATATATGATGTGAAAGCTCATTGTATGGGTGTCACCAAAGGTAAAACAAGTGTTCCAGTGGCATGGATGGAATGGCTAGCTAATGCATTACATGGAAAGTCTGAATCGAAGGTTCACTGTGTGGATGTAATTTGCAGACTGAATTCTTCTGGTTTCTGGAGGAACAGCCTATGGTGAATGAAAGGCCCAATATACGGAAGTGAGGCTAAGCAGTCATGTGCAGGACATGACGATTCCTTGGGTGAGCCCAATACCAGAGTGCTATGTGTCTGCTCTGCAATTATGGAAGCCTCCTTGGATAGTGGGGAATACCCATGGTCTGCCCCTGCCTTCCCTTGAGGACTGACCGGATGCCTTCAGCTGTTCTAAATGGGCCAGCTGGGATGGAGATAACAACACAATAGTGAAAGTCAAACGTCCTACGAAACACCCGGGAAAATTTACCCCGTCAACAAATGCCTGAAGAAGTCGAATGTGTTGGCAGAAAGGTGCAAATATTGCAGCTTTGCTGTAAACAGGCACAACACAATTAAGCTCAAAACAAATATTCCAGACGAACGAAGAAGAATATACTAGATGTATCAGTGCAGGATGTGGTATCTACATAACACAGAACTAACACGTATGACAGCAATGCAATAAACCTTAGCAAACTGCAGGTTTAATATTGCCAAAAGCAACAATAACTAGTTCCTAACACTTCAACATCAGTGCACTGGTCTTCATAAACTCGCTATCAACTTTTAGGGGTGGCATGCATTCACCCTTGTGCAACATAATATTCAAAGCTTCCTGTGTGATATCTGCAAGTGTTTGTGATTCACCTAAAAGTTGCCATGCTTCCAACAATGATGATTCTCAAACATTCAACCCACAATCCTGACTCAATGCACAGTCACAAATGGCATAACCTTAGTTTGTAACATTTGGACTACTGCAACATAAGCTGGGGTGAAAGTATCCACACATTGTCAGAGAACTACACCCCCCTAATACAACCCATGGTGTTTCTATCTAAACAGCAGACATAAAGCAGAATTTAATCAGACACTCTTACCTGTTCTATCTGTTTCAAAACAGACACTTCAAAGGCAGAGAAATTCTTGGCCTTGATCTTTCCCTGGGTCAGTCTTGTCTTTTCATCCCATTTGGACAAAGTGTCGTTTCTATCATTTGAATACATATAATAAATATACAAGTCATTTCCATCCACATAAAGAAAATACAAGAGATATGAACAAACACAAAAATGAATGCTAAAAGCTGTATATATAAAAGAAAGGGATGAATATCATGGATAAATAAGATGGAAAATAAACAAATCCTAAACAAACTCAGGATCATAAAATAGGCACCGGATAATTTCCAAACATTTCTGAGAAGGCAAGGTGGCAGGGAAGGAAACAAACCATTCTCCCTCACAAGGCCATAGCCTAGAATACGCAAAGGTACCATGACAGCAGGGAAGATGTCAGCACATTTGTCTGCCAGTCCAGCAGTCATGTGTTTGTATCCTCATCAAGGTGGGGATTTATTTCACTGACCTCGACTCTCAGGTCGATCAGTCTAAACATTTGTACCAGGACGTTTCCTGGAAAGTAAAGATAGCTGGCATGACCACATCCCCATCAAGTGCTGATTGGTGTAAGGAGATGTCAAAGATAGGAGGGATTGACATGAGTTGGTTAAAGGCTTAGAGGGTTTAAAGACAGAAGAAGAACACCATATACTCGATACACTTTAAGGCAATGAAAAAGGTCCTTTACTTACAGGATTCTTATACAACTGTGTGGAGCCACTGAGGAAGTATTCTCTGCAACATCATCATCATATGCTATGCCAATAAGCACACATGTTTCGCCATCTCACACAATCATCAGGATCGTTGATCAGCTCTGTGTTCTTGTTTCGATCATGTTATGTGGCCAGCTACCCAGGTATTTACTTCTGTCTTCCCCTAGTCTTCTTGCTTGTTGTCATCAAGTTCTCTAGTTGATTTCTTCTCATAACATCACACAACAAATTTCACTGCCTACATCTAATTTCTCTAATCAGTTTCAGTTCAAGCTATTATCCATTCGTCCATGCTGACCTCCATAAGCAAACTTGATTGGCATGCTTATAATTTTTTTTACAAAGAACCATATTCTGTATATAAATGTTTACAACTAGGGAGCAAGTACCACAGTTAAGAGAACTTAGCAATGTGCAAGAGTGGATCAAACATTATTATTCTGTATATAAATGTTTTTCCCTGTAGTGAAAATATTTTCAGAAATGTAGAAGATATAAATGGAATCAGCATTGGAGGACGAAACATCAATATTAGATATGCAGATGATACAGTATTGATTGCAGACAATAAGAAGGATCTGCAACAATTAGTAGATGCAATTGTTGTACACAGTGAGCAGCTGGGGATAGAATTAAATTGTAAAAAGACACGGGTTATGGTCGTCACTAGGAAGAACGAAGTACCACAATGTAATATACAAGTAAATGGGAATATTCTTCAACATGTGAATCGATGCAATTATCTCGGAACAGTCATAACATCTGATGGGAGATGCCTTGAAGAGATTAGAACAAGAATCGTCATGGCGAAAGTAGCCTTTAGCAAGATGAAAAACATTCTGACCAATAAAAAGTTGTCAATTGAAACGAGAAAAAGAGTGTTGAGGGGATACATAGAGCCTGTTCTTTTGTATGGATGTGAAACTTGGACAATATGCAGTGAAGCTGAAAAACATTTGATGGCTGCAGAAATGTGGTTTCTGAGGAAAATGCAAAGAATACCATGGACAGGTACAAAAACCAATGACCAAGTACTACAGGAGACAAATGAATCATAAATTGATTAGAGAAATTAGACGTAGACAGTCACAATTTTTTGAACATGTTATGAGAAGAAATGGATTGGAGAACTTAGTGACAAGTGGCAAGATCGAAGAGAACAGACATGGCACATGATTGATTGATTGATATAAATGTCCAAACTGGGAGAAAGTACCACAGTTAAGAGAACTAAGCAATATGCAAGAGCGGATCAAACATGGCATACCTGAAACTTTGAAAGTCTTTGTGCCTTTTTGAAAGTGTCTCTTCAACTTCTTCCACATCAAGTTTACGTTTCAAACGGCCTTGATTTTGTTGCTTGTTCTCTGTTACAGCATCAGTCTCCATTTCTTCTGTTTCTTCCTCTTCTCCTGGGCTGTCATCGTCCTCATCCAAATCACCTTCTTCCATACCATTATGTGACCCATTCATTTGACTGTTTTTGACAGTCTTCTCCTGATCATCATCATCAGCTTCAGATTCACTGGTGATCTCCTCATCGGAATCCCCAGCTGGTGTTTTACTGTGATAAGACAAAACATATAAAACTATTAAAATGTTCACAAAATGTTCAAAGTGCCATTGAAATCAACACATCTGAATGTTCAGTTGGTGTTTCACTGTGATAAGATCATACGCATAAAACATATTAAAATGTTCAAACTGCCAATGAAATCACATGTGAATGTTCAGTTGGTGTTTTACTGTGATAAGATCATACGCATAAAACCATTAAAATGTTCAAACTGCCATTGAAATCAACACATTTGAATGTCCAATTAAGCAAAAACATGAAACCATTAAAATGTTCAAACTGCCATTGAAATCAACACATTTGAATGTCCAATTAAGCAAAAACATGAAACCATTAACATGTTCACAAAATGTTAAAGATGTTATTGAAATCAACACAGCTGTAAAATACCCTTACCGATTGCTTGACAGTGTAGAAACATGAACATTTGCACGAGGTTGCAAGAGGTAAATATTTTTTATAAAGCTAATTGTTTTAGCATTAAAGGTCAGTGATGTAGAGGAGTGAAGAGTTAGGCCTTCTTATTTATGAGACCATGGTAATATGAGGTTTACCAGTTCCCTTCCTTGCCATAATTTCCAGAGAAATCTGTAGCTGGTGGCAGTTTTAATTAGGCTGACTAACCCTAAAGCCTCACTGGCCAGTAAAACAAATTGAATCCTAGGCCATTTATGCCAGAGATTTAACCATTAAGTGACCAAAGCTCTGTGTCCTAGT
The DNA here is from genome assembly GCA_963921405.1 of Cepaea hortensis. NCBI lineage: Eukaryota > Metazoa > Mollusca > Gastropoda > Stylommatophora > Helicidae > Cepaea > Cepaea hortensis. The sequence goes on along the minus strand of OY992876.1, from coordinate 171,473,225 downwards.
CCATTTATGCCAGAGATTTAACCATTAAGTGATCACAGCACCGTGACCTAGTCCATTTATGCCAGAGATTTAACCATTAAGTGACCACAGCTCCGTGTCCTAGTCCATTTATGCCAGAGATTTAACCATTAAGTGATCACAGCTCCGTGTCCTAGACCATTTATGCCAAAGAATTAACCTTTAAGTGACCAGAGTTCCATATCCTAACCATTTATGACAGAGAATTAACCATTAAATGACCACCGCCCAGGCTTATTGGTATTGATTAGGATAGAATATAAAATACTGATTGCCTATATTAAGATAAACCAACCAGTGCATTATGCGAATGTTAAACAGATGATATCTCCCCCGATGTGTCTCCAACCTTGACGTGGTGGGGGATCTTGCGTGTCCCATCGACCCCATTCGCTTGCCGATGGATGAAAAACTACATATCGGACAGCTTATGGGATAGGGACCAGACCAAGAGAGACACAACCTGCTGCTCTGCAGGTTAGACTGAGGATAGCAGTCAAAAATTTAAATCAGGCGCACGAAGGCAAAAGATCTGGTCCGGACAATACCCTAAGGCTCTCTGTCGAGGGTTGAGGCTGAACGCCTCTAAGCCACAAACCCTCGGATCTGAGAGCCGGGCCCATACCCACCCTCCGAAAAATAGAGGTGAGATACTGTGCAAGCTACATGCCCAGTTCTGATACTTGTTCGAAGGCTCTCAGCTGGGGGATATGAGGGATTCCCGGAAGAGAGGGCCTGGCCGTTTCTCGTTCACTGCTGCACGGAGGTAAGGTGCTGAGCCGGCAGCACATGTAGCCTACCTCTTGAGCGAGTACAAAAAAGTCAGAGAAGTGCCCCAGTCGAATGGAATGGTTACGAAAACTGTCTGTATCTAACTCATAGAGAGTAGACAAAAGTGGAAAAAACGTCTCAATAACACGAAATGGAACGCAAGGCTAGCGAACCCATTGCGTGGTCCGAAGTCAAAAGCAAAGCTTACCGAGTGGATGACGCCCACAGTCTGACCGATCCTGGTGTGTGCTTGAGCGGCCAGTGGCAATCGAAATGCCCAACACATGGAAGTGAGGAACTAAAGCAGCCATGAGCACGACGTGGCAACTCCTCGGGTGAGCCCAGTCTCAGAGCAATATGTGCCGGCTCTGCAAGTATGGAAGCCTCCTTGGATAGCGAGAGAATGCCCATGATCTGCCCCTGCCTTCCCTTGAGGGTTGACCATGATGTCGTTGACCGTCCTATCCTGACCAGCTGAGATGCGGGCGGCATCACAACAATAAGTCTAACGTGCCTCGAAACCCGAGGAAAGCTAACCTCATTAAAAAATGCCCGCCGAAGCCGGAAGTGCTGCACGGGTGGCAAAATAAAAACTGGTACTACGCATTTACGTCCGAGTGAAATGTCTCGTCCGAATGTCTCTCGTGCTAGGAACAGCTCTGACTACCTAGTTTCCGAATGCCGCTCTTGCTCGGAACAGTTCTGACTAGGTAGTTTTCCTAATGTCCGCCGTGCCTGGAACAGCTCTGAAGGGCACAAGGACAAGCACATGTCCGAAAACTCGCTGAGTGGATACCATCTGCAGACTTTTCTGGTTTGTGCAGGACTGGCCCGAGGTGAACGAAATGCCCAATATATTGAAGTGAGGAATCAAAGCAGCCATGAGCAGGACGTGATGATTCCCTCAGTAAGCCCAGCATCAGAGCGCTATGTGTCGGCCCTGCAACCATGGAAGCAACCTTGGATGGCGGAAAATGCTATGGACTGTCCCTGCCTTCCTTTGAGGGATGACAGTTGTCTTCGACCGTTCTAACTTGGCCAGCGGTGTAGCAGATGGCACCGCAAAAGTGAGAGTCTCTCAGGAATGCTACCGGGTCAAAAAAGCACGCTAAAGTCGATGTGTTGGCCTATGGGCCATCTGAAAAAACACTCCGGATGAACGAAAAGAAGAAGAAGAAGAAACAGATGATATATATGCTAAGCATGAACAATGGATGGTTTGTTCAGTTTAAATGAATTCAAGATTTCTCAAATGTGCAAACAATGAAACAAGTTGAAAGCAACAATCAATAGAGAAACTTACCTTTTGCTTGATTTCCCTCCTAATTGCAAGAGTTGTAGCTGAAGGTCAAGCAGTATCGACACAAGTTTCCTCACTGAACTATGAACTGTAAAAAAAGATATACATCAAATAAACATCTTGTCCTTTAGATCCAGTCTCTAAGTTCTGATTGTAATTGATCAGGATCACTTACATTGCACATAGATACCCTGATAAGTGCTCCCATCTCCAACCATTGACCACACAAGGAGAATCTCAGCACAGTGCACCAACTTGGAAATTGTGCCGGTTGATTCAGCCTGCTCTTTCCAATGTATTTGTAACATGCACATGGGTCCTTTGAGCTTTTCACCTTTGTCTGAGAAGGTTCGTTGTCTGATCCACTGCCCTAGGAACACTGGGGTGTATATAATCTTTTTCTACCAACCTGTCCACTATCTTCTTCCTATGTGATCCTATATTTCTAACACCATTAATCTACTAGTTGTCATACTGCTCTATAGTCCCTCTCTTCACATGATGTGACCAAACAATGGTGCCTGCCATTACCAGGTCACTCTCCTACTTCTGAGTTAATGTTATGTTAGTTGCATATCCTTTACAGGCCGTTGCAGCCAACCCCAACATTTTTGTTTTGGCTGTTCGTGATCTCTGGGCAAGTTTACACTCAGCAGTTTGTGATTGCTTTCTGAACAACCAGCACCCATACTATTTCGAAAGCGGTGTGTGGGATTACGAACTGCGTCTGTAACACCTTCGCCATGGAACCGGCAGTTCTGAGTTATTTGTAATTCTTCTTCTTCTTCGTTCATCCTGAGTTTTTTTTCGGATGTGATTGCGTTGTGCCTGTTTACAGCAGAGCTGCGTTCTTGCGCCGTTAGGCCGACACATCCGACTTCTGCGGGCATTTGTTGACCGGGTTAACCTTCCCGGGGATTTGTAATTGACACCCTACACGTCAAGGATGATAAGTCAACACTGACGTCCAATTAACCAGCACACTGAAGGAACCCACTACATACTGGTCACAAAAAGAAAGTTTAAGCACATTAAGCTGCTCAGCCACAACAACCATTGTAAAAATCTACGCAAATCGATCTGCTCTCAAATCACCTACATCTGCCTTCAAACCCGTTATGTTGAGATTCTGATACTGCATTCACCACCCCAAACCATAACACCGGATGGCATATATAAAAAGTCATGATATTGTTTACAGAAAAACAAACCAAGGAAACAGCAGAGGAAACATTTAAACCAAGAATAAATGACTACAATCTGCCAATTACCATTCTTGGCCTCTTTTCTGAAGCTCTCCTGTTGGATAAAATCTGCCCATGTGTCAGGTTGTGGTAACCTGTTACAGGCTGTGACCATCTTTTGCAAGGCAATTCTGCTTTTGATCAAGTCGTCCCAAACACCTGTAGGGCAAAGTTGTAATTCTTATTTTGTGCCAATATTCAATTACAAAACATGCAGATATCACATTTATTTAATAAATTCCAGACCACGGTCTCAAACTGTAACATTCAATGAAAACTAATGCCATTGTTAGCATGATGTCTTAACTTAAATGATAAGGTGGTAGACAAGGCAGATTTTTATAACCTAAAAACAATCTGTCAAATTCCATTAATGCTTAAATTTAAAAAAAAAGACATGTCTACTGATAGCATCCCATAAAGCACTCTCCATAACTCTAGTGATGACCCATAAAATTGCACTACTGGTTAGAATGAGTCTAAAACTAAACCAATGACCCACACAGCCTGTCTGCTTTGCCATGGAAATTCCTATTTAATACTTCAATGGCATGATAGAAGGTGCTGCTTTCACTTCTCCTTCATTCACTCTGAAAATATTGTGGTGTTGTAGTTTACAGTGAAGCTGTGATAACCGTGCTTTACAATTCAACATGCCAAATTTCATCATAGCAAATTCTGGAACTCTTTGATCCATACTCTCTTTGCCAGGATGTAGTAAAGTACCCATTTCCCAGGACCACAACTTGGAGGGGGTTTGGGTTTTGGCCAGTTCTGGTTTCTTGATCTTGACAAAAGCAGTTAAGCTATGAATTGCTGACTGTAATCATCTGCTTTTCTTAATCTCAGGTACTAAAACTTAGGATTTGTATATTCTTTAAATAAAAAAATTAAAAAAACCAAAAATAAAAAAACCACCCAGCTTAAAACTAACACATAAATGGGTAAGTCATCAAATAAGGCATAGAATGATTAATGTGACAAATTATCTTTCAGTCTCCCCCCTGTACACACTGTGTTAGAGCCCGCTGACAGTGAAATACTCGAAACCCATGGAGGAAACATTACCAGCTTAGATAAGAGAAGTAACGGCTGCAGCAGGATATAATAGGACATAAAAACAGATAGGTACATGTAACTCCTGCAAAAAAAGTGAGAAATAATAGACAGCTTACATACCTTCTAGCAAACTCCAATATGGCAAACGTAAATTACAGGGGGGTGGGGGGAAATCAATGATGATATAACCAAAAAAAAAAACAATATAATAAAAATAAGTTATACTAACGACACAACGAATCAACATTTTGATTATAATAATCTCCCTCAGGAAAACCATAAACATATCTAAAGAAACATAAAATTTGATAACATTAAAAGGTAAACAGAAACAGTCTAGGTCTGACACACTGCTAGGATATGTGTAATGGTCTAGTAATGTGCCATAACTAGACTTTTTTCTGTGTATCTTTTAATAGAACAGTGGTTGAACTTATCAAGATCACATATGTTTATGGATGAACATGACTGGCTGTGCTGCTTAGCCCGGCACTTGATGATGAACAATTATCCCTCACCGTATCTTTCGTACCCATGAAAAGTCTACCTACCTAGTTGGTACATCACTGCGTTTCCTTTTGCTCTGTCATCAGACTTGTCTGCTGGTGGTAACACATCAGTCGCTATTGAACAGAAAGATGGCAAGGCCAACTTACAAACTGGAAGCAACATTTAACAACATAAGGATGACTTAATGCATATCTCACAAATGTTCAGTTTTAAGAGAGGGGTAGGTGTTTCAGTATTTGAATATCTTGGTAACAGTAGGTGGAAGATGCAGTGAAGAAGTTAAATGTTGAATAGCTGAAGCAAAAGCAGCATTTCACAAAGATCAGAATATTCTATGTAATACAGTGGTTCTCAACCTTTTTTGGCCCGTGCCCCCCTTCACCATATTTTCAGAACGTCATCCCCCCCCCCCCCCCCCCCATTCCTATCAAAAATTTGACACGTGCCCCCCTTCACCATATTTTCAGAACGTCATCCCCCCCCCCCCCCTTTCATATTTCCTACCTAAAATTCCCCCACCCCTACACAGTATACGTAAAAATGGAAGGTAAATATGTTAAAACAGGTCTAGATATCCACATAAAACATGATTTGTGGGTCTGCTTACTTTATAAAATGAATTTTAGAAGGATGAGACATGCATAACTGTAAAGTATGAAGGGAAAAGCAATATCAAGTAATCGGTTCTTGTATTAATGCGATCTTGAAATGATCTTCATTCCCCCCTGGAAACCCTAAAATTCCCCCCTGGGGGGGGGGGGGGGGGGGAATTCCCCACTGGTTGAGAACCACTGATGTAATATATCTTTATCAACTAAAGAGACAAAGAAAATCCTTAAGAGTTATACCAAGACAATCTTTCTGTGCAAAAGTGAATCATCAACAATCAGAAGATTAGTGAACAATTGTGTGAAAGCTAGTTTTTTTTTTCCCCCTGTGTCGCTCGCTTTGAACTGAAGCATACTCCATAACGTGCTATTATGTCTAGTGCACTGGACTGATTTTTGCATGTGGATTAGCTTTCCCTATTACCAGTGTCCCATCAGGTGAACCCACTCTTGACTTCTGTGGTACTTGTCATTTACGTTCCCAAGTCAAGGACGAGAAGTCAACATTTTAGTCCAACTGACCAATGTAGGGGCTGAACCTACTACCCCGACATCAGCACACCGGTTGATGAACCTAAAATAAGTAACAGGCAATATCCTGGGAAGTAAGGGAGGCCAGCATAATACTGACATTATCACCAATCAAATCTTGATCAGTCTAAAAATATGAGGCTTGCATCACATGGATGTGAAGTGCGGGCAATGAGCAAACAGGCTGAAAAACATCTGACGGCTGTGGAAATGAGGTTTCTGATGAGAATGCAAAGAATACTATGGACAGACAGAAAAAGCAATGACCAAGTCCTACAAGAAACAAATGAAAATCATACACTGATAAGATAAATTAGACGTAGACAGTCACAATTTTTGGTCACATTATGAGAAGAAATAATAAGTATAAATAGAAAAAAGTTGGAGAACTTGGTGACAACTTGCAAGATCAAGGGGAAGAGAACAAGGAGAAGGCAGAGAATATCCAGATGGCTTGGCATTGTGGTACAGTCAAGACAAGAACACTGAGCTGATCCCCGACTCTGGTGATCGAGTGAGATGGTGAATCATGACCGCCCACGCTTATCGGCATGGCACATGATGCATGAATGCACGCCATATACCAAATTTTTGTTAAAAAGGGCCAGAACAGGACACCACAAGAGAACAGTTATTTAGACTAAGTTGGCTTCCTACCCCCTGTGTACATATGAACTGGCAGAACAGACAGCCTAAGATATCGCATTAGACTGCCACATATTTTGCCAACTGTCAGCTAAACATTAGCCCACAGAGACAAATATCCACTCAAAGTTATTTGGGTGTCTCAAAGAGCCCAACCATCCTAATAATAATGTGTCCTGAAGCAGTTTCCTGCTAAGGGTCTCTGATGTGACAGATTCATCACACTGTATAGGCCTGGGAGCAAGGAGGAACAGGTGACCAGTCTTTGCCTCACTATCGTAGGTGATGACCCACACCCGGACGTGCTCATGACATTATCAGGGCAGTTCACTACCACATGTGGTAAAGCGCTAGCTCTTAATTACAGTAACATACTGGAAAAAAACTGGACTTCCCATTTAGACACTAGAACAACAGCGAACAAAAGATGTGCATCCGCTGTTAACTTTTTACTTACCTTTAATTGCCTCAGTTGATTCATCTTTATCCACTTCCAAACCATCGTCCATATCGTCATCATCATCCTCACTGTTTTCTAATTTGTCATCATCGTCACTATTCTCCTCTTCGCCAAAATCATCATCATCTTCAATGAGACTGCCTTCATCCTCTGATTGCTTGTCCTGACTGTGGATGTAAACAAAAAGAATGCAACAGAGATTCTTTAAAGAATAATATCAATCAGTCAAGTGCCATCTCCGCAATGGATCTCACTTTCTACCTCTAGACACATCACACACATTGACAGACAGCTGTTTGCCCATCTCTTAGAGCTATATATCTCCACTTACACCATTACCTTGATATTATTGTGCAATAATCAGTAAAGAAGAAAATCAGGACTTTTAAACTTAAAATGCTACTAAAAAGTTCTTAGAATACTGTGGACCAAAACAAAGACAATACTGACATTCTACAATATCTGAAAATAGAAGAAAATTGGTTCATAAACAGCATCATATCTCGGAAGTCAAAATACACTGGCCATATTACATGTCACAGTTGGCGCCGCAGACAGCAGAGCACATACTCCAAGACTGCCCAAAATAAGACTTATCTAGGTAAACCTTCTGGCCTAGAGAAACAGTGGAAGATAAATTCTATGGACCACTGAGTGAACTAAAAAAGACGGTTAAATTCATACAAGAGATAACATTGCAGCTATAGACAAATTTCAAGTGAAGTAAAGAAGAAGGAGAAACAAACATAGGACCAAGACATTTTAGTGTCTCTGATGAGAGCGACATTCTGCTACATGATACCATTACCTACTTCTTGCCTCCGGTGTGGTTTTCATAAGAGTGTCATGTCAGTTAAGCTGTACACTTAACTTATCATATATTTTACTTTTTCCCTGCACTTTTTATTTCCATGTTTAATATATTTTGCGTCTCCATGAAACACATCCTAATCTTTTGTATGTCCTATGTGTCTAGAATGAAGAGCTATTAAGATTGCCTGATTCATTCTTCTGAAGGTTGTTTTTTCCTGTAACTGGACAATAGTGAATTTTAAATATTGAGCACTAGCTGACCCGGCCCGGCTTCGCCTAGTCCCTGGCGGGGATCGATCGATCTATCTGTCTGACCCGACCTGGCTTCGCCCAGCCCCTGATGGGAGAATCTCATTTAATTCATATAAGTAGTCATATAAGTTCCCGTTCCCGACTGTCTGTCTGACCCGGCCCGGCTTCGTCCAGTTCCTGGCGGGGATCTGTCTGTCTATGTATCTATCTATCTATTTATATAGATATATATTAGATATATATATATATTTTATTAGCCAGGGGACTTAACCTAAGATATAGCAATGCTACTAAAAGTTATGTCCCTTTATTTAATTTTTCTTATGTTAAGTCATGTAAATTTAAATATTAAATTTTAGTAAGTATGTTAGTATTGTACACTAAAAAAAAAACTATGACAGTTGGTTGCACTGGAATGAGAAGAAGACGTGTAGAAAATTTCATCTCAATCGTATGGACCGTTCGCGAACGCATAAAGAACGAACGGACATACACACATCGCCTTTTATAGATATAGATAACCCACTACTGACAATGCTGATCGTTTTCCAGTACAAACCTAAGTCCACATCAATATAGAAGCATTAGACTTGAGTTTTGCTCTCATTTGAGCACATCAGTAGTGCATATCCTTGACTGGACCCGGGATCAAACCCAGATCACTGGCGTGTGAGGCGGGTGTGTAACTACTAGACCACAAGGCACACGCTAGACGCAACCAAATTGTCACACCAGAATATTGCAATAGTGAATTTAAAAGTTTAGACAACAAAGAAGGGCGAAGTAAACAGGCAGATTAAAATAAACACTGAACTCAGGACGGAGAACAGAATGACCTACCTTGAATCTGTAAAATGACCTTCATCATCTTCATCTGAGAATAATAATGCAAACAGCAAAATATTAACATCGACAAATACTAACACCGAAAATAACTGACAAACACAGCAGATGATATTCTATACCTTAAAATAACACAACTTATACTTCAGCATCATCATGTGCTCTGTCATATGGCATAGATGCTCTTGTCTTTCCACAGATCTGTCCTGAGTGTTATGGATCAATTCTTACTGCTGAAAATCCACACATAGCACTGTTTTACACCATCAAATATACTTTCTCCTGATTTGTCATTGCCTCCTATAGCAGTGATCTTTCCAGTTGGCATGATGCTCTCTGAAGCCTCTGTTCTCAATATAAAACAAAAAGAGTGCTGTTTGTCTCTTTCTTTTTGTGGCTCTATAATGTTCCACACTCATTAGCCTCTTCCAGGCAACCATTGTTTGTTACTCTGGCCCTCCAAGGCATTCACAACATTCATCTCAGAAACGACATCTCCATTATCTTCAAGCTCTTTCTAATTTGTCTGTTCACCCAGCTTAAAATTGGTACCAGGAAATGTCCTGGGGAAGTAAAGGTTGGCAGATTTATACTGACCAAATCACCCACCAAAAGCTGAATGGTCTATAAAAATATGGGGTTATCACAGTACATCCAATACTCCTGAAGGTGTCAAAAGCCTTAAAACAACAGTAACAACTAAAACACCACATACTTTAAACATTTGTGTGAGATAAAGTAAAGTCGCAACTTATAATGTTTGCTAAACGTAAACAACCACATCCTGCAAACAATCAGTATCATATAATTTCTGATCTGCTTAAGCTGTTTCTCCTTTATTCCATACAATCACGCATCACAAATTGCAAGGTACATCTCATTCTGATCACAGTGATGATGATTTTGAAATGACTGACTTCAAATCTGTTACAAACATGTATGTGACTCATTGTTGATGTCCTTAGATACTATCTGGTCTGGCAAAGGTTGGATCTCTTGACAATGAAATAGCTAAAAAGTGTGGAGGAAACACTACCAACTCAGACCCAATCCCAATCCACATGAGCTGCCTGAATCATGATCTGGTTATATCTTAATATGCCTGTTTGCAGATATGAAGCTTCAGTGTTGGGTTTGCACACCCCACTGATTTCTAGGCTTGGAGAGGGATGAGAGAAGAGAGCTCTTCAACACATTTGTAAAGATGATACTCTGGCACCTGGTGGGAAGAAAAGTATCCATACCAACCTCATTCCATTATAAGCATGTCTTTGTGAAGGCTTAAATGACCTGAATGTCAATACATCAGACAATAAAAATATTTGTGCTAAACATACATTGATACATTGACTCTTACAGGATTATATATAGTTTTACCCCCTTTGAATTTTAATATACTGTTACAGGTAAAGGCCAGCTACTTCCAATTTATTTCAAAAATTATAATGACTTTATGACGTTATTAAATATTATGATGAAGACAAAATTAAGTAAAAACTACTGGCCTCCAATATCAAGGCTTAGAAATATCAGTCCAAATACTGGTATTCTGTATTTTACGAGTTAGCTCAGACAATTATCACTTTTCACAAAGTTTATCGTCAACAATTCATTTAGTCAGAAACACTGCTCTCAACCAGTACATAACTGACTAAATGAGCACACTAAACTCTGATGCCTATAACGGGAGACTAAGCAATTAATGCTTGCACAGAGTTCAGTTATATAAATCCTAAGTTATAGTAATATATAAGGGGCGTTCACTTGAAATCCGTTCGTGCCACACCGTGCGTAATTGTGAATGTTGAACATGTCATAGTCATGTGATAATTACTGACCAATGAATAAAAGAACACATGCTTATCGCCCCATGATGCATAGTTTGTTTCTGATCGTTAAGAAAATGGCTGGATTGATCCAAAATCCGCCCAAAGAAGCTCAAGGAGCGTGAATAAGTTTCTTTTATTTGAAGGATGTCGACCAGTGGAATTCATCGAACAATGCAGGCAGCATATGGTAAAAAATGTGCGTTGAAGACAACAGTGACAGACTGGGCACGAATGTTTCGGAAAGGACGTCAGTTTACGACAGATCTTCGACGGCCGGGTCAAGCGCATATTGTTGCAAAAGAAAAAACTATTGCCAAAATTGATGCAGCAGTACAGATGAACCGCTGTCGAAGCATATGTTCGCTAGCGAAAAAATTTGATGTGTCGATTGGGACAATTCAAAAGGTCGTTCGTAAGAAACTGCAGTATCGGAAGATGTGTTCACAGTTGGTACCACGGATGTTGACTGACCACCAAAAAGAGGAACACATGGGATGGAGTTTGAACCACTTGCTGCGTAACAGAGTGGAGGGTGATGCATTTCTCTTCCGCATAGTGGCAGGCGATGAATCATGGTGTCACCACTTTGAGCCGAGCAGTAAAAGAGGAAGCATGCAATGGAAGCATGCTGAATCACCAAAAGCCAAAAAATTCAAGTTACAGATTTCCACTTGTAAGGTTATGCTGAGCGCAATTTTTGACCATGAAGGGCTATTGTTGGCCGACTTTAAAGAACCTGGTGTCAACATAACTCTACCCACAACTTGCAAACACTAGACAAGCTGCAAAAAGCCATCAAGAATAAACGACCTGGCATGACTTCTCGCTGTGTGATTTTGTTGCATGATAATGCTCGTCCGCATGTCGCAAAGATTGTGCAGGAAGCATTAGCAAGGAAGAAGTGGGAGATTCTACAACATCCAGCCTATAGTCCTGATTTGTCACCATGTGATTTTCATTTGTTCGGACCTCTAAAATAGCTCTCAAAGGGCAACGATTTCACACAGATGCAGACGTAATGAATGGGGTAAACACATGGTTCAGCGAGCAACCACAATCCTTTTTTGCGGATGGCATTTGCCACCTACCTAAGCAATGGGATGCTTGCCTGAATGCATACGGCAATTTCTTCTGACCAACCCATGGTGCATAATTCATTCAAAATGAATGCTTTGTTGAATTCTACCACACCTGTTAATGTTTCTTTCATGCTTTTGTAATAAAGCCATTGGAACAGGTTTCAAATGAACGTCCCTAATAATACACGCTTTTTGTGTGTGTGCTTGCTTTCAACTCAAGTGTAGTCCATACACGCCACTTCTAGTAGCACTCAACTGAATTTTGCGTGTGGATTAGCTTTCCTTATTACCGTCTCCCTCACCATCAGGAGAACCCACTCCTACTTCAGAGGTACTTGTTATTTACATCCCAAAGTCAATATTTCAGTCCAACTGACTAGTGTAGTAGTTGAGCCCCCAACCCCAGCATCAGCTCACCGAATGTTTCAGAACAAGCACTCTTATCCAATCGGCCACGCTGACCTGCACTTACAATGTTAATATTCCTCCACCAGGCATGTGAGCAACTTACAGAGAATTTTTAAAAGTTTGAACAACAAAGATACAAAACATAGAATGCACAATTTACTGCCTAGCAAGTTAGTTAGTTAGTCGCGGTTCCAACTTCACAGCAACGGGTCGTTCCCATTATGCTCCGTTCCTGTGCCAGTGAATATCACATAAAACGCTCCCCACTGCCCAATGTGAAAAGTGGAAAAGACAGGAGTCTCGACAAACAACAACCCACACAGATACACTGTGCATAATGCCGCCGCCAGAATGTCAACACAATAGTCCCCCACGAAACATCCAGTTTATCTCTGATGGAATCAGCAGTCATTTTCCCATCTGGATGTTTCCTAGATGTTCACCCACACAGTCCACGAAAATATAGTTTATCGTCGATGGCAGTGAACCAGAAGCCACGCATTTCTGCATACGGCAAAAACCGGTCAACTCTGGGACATAGCCAGCTGCCATCGCTCCGAACATGCAGTCACGTTCCAAAAACCCTTGGGCAGATTCAAAAGCATTTCACACGAAAATCACAGCTCACAGAGTTGCGCCACGCACTCACTCAGTAGCAGGGCGACGGAACCATCAAGCCTCCTTAGTCGCCTCTTACGACATGCGTGGTAGACTGCAGTGTTGCTATTCTTTGCTTCCCTTATGGGCCCCGGCAACACACGGGAAACGTGTTTGCCTAGCAAACTTCACTGAATATCGTCAGGGGCATACTGCAGAATTCATACAACATAAACTAAAGCAACAGGATAAATCCTTCAAGCTGAAATATACAACACACATTCACACTGAAATTTAAATTGTCTACCACAGCAATTTTGCACTGGTTATCATGTCTTTGTTTGCACAAAGTTGGCGTTTTGAAAAACAAAAAAAAAAGACAATGTTTAAGAAGAAATATATTCTGATAACTTTAGACTTGTAAATTTGGTGTCAGAAACATATAAACATGTAACAAAATATTAAATAAATGCACACTCACACATAAATAACTAATCTAAAATGTATAAATATTACCATTAAAGTAGAGGTCTTTTCTTGATATCTTTTTCCCTTTGTATTTGGGATCGTCTGGTATAATTGCTGCTTGTTTTCGTAAACTGCTGGATGAAAATGTTTCAACTTCATCTACTCCTTCCACAAGAGAAGCCTTGAACCCTTTAAAAAAATGTGGACATTTGTAAATACACCAAGCATAAACAACATAACATAAGATGCTAAAATTGATCACTATCTATGAGCTTCCACTTCTACTTTAGAGCTAGTTATTTGCAGGCTTTTACGGGATGTTGCAATCAACTCAAACATTTGTTGGCCTTTAGTGATTTAATAGTCAATTTTAGTTTAGTAATTTGCCATAGACAGTCTCCGTGGCAAAGGGCTTATGGACATGTTCCGTAAGGCCGCTTACCCGCATTCGAAACACAGCGGCGACCAATTTGGCAGCAGACCACCTTGCACTGGGTTTAAACGAGTTGGTATGGGAGCTGGTTGTTCAGAAAGCAATGTCAAACTACTGAACATAAACTTGCCAAGACGTCAATAACAGCAGTAAAATGTTGGTGTTGAGAGCGATGTCCCGTGAAAAGGATATGAAAAAAAAAGTTTGCCATTGCTTTCTGAATAGGTGATATCTAATACTACCACTATCAACTCAAAGCGGCCTGCTTCCAAATTTCCAGTGACTGATTTTTAGTCGTTTACTCTGTATGTCAGGGAATTGTGGAACTATCCCCTAACCTACAGACACTGGTTTTTCTTTAGAATACAGAGACAAACAAAATCTTGCATAAATAAGCCACACTGATTTTCATGTGAAGGATCGGTATGTTGTGTCATGCAGATTACCTACAAGATACCCACAGCCCAATATAAATTACAGCAGATGTGTTGGTGTAATTGTCAGAAGGCTATGCTGACGCCATGAGTCCGGTCGAATGAGGGTTTAACGTCTGTGTATGACATCTGCTAAGAGAGGAAGAAACTAGCCACCTCCACTACACCTGTGCATTTGATTGCAGCCTACAAAACGTGATGGTCCTAATACATCAGACCCATATAGCACTAGTAGGTTCCTGCTTCTGGGCTTTTCTTGTTTTTTTTTCTCAGAGAAATTATGTATAATTGTATACTACTTCAAAACAATACCACAAACATTGGTTAATCACTTTTGAGTCAAATGTAATTATTACAATGTTACAACCAAGACATATCAATAATATCACCATCGAATCATACATATGATATGATATGTATGAACATGATAATAATTTCCATAAATTTGTTTACCTTTCATGCTCTGAGAATAATTATCAAAGCATGATGACAGGTAAAGAAAATTTATGAACATTATTTGCATTCATTCATTTTCATCATTCACAAAAAGTGGCCCTCTTAGTGGGCTGTGTGAATGTGATGTGAGAGACGTTCTGCACAGAACCTGCTATATAATCATTAAATATAATTTACAACAATGAAGATGATGTGCAGCTGGGAGGGGGGTGGGATTTAAGTTAAGGATTAGAGTAGCCGTAAGGGAATGGCAGTTTGTGATTTAATTTACTGGGCAATTTTATACGTTCAGTGGTTTGCCACTGATTTCTGAGCAAACTAGCAGGTTTGCAACTTTCAAACCCACTACCCCACCACCAGTAGATAAAGCGTGTTAATTAAACCTCCCAGTCACACCAACCCCAGTGTCAAGCACTCGTGAACAGAATGGCAGTTCCGAAAACGAAATCGCAACCTTTGGAATGCGAGGCAGGCGGTTTGGCCGCATTGCTTTTCATCAAAATAAATTATCAGAATGACTATAACAAAATTTTGTGAATAGTACGAGCCGCTATACACAAAAATTTGTGGCTGGTCATATGATTATTCGGCTGGTCATGTGATGTCTACTTCCTTTTGACTACATTATTAATGTTTGTGGATTTATCTTTGTGTTCTCGATAGTGTAGTGGTTAGTATCTCCGTCTGTCACGCGGGAGACTGGGGTTCGACTCCCCGCCAGCATTTTTAAAATATTTAATCAATCAATCAGGTGCCATCTCCACAATGAAGGTTGGCTGCAATGGATCTCCAACACTGTCTGTCTCTTGCCTTGACTGTACATTCTGTCAGGCTGATGTTCGTTCATCTCTTGAAGCTATCTTTCCACTTGTATCGTTGTCTACCTCTTGCTCGCTTGCCCTCAATCTTGCCCTCCAGTATGGTTTTTATAAGAGTATCATGTCTTTTAACGTGGTCGAAATATTTCACTCGTCTCCGCTTTATTTCTTCCATCAATTCTCTCTTCACTCCCAGTTTTTCTAGAACTTCTGCATTTGATTGTTTTTGTTTCCATGAAATACGACATATTCGTCTGTATATCCACATCTCCAGGGCTTCTAAGCGACTTTCTAGTTTTGGGAACTAAAATATATATCACTGTACGTGGAGTGTGTCCTTGTCGACAAATAATAATATGATTATGTGGTTGTTTCGGGATTTGAAATTTAAATATTGAGCACAACCCACTACTGGCAACGCCGATCGCGTTCTGGTATGAACCTAAGGCCTATCCATGTCAATATGGAAGCACTATACTCGAGTTTCGCCCTCATTTGAGCTCGTCAGTAGTGCACATCCTTGACCGGACCCGGAAACAGTCCCGGATCACGCGTGTGAAGCGGGTGTGTAACCACGCGGCACACACTGGACACACCAAATTATCACAACAGAACATCACAACACTACCCATCGTAGGCTATGCTCAAGATTGCTCAAGATTTCAAATCCCGAAACAACCACATAATCAAGTTATTATTGCTCACTGGATTTAGGAGGCCTGGTGTTCCTTGCCAGTGAGAAGTCCTGATCGTTCGGGTCCCATCGATTGACGGACGTCGGTCGCGGCGACACACATTGTCTTTGTGAGGTTTGAAGAAAAGGAACTTGCAAAAAAAATTTAAAAAAAGACAAATAAGAAGAGAGAATAATAGTCTTCTTCAAATTTTTGTGTATAGCGGCTCGTACAATTCACAAAATTTTGTGAATAGCGGCTCCCATAAATTATTGATAAATAATAAAATAAGTTTACTTATACTACAAAAACCCAATTTTTTAAATATTGAGTTGACCAAAATTTACAAATACAAATATTTCTTTCTTACCATCTACCAGATCTTCAGGATCAACGTCTAGTTCAGGAGCAGTATTCTGGATTTTAAATATATCGTCAAATAAAGAACTAGTTTTTCCTTTTGATGCCATCGCAGCCGTTTGTTTCTGTTCTTCTGTTACCAGATCAAAAATGTGCTCATCAAATAAGTGGCCATGTTTGTTAGGGGAGATAACTATGAAGAAAATAGCCAATGGGTATTTGGCCGTAAACGGTCATTCTCGGTAAAGAGTGTATATAAGAGTGGATAGGCCTTAGGTTCATGCCGGAATACGATCCGCGTTGCCAGTAGTGGGTTGTGCTCAATATTTAAATTTCAAATCCCAGAACAACCAAATAGTCAAACAGTGTATGTTGTTTGTCCATCAAGAATGATGATGTCCATTCATTTCATCCAGTGGGGTTGAAAGTATGGAGCCGTGAGTTCTAAGATGGCTGATAAGGCGTGTTTTGGCTCGAAATGTTCTTTGACAATGTGGACAAAGAATGCTTGACGTTCCAGGAGGAGGATTTTCTGCAGTGGTTTTTCTGTTCTGTCTTTTCTTCACAGCTCTTGCAGTCCTGGTTGCCTCACACGTGACTGCACCCTTGCGTAATGGTGTACGCCACGAATTTCGGTCTCTGGCTGCAGTCTCCCAGGTGTCATGATTAATTCCAAAAGCATTCAGTGAGATTTTCAGAGTGTCTTTAAAGCGTTTCCTTTGGCCGCCTTGGGAGCGTTTACCACAACGCAGTTCGCTGTAAAAAATTCGTTTAGGGAGCCTGTGATCTGGCATGAGAGTCAAGTGACCAGCCCAGCGAATCTGATTCTTCATTAGTAGAGTGTGGATACTGGGCATGGACGCTCTTTCTAGGACTTCAGTGTCTGGAATCTTGTCTTGCCATTTAATCTTCAGTAACTTCCTAAGGCAGACTTTGTGGAAGTGGTTTAATTTCCTAGCGTGTCGCTGATAAACAGTCCAGGTTTCACAATCATATAGCAGTATGGATAATACAACTGCTTTGTAGACTTTCAGCTTTGTTTGCAGGCTTATTCCATTTCTGCCCCATACATTCTTGTACAGTCTGCCATAGGCCGTGCTGGCCTTGGAGATTCTTGCATTCACTTCATCATCAATTGTGGCAGCTTGTGACACAGTGCTGCCAAGATAGGTGAATTTGTCCACAACACTTAGACTATGACCATTCACTTTGATATTCGGCACAGTGTGATTATTCCCTGGAGCTGGCTGGAACATAACTACAGTTTTCTCCAAATTGATGTTGAGCCCAAAGTTGGCACAGGCATGTGAGAAAGCTGAAACATTATGTTGCATGTCCGCCTCTGAGTTGGCGTATAGAGCGCAATCATCAGCAAACAGGAGCTCTCTGACGGTGTCGCTGTCAATTTTGGTTTTAGCTTTCAGCCTTCTGAGATTGAATAACTTTCCATCCATGCGGTAGTTGATGTCTATTCCAATGTCGTTGTTCTCGAAGGCATTCGTCAACATAGCTGAAAACATGGGGCTGAACAGTGTTGGTGCCAGGACACATCCTTGTTTCACTCCATTGGTGACAGGAAAGGGCTCAGACAGTTCACCATTTTCCTATACTCTTGCCTGCATGCCAACATGAAATAGCCGCACTATTTGGACAAACTTTCGTGGACAGCCATATTTTGCCATAATCTTCCACAGTCCTTCTCTGCTGACTGTATCAAAAGCCTTGGTACGGTCAATGAAAGTGGAGAACATTTCGCAGTTCTGTTCCTGACATTTCTCTTGCAGCTGCCTTGCAGCGAAAATCATGTCAACAGTTCCACGTTCTTTTCTGAAGCCACACTGGCTCTCGGGAAGAAGACCTTGATCGAGATGGGCCGTGAGGCGATTGAGAAGAATTCTGGCGAGTATATTCCCTGCAATTAAAAGCAAGGAGATGCCTCGGTGGTTGTCACAGGATTGGCGGTTTCCTTTTCCTTTGTAAAGGTGGACTATTGACGCGTCCTTGAAATCTTGTGGCATGGTCTCGTTCACCCATATGTTTGTAAAGACTTGGTGAAGCTGCTCTGTTAGGACCGGCCCACCTACCTTGTATATCTCTGCCGGGATGGAGTCCCGACCAGGTGCCTTGCCGCTGGAGAGTTGATGGATGGCTTTGTTTACTTCCACTATGGTTGGCATGTCATCAAGTGTATCATTGATGGGAACTTGAGGAAGGCAGTTGATGGTTTCATCATCGAAGAAGGGGGTTGCATTTAAGATGTTGCTGAAATGTTCTGCCCAGCGCTGAAGGATGTCTTTCTTATCGGTGACCAATGTTACCCCATCTGCACTGAGGAGGGGAGCTGTGCCTGGTGATGTATGACCATAGACCGCTTTCAGTGAGTCATAGAAGTTTTTCATATCATGTCTGTCAGCAAAGCCTTGAATTTCATAAGCTTTGCTGCTCAGCCAGGAGTCCCGCATGTGCCGAAGTTTCTGCTGCACTACTCTCTGAATGTTCTTGAAGGCATCTTTTATTGATGTTGACTTCGGGTCATTCAAATGTGCCTTGAGGAGAAGATGTTTCTCGGCCAGCAATTTGTTGATGTCTTCGGAATTTTTATCAAATCAGTCTTTATGCTTTCGGGGGGTTGGACCCAGGATTTCCATAGCAGTGTTGTAAATTATGACCTTTAGGGCTCTCCACTCTGTTTCTGTATCCTGTTTAGCTGGAGCATTGGGCTTGAGGCGGTCTTCCAGCATATTTTCAAACGACAGCTCAATTTTCTTGCTGTTTAGGCAGGTGACATTTTTTTTTTTGATTTTTTTGTGTGCATATTCACCCCTTGAGGACGCCGTGGTGGTCTGATGTGAATGTTTATTTTCGAGATAATGAGACGATGGTCTGTCCAACATTCGGCACCACACATGGACTTTGTCACCCGCACGTCTTGTCTGTCACTCCTCCTGACGATGACATAGTCAATGAGGTGCCAGTGTTTCGATCGAGGGTGCATCCACCATGTCCTGTTTCTCATGGGGAGACGGAAAATTGTGTTGGTAATCAGGAGATCGTGTTCGGCACATGTCTGAAGAAGGAGGAGTCCATTGCTGTTACAATTTCCGACACCGTGCTTTCCAATAATGCCACTCCAAGAGGTGGTGTCCATGCCTACTCTGGCATTGAAATCCCCAAGGAGTATAAGTTTGTCTCCTTTGGGAACATATGTTAATACATTGTGCAGGTCCTCAAAGAACTTGTTCTTGACATCATCTTCATTGGTCATAGTTGGTGCGTAGACACCCACAATGGTTGCATGATTCCTTCCATTCAGCAGCGGCAATTTAATGGTCATGAGCCTGTCGTTTATAGCCTTTGGAAATCGAGCTAGTTTGCCGACCAGGGCCGACTTAATGGCAAATTCCACACCGGATTGGCATCTTTCCTCGCTTTTTCTTCCACTCCAGAAAAATGTGTAGCCGGCACCTATTTCACAGATTTGGCCTTCTTCTGCAAGTCGTGTCTCGATCAAGGCTGCAATGTCGATGTTGTACCTGCCAAGCTCTCTCCCAATCAGTGCTGTTCGCCTCTCTGGACCCGACGCGCCATCTCTGTCAAGTAGGGTGCGTACATTCCAAGTTCCGATTGTTAAGGGAATATGGTTTGCCCTTTTAACTTTACCTGTTTTTTCTTTCTTTGTATGTCGACCGCAGTTTAGGGTACCCACCAACCGCGACTAGCTGGTTAGGTAGTGATGGAGCAGACAATGTTTAGGGCACCTTTTCTAGCCCCTTCCTCATGCTATGGAGGTGAGCAGTGTGTTCCTATAGAGGGCTGCTCAGTCGCTCAGAGGGCTGCCGAATCCCACTGCTGCTCCGGTCAGTAGAAGACGACCATATGTCAGGGAGTAACTAATTATCATTTATGGAGCAGCTCCATAATTTTTTACTATATAAAAAGTCTAGCTCCGCAAGCGAAACTTCACAAAAGAGGACCTCATTTCAAGGGATGCAACCCATGAATAAATAATCTAACGTATTTTTGCACTGTTACTTCCCTTTTTGTTGTTGTTGCGAATTTTATTTATTTATTTAAAAAAAAATTTAATAACTACTGATAGTATTGATTGTAGCGAGCGAGACTATCATCATACTAGTGATGCTGTTAAGGTACAGTGCTCTTCCTCCTCGTTTTTTTTTCTCGTCTTCTTTCTTTATATGTACTGGACATAAAAACTATCATCATTCCATGGTGATGTGTAAGGCATAGGGTAACAGTGCATTTCCTCAGGATGGTCTAGGGGCGGGCCGGCATGGGAATGGGGGATCAGGAGTGGGGCACGGATGTCGGCGTGTGGGGTAGGGCTAGGCTGTTTGAACCTCAAGCCATGACAGGTGTCATATTAATACCTTAATAAGTAAACATGTAAATATGGCGGCTATATGATCTGTAGAGTGTCGTAGTGGTGTAAACACTATCATTATATGGATTACAAATGAAAACCTTAAAATGTAAAAATGGCCGATATTAGTGATTGTAGCGGGTATAGCTTAGTGAAATTCGTTGGTAAGGGGTGGGTAGCGGTTATTAGTGCTCTGTAGAGTGTCACAGTGGCTTGTTCACTATCATCACACAGGTTACAAATGAAAACCTTAAAAAGTACAGATGGACGATATTACTAATGTTAGCGGGTATAGCTTAGTGAAATTCATTGGTAAGGTGTGGGTAACGGTTATTAGTGATCTGTAGAGTGTCGTAATGGCCTATACACTATCATCACACAGGCTTCAAATAAAAACATTAAAAAGGTAAAGATGGCCGTTATTATTGATTGTAGCGGGTATAGCTTAGTGAAATTTGTTGGCGAGGGGTGGGTAGCGGATATTAGTGATCTGTAGAGTGTCGTAGTGGTGTAAACACTATCATCATACAGGTTACAAATGAAAACCTTAAAAAGTAAAAATGGCCGATATTATTGATTTTAGCGGGTATAGCTTAGTGACATTCGTTGTTAAGGGGTGGGTAGTGGGTATTAGTGATCCGTAGACTGTCGTAGTTGCTTATTCACCATCATCATGCAGGTTACAAATGAAAACCTGAAAAAGTAAAGATGGACGATATTATTGATGTTAGCGGGTATAGCTTAGTGAAATTCATTGGTAAGGTGTGGGTAGCGGTTATTAGTGATCTGTAGAGTGTCGTAATGGCCTATACACTATCATCACACAGGCTTCAAATAAAAACATTAAAAAGGTAAAGATGGCCGTTATTATTGATTGTAGCGGGTATAGCTTAGTGAAATACGTTGGTAAGGGGTGTGTGAGTGGAGGAAAGACTAGATAGATGCTTCTGATCATTGTTAAGGGTGGTCGATAAATACGTCCGTTCCTTGATAATAGCCAGAGGGTAATGCTCATATTAAAGTCTAAAGATTGAACTCATAGGTGGCTGATCTGAGGGTGGTCGACTGGGTGACTCATCACGGGGCTATGTCAGTGGGGGTGAACGTACGTGAGCGTGTTCAGACATGTCTTTAGGGAAAACCAGAGGATGACTCAGAGCGTACTGACCGCATAACTATACACATGGGTAATTGTCACATCGGATGAAGTATGGCTCTGCTTCCGGTTGCATTGTAATGACTACAACAAGACCATCTGCTCACTGGCTAAAGCCGGTCAAAGATGGTGTCGCATCCAATCACATGTGGTAATGGAGAAACCAGACCACGTGGCTAAAACCGATCAAAGATGGCGCTGGATCCGGTCACATGTCTTATGGGATACAACCGAAATACGTGTCTAATGACTCAACTGGTCAAAGATGGAGTCGCACCCGGTCACATGACCAGACAGCGCATAATATTACGCTGAGTCATTCTACGTCAGCAAATAGTGTGTATAAGACGGCCAGCATTCGTCGAATAGAAGTACCGGTCTCTGTGAGCAGCAACCAGAGCACCATGTGCCAAGTCTCTAATGGTAAGTTGGCTTTTTTGATACATCTTTCACATTTTCGTTGTGTTTCTCCAAGTAGGCATACAGTTAACCTAACAATACTGTATAATAAAGAGATATATGGTGCTAATCGCATATAACTGGAGTATGTTTCCACTTTTCACATTGGGCAGTGGGGAGCGTTTTGTGTGATATTCACTGGCACAGGAACGGAGCATAATGGGGATGAACCGTTGCTGTGAAGTTGGAACCGCGACTAACTAACAAACTAACTAACAACTGGAGTATGTGCTCTGCTGGCTGCGACACCAATTAACACATGCACATGGCTGATTCATTAAGCTTGAATGTTTGTATACACGTGGCCTATTCTGAGATGCAGAATAATGACATGTCCTGATCTGTCCATAACACAGTAGTCACCTTGATCAAGTACTGTGGCTTTCTGGCTGACTTCGCCATTCATTTCTTTTGGTGGTATGTAACGGGTGGATCAGACTTATCTTATTGCACTCCTTCCGTAGCCAATCGAGCAGCGCTGGCGTGTCTGGGTACTCCACAGTGGGATGACAACCCTTGTATGGTGACCTTATGCCTACTACTAAGTTCAGAAAGTAGTGTCCTTAGTACCGATAATGTCCCACAACGAGCGACTCGAGCACTGATTTTTGCATTTGCCAATAGCAACTAATGATACAACCGAGACACGAGTGTAATAACCCAGTAGGTCAAAAACAGCGCTAATGGAAGAAACCAACGTGGAAACTAACCCACAAAATAGCCCGAGGGGGAAAGAAATTCGTTCTCGTGCATGTGTGGTCGGCGAGTGCCGCGACTAGAGATTGTCTTCTTCTGTCAACTGGTCAATATATACACAGTCATTGGCATATCACTATTTAATATGTCTCGAGACAACGTCGACGCGGTCGAGGGCAAGTTGTGGATCACTCTTCTGCGCAGCTGTCTGGGTTACATGCTACCAAACTCTAAAATATGAGATTCTACGTGATATTACCGAGTAATGCTTCGCCGAACATGTTTCCCAAGAACACACCAGGTCACTATTTCGTCAGGTTACCGCAGACTATTGAGGTGAGTCAACATTTCGAAGTGGGTCTGGCCGAAATTCAATTCCCCAACTACTACTGCAATAAGCTAGAGAATGAAGTATGGCTAAGATACATCCCACCAAACGGTAGAGTGATAAGAAAGGCGTGTCCCCCGGGCCTGTACAGTTCACCAGGTGCATTTATAGCTGCACTGAATCGACTAATGAAAGATCGGAATGTGGACGTTCAGCTCTTTGTTCTATTCCATTTCGACAATGCAGCAAAGAAAGTCATCGTGAAAATACTCGAACCCGGGGCCACTATTACATTTAGTGAGAAGTTGCAAGAGATACTAGATACAAATGAAGGTGAAGGGGCGATAGAGCTGAATAACGACCTGCAAAATGTCTACGTATACTGCGATCTCATTGCGGCAAGACCAGTTGGAGACGTCATGGTCCCACTACTAAGGACGGTTCCTATCATGAATCAGCGATCGACCTCAGTGTTTCGCGCCTACGACAAACCTCACTACATACCGCTGAATCGCTACTCCTTCGACATGGTGGAAATACTTCTAACCACTGATACGGGCACAAAGGTTGCATTCACTACTGGGACTTCAGTGCTGACGTTACATTTTCGAGTTCGGAAGAGATCAGACCTAGAATAATGATGAAATACGTGGCGTTACATCGAAACCCCAGACTGGCCGAAGACATGATGTGCCCGAAACACAGATGATTGATGCCTCGGTTATCTACAAGACTCAGATATCAGCCCACCAAGCAGGAGACCAGTTTTATGACTACACGCTAAGTGACATGTACATACCAGGCTACCAACCGAAAAAATCAACCTACTCAGGCAATGGTGTGAAGAAATCCAGACACAACATAAATGTGTATAGCTCTGTATGTGAAAATAAAATGTTGTGATGATACTATGTATACCACCTCATATCACATCATCCATTTCTTATAATGACATTATGCATTTTTATTCTTGAAAAATGTACTGAAATACTGTAAAATGTACTGAAATACTGTAAAATAAACAGGCATTTATTATAATTACGCCTTGGTTATTGAATTTTTTAGTGTTTACGGTGTATATAGTTGTCATGTGATGAGAGAATGAAGGGCAAAAATCTTGGTCAAGTAATAAAATGTGTTAGCCAAAGGGGGAAAAAAATTGTGGCTACATTTCAACCAGACTTATAAAAAACCTCACCCAAACTTATGAAAAGTAGGAAAATTTGTTAATCAAAGTGAAAATTTTTTGTCACATTTCAACCAAACTTATAAAAATCTCAGTCAAACTTATGAAAAGTAGGAACATATGTTAATCAAATGTGAAAAGGTTAGCCGAATTTCAAACCAAACTTATAAACATCTCAGTCAAACATATGAAAAGTAGGAAAATTTGTTAACCAATCGTGAATAGTTTGGCCAACTTTCATCCAAACTTATGAAAAGTGGGAAATTTTGTTGTCCAGATGTGAAAAGTTTGACCAAATTTCACCCAAACTTATGAAAAGTAGGAAACTTTGTTAACCAAATGGCAAAAATCTTGGTCAAGTAATAAAATTTGTTAGCCAAAGGGGAAAAATTGTGGCTACATTTTCATCCAGACTTATAAATAGCTCACCCAATCTTATGAAAAGTAGGAAAATTTGTTAACCAAAAGATGAAAAGGTTAGCCGAATTTCAATCCAAACTTCTTCTTTAGTTCGCCTGAAACATGTCTACAACTGCAATGTCGTCTCTTGTATGAATCTAACAGTCTTTTTTAGTTCATTTGTTAACCAAACGTGAAAAGTTTGGCCAACTGTCACACAAACTTATGAAAAGTGGGAAAGTTTGTTGTCCAGATGTGAAAAGTGTGACCAAATTTCACCCAAACTTATGAAAAGTAGGAAACTTTGTTAACCAAATGGTAAAAATCTTGGCCGAGTAAGAAAATGTGTTAACCAAATGTGAAATTTTTTGGACAAGTTTGGCCAAATTTCAAACAAAACTCATAAAGAAGTAGGAAACTTTGTTAACCAAATGTGAAAAGTTTGACCAAAGTTCATCGAAACTTATAAAAAGTATGAAACTTTGTTAACCAAATGTGAAAAGTTTGACCAAAGTTCATCGAAACTTATAAAAAGTAGGAAACTTTGTTAACCAAATGTGGCATTTTTTGGACAAGTGAAAAAATATTTCATGCAAAATTTATAAAAAGTAGGAAATTTCGTTAACAAAATAAGAAAAATTTTAGCCAAATTTCAGCCAAACTTATCAAAAGTAGGAAAATTCCTTAACCAAAGGGGGAAAATATCTCACGTTGTCATTTTACATCCCAACCTAATAGAGATATTCGCCTGTCCCCTATGCAAACAACAGCTGTATTTCAGAAAATTAAATGTATCTTATGTAATAAGTCACTATAATTGAAGGAAAAAAAGAAAATTTCAATAATAAAATTGTACAAAACATTACCATTTACATTTCTACATGAAACATTCAATTTGGAAACATAAAGAGAAATTTAATTTAATCATTACAATGCGACCGGAAGCAGAGCCATACTTGATCTGCTGTGACCATTACCCATTTGTATAGTTATGCGGTCAGTACGCTCTGAGTCATCCTCTGGTTTCCCCTAAAGACATGTCTGAACACGCTCACGTACGTTCACCCCGACTGACATAGCCCCGTGATGAGTCACCCAGTCGACCACTCTCAGATCAGCCACCTATGAGTTTAAAGTTTAGACTTTAATATGAGCATTACCCTCTGGCTATTATCAAGGAACGGACGTATTTATCGACCACCCTTAACAATGACCAGAAGCACCTATCTAGTCTTTCCCCCACTCACACACCCTTTACCAACGAATTTCACTAAGCTATACCCGCTACAATCAATAATATCGACCATCTTTACCTTTTTAATGTTTTTATTTGAAGCCTGTGTGATGATAGTGTATAGACCATTACGACACTCTACAGATCACTAATAACCGCTACCCACCTCTTACCAATGAATTTCACTAAGCTATACCCGCTAACATCAATAATATCGTCCATCTTTACTTTTTAAGGTTTTCATTTGTAACCTGTGTGATGATAGTGTTTACACCACTACGACCCTCTAAAGATCACTAATAGCTGCTACCCACCCCTTACCAACGACTTTCACTAAGCCATACCCGCTAAAATCAATAATATCGTCCATCTTTACTTTTTAAGGTTTTCATTTGTCACCGGTATGATGATAGTGAACAAGCCACTGTGACACTCTACAGAGCACTAATAACCGCTACCCACCCCTTACCAACGAATTTCACTAAGCTATACCCGCTACAATCACTAATATCGGCCATTTTTACATTTTGAGGTTTTCATTTGTAATCCATATAATGATAGTGTTTACACCACTACGACACTCTACAGATCATATAGCCGCCACATTTACATGTTTACTTATTAAGGTATTCATATGACACCTGTCATGGCTCGAGGTTCAAACCGCCTAGCCCTACCCCACACGCCGACAACCGCGCCCCACCCGTGAGCCCCCATTCCAACGCTGGCCCGCCCCTAGACCACCCTGAGGAAATGCACTGTAACCCTAAGCCTTACACATCACCATGGAATGATGATAGTTTTTATGCCCAGTACATATAAAGAAAGAAGACGAGAAAAAAAACGAGGAGGAAGAGCACTGTACCTTAACAGCATCACTAGTATGATGATAGTCTCGCTCGCTACAATCAATACTATCAGTAGTTATTAAATTTAAAAATAAATAAATAAAATTCGCAAAAAAAAAAAAATGGAAGTAAAAGTGAAAAAATACTTTAGATTATTTATTCATGGGTTGCATCCCTTGAAATGAGGTCCGCTTTTGTGACGTTTCGCTTGCGGAGCTAGACTTTTTATATTGTAAAAAATTATGGAGCTGCTCCATAAATGATAATTAGTTACTCTCTGACATACTACTCATAAGGCCTGAGCCGCCTGTGTGCAGGTCTGCGACTATGGCTGCCAGCGTACCCACGCCTGCCACTTTGCCGCTCGCCCTTCGCCACAGGGCTTGAAGGTGATATATGAAGTTGGATGAAGAATGACTTGCGCGATGAATTGGATTAAAGTGATGAAGAGTTGCGCAATTCGTCGACCTCACTCTCTCGCCTGAGTCCATCTGAGTCCAGTGGCAAGACAAGTCGAGACTACTGGAGACGAATACAGGTGCAGTGGATGACCAGGGCGCTCCACATGCCTTGCCGTGCTCATTACGTTCCACAACGCTTTGCAGGTAAACGCCGTCTTGCCCGTTGAATCAGGGATGATTTCTTCCGCGCAGTCTGCCGAATCCTGTCTTCACATGCTGGGTAGGCATACCCTAGTTTACCGCTTGGTTTGACACCAAATCGGATACCCATGCCTGGTTTAGCCAGCCTCTCACAGCTGTTGCCCGGGGGGTGGCCGCTGTTGCATGCTGACAGCTACTAGGAGCCACTAGGACAGCTGGGTGTCAGGCTTGGGCCAGTGGGGATGGGTCCTGAAAAGGACATGAGAGTCATCCTTACCAAAGGTGCTACCAATACCTGACACCCCGTACCCCCGTTTGTTTCTGTTCTTCTGTTAACAGATAAAAAATGTGCTCGTCTTAACATCAAATAGGTGGCCATATTTGTTAGGGGAGATACTATGAAGAAAATAGCCAATGGGTATTTGGCCGTAAACGGTCATTCTGGGTAAAGAGTGTATAAACGAAAAAGAGAAGTAGAATCGGTAAGCTTTACTAAAACACAATCACAAGTGACAAAATGAAATTCAATGTCGGTACACAAACAATAACAACAACAACAACACACACACCATAACGTTAGGACTGGCCTTCTTGGCAAAGGCAATCCTTTAGTGTCTTAGGGGTGTGGTTATTAAGGCTTTATAACAATATAACGCATTCTCAACAGACCATCAAACAATAATAAGCTCCTGAAAAGGGTTAGTGAAAGTATAACAGTACATATACATATAAGAAGGAGACAAATAGCGTTCTTTTGTCGCGTAATGAGAAGAGGGGAACTGGATAATACAACGACTGGAACTATCAGCGGTAAAAGAGGCAGAGGCTGACCAAGAGAAATGATAAGGGATGGACTGAGACGGTTACATGGAGTAATATCACAAACAGAATTGATTCAGAACACCAAAGAACGAGATCTGTAGTAATGCATGTACGACTACGCTATCTAGCAGGACACATTGTGATTCTCAACACCGTTTTTCAGTGCTGTCTCCACAATGAAGGTCGGTTGTAACGAGTACCCACCATTTTCTTACACACGTTTTCACTGAGCACCTAAACAAAACAAAAAAATAGTCAGTCAATCTCTGAGTGTTGTCCACCTGCACGAAACATTGTCTTGATTTTAATTGTCTGACCTTGATCTCATTTAGCAATGTTTTCTCCAGTCTTAAGTCGGCGTGTCTGAGAGGTTTAACGTACTTACACGTTCTCTTCTGACCACGGCGTAGTGGGTTCGTTCCACACGCGGGGAATTTGGACTTAAAAGTTGATTTCTCGTTCATAAAGCAATGACAAACTACCGAACATACAATTGTCAAATAAATCGCACAAGGTCAATAGGCGCTGGGCTTGATTACAAGGTCCTGCAAAGGACATGCAAAGGGCACTGGATTAAGACCTGACTGAGTCAGATATTCCTATATGAAAGATATGAGCGATGGAGATTTGGAGGAGATGGCTACTTGTTTTAATCTGAGCATTAGCTCAGCATCAGGGCCCCAAGAATGAATGCACCGCTATTTAATTCCACTACTAACACTAGTCAGGAAATAAATGACCGTAGACCCCGAGGTAGACCAAGAAGGCGGTGGAGAGATAATACATGTACAGACCTACAAGCACTTGGAATCAACGACTGGCAAGAGAAGGTCCACCAGAGAGACGAATGGAGACGGATTGTATTTGCAGCAAAGAACCTCAATGGCTCGGAACGCTGAAGAAGAAGAAGAGACTAACACTAGTCAAGGATCATTCAAAACTTAATGGCTACCGGGTTATCACGTTGTAGAATACATTTGCCAAAGTATAGGAACAGATTGTTGCTTTCAAGAGGTAGAAATTCTTGGGAAGGGAGAAGCTTCTCATAAGAGGGCTGAGGAGTTAACTACCAAGGAGAGAAACATGGTTGTTCTTACATTTGGCCATGAAATGTGGTTCGGTGATCTCTTTAGATTGTTATGCCGTTTCCAAGAAGACCAATAGAACTTCCGCCTGTATGCTACCGTGGAACATAAGAGACGCAATGAGTTGTAAACTAATGGATTGAATGGTTCGATGTGCAATGAGGATGATCTGTCGACTAACTAACTAACTAACTAACTAACTAACTAACTAACTAACTAGGAGCTTGTTTTTCAACTCTGTGCGCTAAAGCTGGCCAAAGTTTTGGAACTTTCACTATTGCTACGGTAGACACAACTCATAGTGACCGAACTATGGGAATAGCAATTGTGTTAGCTATTGTAATATACCCGGGCAGGCGGTCCGTATTATTATAAGAATTAAAGATCTCTTTTACACACCTTAATATGCGTTAGGTATATGGTGCTAGACCCATATTTGTATAGACCAATCCGCACTTAGTGGATGATGTGGTCAGTATCACGACGCCTGCCTTCACTTCCCAAGACCTCTCTTAATACCCATGTTAGACTGCGACGAACCAGGAGGCCAGGTCAAATAAAAACCAATCAGAATGCGCCCCTATGCGGGTCGAACTCATCACCACCTGACCGGCAGACAAGTGTCTAGCTCTAAGCTACAGCAACTCTCTGGGTGTATGGTGCGAGACCCATCTTTTTGTAGACTAATAGATACTTAACTAAAGAGGCGGTGTTGATAATATCACATAGCCTTTAGTTCCTAGCCGTCTCCATGGCGAATGAGTTACGGACGCGGTTCGTGATTGTCGTAAGTTATCCTTTCTTACTTTAGTGTCGTCCCTGGAGTGAGGGGAATCAACACCCACATTTTTATTACCCCAATATTATTGTCCTAGAGAAACCACCAGACTCCGTCCACAAAACTCCGTCGGTCTGTTGACACCTCTTTCTTACTCTCACTCACCCCTAGATCATTCCCCCTCTCACTCTTCCCCAACACAACATACTCAACAACTCTAGCTCTAACAAATAAATACAAAAATAATTTATTAAGCAAAGAGTATGTGTGTGAGAAGTGTGTGTGTGTACTGTGTAGAATTTGTGTCGAATATTCTAGTGTGTGCAAACTTAGACCAAGTAGCTGAAGAGCCCAGCCCGATCATCCCGGAAAGGATCATACCACATCTTCATTCAGTCCACATTACTCTCACCAAGGAATGTGTCCCTCCTGCTAGATGTAGACTTCCACCGGTCGCTGTTTGATCACTTATATACCTAGTCACAGTTTAACACTGATCCTGTCTGGATCGCACACCGTTATTATATGTCCATATTGTTCTGCGACTTATAACATCCTTGTCTAGTGAGGACACGAAAATACTGTTCCTTGAATTAAATGTAATTCCTGTCTAAAGTTTCTATTGCTCACAAGGTCACTGTTTTAATAACTTCATAATCAGTTTATACTGTTCTATTCCCATGTGATGTGGAAAAACTGTACCTATTAGTCTTTTCACTTGTCGTGTGAAAACATAATACCCACTGTACTTTTCCCATGTGGCGTAAAAAAAAAAAAAAACGATTCTCTTGTTCTATTCACATGTGATGTTTGAAACATTAATTTCACGATTGGTCCTTCTCCAAACTGATGCGAAGAAAACAATCTCTAGTATTCTGCTAACATGTGACGTTTAATAAATACTCTCACGATTGTTCCTTTAAACCCCTTTCATCATGGGCCCAGTGCAAAAGTTGCTGACTAACGGCCTGCACTAAGGTCTCCATTCTCAGTGACTTGAGTGACCTAAGGGAACCTGTAAAAGAGAAAACCATACACTTGGTGAGAGCATCTGTCCCTGACATCCATTGGATGGGGGTAGGCTGACATCCTCACTCAGATACATGACAGTGAACCAACTCTGTCTGCGGTGGGTTAAGACCAGGACAGAGTAAAATGTAAAGTGTAGACCCCCAGCAGACCTCATTGGAAGATCCCACCATTGGACATTCTCCCCATCCCCAATCTCCCCAAATATCATCCCATTTCACTATTCCCCATCAGCGGAGCCACCTGCCTTCTTACACTAGTTAATCTTAACAATGTGACTGCCTATTGTCGCTGATATTCCTTGACTACCTAACCACAATGTAACAACACTATGTTATAGTTCTAAACTATATTTCTAAGCTATTCCACATAAATTATAGCTAGATGCAATCTATAAAATACCATATGCCGTTCTGACTCAATCTTTGAATTGAAAACACAATTTGCCATAAAAGACACATGTTAAGCAAAACCGAATAAGATCTTATCTCCCTTGTTTAATCAATGTCACCAGTGGTCTCCCCTGTCCTGACAACCCAACACAGCCAGCGTCTGTCTTTGATTCCGCTGGTCGGCAAATTAACCTTGACATATTTTCTGTCTACCCAAGACTTCTCAAGGTCCGCGGTGCCGTTTGATCTACCCGCCACTTGTAAACAACTCCAGCTGTTACTCCGACTGTCCTTGGTATTTTTGACATCTGATTGTAACTTGGAGTGAATTCATGACATAGGCCCCCTCTTAAGAGAGTAGTCCATCTCACTCTTGTCTACTGCAGGTTCAATCCAGATGATTCATTCCTCTTCTTCAGGAGCTGGATGTCTTGACAAGAAGTCCGCTCCAACATTTTCCTTCCCAGGAATATACTCCACTATGAAATTGTAAGGTTGAAGTAACAACGACCATCGCATCAAACGGGCGTTGAGCTTCTGAGAAGTAGCCAGGAACATCAAGGGCTGATGATCCGACTGGACCCGAAACTTAACTCCATACAAATAGGGCTGGAATTTTTGCACGGCACATACTAGAGACAAGCATTCTCTCTCGACGGTCGAATAATTCCTCTCAGCCTGGAGACGTTTCTTACTTGCGTATGCCACAGGTTTCAAAACCGAAGCATTGTCTTTTCCTTCCTGTAACAAACTGCCCCAATCCCAATCCCACTCGCATCCGTTCTCAACACAAAATGGTTTGGAAAGGTCAGGGAGCTGTAACACAGGCTTGCTGACCAAGGCCTCCTTTAACTGACTATAGGCAGTCTCACATTCTGGTGTCCAAATGATTTGGTCCGGGAATCCCCTTTTCAAGGTTTCCGTCAATGGAGCTCCCATTTCAGTAAAATGTGGGATAAATTTGTGGTAGAACCCACACAACGAGAGAAAGGATCGCACATCCTTCTTCGTTTTTGGCCTTGGTGCATTTCTGATTTTTTCCAGGTTCTTTTCTTCTGGGACAATGTGTCCTGGAGTAATGGTATGACCTAGAAATTCCAGAGTCTGGTAACCAATCATGCACTTGGTTGGGCGAGCGGTAAGCCCTGCTTCCCTGAGTCTATTAAACACTCTCTCCAAGGATTGCAAGTGGTCATCCAAGCTGTCACTAGAAATCAGAATATCATCCATGAATGAGATGATGGACGGATCCTGTAAGGGATCTAGTAAAGTCCTCATCATGCGCGTAAACTCACTAGGTGCATTGCTGAGTACAAAGGGCATGACCATGAATTCGTAGTGTCCACTGGGTGTACTGAAAGCCAACAGTGGTCGAATCTCCGGTTTGACTGGTATCTGATAGTACCCCCGACTCAGATCCACCTTTGAAAAGTACCGAGCGTTATGGAGCCTAGCGAATAACTGAGTTGGATTCGGCAAAGGTTCCACCTGAAATTGTGAATGACTGTTCAGAAGTCGGTAATCTATACACAAACGGTGTTCTCCACTTGGTTTGCGTAACAAAACTACCCCCGCGTTGTATGGGGATGTGGATGGCGCAATCACGTCATCCTCCAGCAGTTTTTGTATTTCCTCCTCCAGGGCCTTTTCTTTAGAGAATGGCACTGGGTAAACCTTTTGACGAACAGGCTCCTGTGTGGTCAAAGTCATCTCGAACTCCACCAACCTCGTTCGTCCTGGTTTATCAGTCAGTATCTCCTGATGAGACTCGAGAACCTGGGTAATCTTTTCCCTCTCCTGGGAAGTCAGATCAGGGTTCACTTGCACATCCCTATAGGTTTCCTGGTGTACCAAGGGATATTCTCTGCCCTCGTTGGTTCCCACTTCCGTCTCCACTGCAACTGCCACTGCCATGAGGTGAGCTGCCTTGTCTCCGGGTCTCTCTTCGTATTTCCGCAAGAGATTGATATGGAAAATCTTCGACTTTCCCCGGATTCGGATATGATAGTTGATTCTGGATATCACCCTTTCCACGGGAAATGGTCCTTGCCAACCTATCTCCAGTTTGTTGTTTCCCGTTGGGAGTAGCAACAAGACTTTGTCTCCCACCTCTAGAGATCTGTCTTTAGACCTACGGTTGTAGTAAGCCGCATGTCTTTTTCTGGCCTTTTTCAAGTTTTGATTCGCCAGAGTCCATCCCTTGTGGAGTTTTTCTTTCAGTTCCTCCACGTATTTATAGAAAGAGATCACTTCTTCTGACGTCCCCTCTTCAGTCCAACTCCTCAACATGGCTTCCAACGGTCCTTTGATTGGACGACCAAACAGCAACGTAGCGGGTGGTAGTCCTGTTGAGCCATGAGGAACTTGCCGATAAGCAAAAAGTGCTGCTGGGATATATTCATCCCACCTATCAGGTATTTCCTGTGCCAGTTTCCTGAGCATTGTCATCAACGTGCCGTTGAAACGCTCTACTTGTCCATTGGCTTGAGGATGGTAAGGGCTGGTATGTATGTGGTTAGAGTGGAACACCCTAAATACTTCCTCCATGAGTTTTCCACAAAACTGGGACCCATTGTCCGTCAGAATTTGATCCGGAAAGCCTAATCTTGTAAAGACCTCCATCAGTGCGTCCGCCACTCGTTTCGAGTCAATCGTGGTCAACGGTATGGCTTCACCCCACATTGTACAGCAATCCACCATTGTAAGTATATACATGTTCCTCTTCCTAGTCCTAGGAAGTGGACCCACGATATCGATGGCTACCCTCTCGAAAGGAGAGTTCATGATGGGCATCTCACCCAAGACCACCGGTGCTGTCCAGTGTTTTGTTGCCACCCTCTGGCACTCAGGGCATGACTTTACATACCGACGCACATCCTCTGTCATTCCCGGCCAATAGTAATGGCAGGAAATTCGCTGCATGGTGGCGGCAATACCCATGTGTCCACTAAAGGAGATGGTATGCACCATATGAAGAATCTGGGACCGGTGAGCTTCCGGGACGACCAACTGTCCGTATAGGTTGTCTCCCCTTCCGGCTCTCCTGTAGTACTTCCCCCGTTTGGGTGGATCAGCACTTTTCTGCAGCTTTTTGTAACAAGGACGTAGAGTAGCATCCCCACTCTGGGCAGTTCGTAGCTCCCCCGGCATTGGGTTAGTCATAATTGCTTCTGCCTCTTCCGTTCTCGTCTGAGAGCGAGTCTGTATTGCTCCCATATGGATTGGCTCCCTGGGAATTCCCAGAAAGACATACCGACAACCGAGGATTACTGTGAAAATGGGATCGGTCAATACAACAGCCTTGATTGTGCCGGTGACATATCTTGACCGAATCTCCACGTTAGCAATGGGCAACTTCATGGCCACAGCACTCTTCTGTGCAGGCTGTATCTCCATGGTCTCACCTGTGAATTGTTCTGGATGTACCAGATCCGCAGAAATAACGGCCTCCCCGTCCAGTCCCGTGTGGTACAAACACTCCACTTGACGACCGTTAACCTCTACCAATTCCACTACAGGTGGTTTTTCCTGGTCTGGAGTCTCTTCCTCGGCCTCGACCTGTTCAATGGGCTCCACCTTAGGTCTCCCGGGGCACACGACGAATTTAGAGTCTCCTGACTTTCCCCTGCAGTCAATAGCATTGTGCGTGTTTGACTTGCATTGGTTGCACCATTTCCCTGTCCTAGATTTTCTAGTGCCGGACTTGAGTGAGCTCTCCTGGTTGCGAGCTTCCTTGTTGACCTTGGCATTTTCCGTGACAACCTCCTTGGAAGTCACTTGACATGCTGCGAAGTGAGGGCTCTTAGCCTTCGATTTGCAGTCCCTCGTATTGTGAGAGGGTGACTTACAAATTGAACACCACTTCTCCGACCACGGTCATTTTGGTGTAGAGCTTGAAGTGCTCTTGCTTCCCTCCTTCGTCTTCTCTGAACTATCCTCTGATTTTTGCACATAAGGTTCCCCTTTTTTTGTTCCTGAGTTTTTGGCTTTCTTCTTGTCATGTTTCTCCTGACTTTTGGTGTTGGTGGAAAGGTTTTCCCCTGCCTCCCCATGTACATCGACGAACCGTACTGCTAATTTTGTCACGAGGTCAATACGTTCCGCTCCTTGTTCTCCCAGGAACGTCCTGAGAGGTTTTGACATTTGCTTCTTCAGCTGGTCGACCACCATGAGCTCTTCCAGACTCTCGTAGTCATGTGCGAACCCAGCCAAATCCATCCACTTATGGAGATAGGATTTTAGACGCAAACTGTAGGCGGCAAACAACTCCCCCGGTTCTCGTTTCGCTGCTCGAAATTTTTTCCGGTAGGTGTGTGACGTAACCTCGAATCGTTTCAGCAGAGCCGTCTTCAACTCGTCATAATTGTTCTCATGTCCTGGAGGCAGGTGAGAATAAACCTTGTAGCCGGTCCCGCGTAATCCCTGGGATAGCTTGAGATTCCATTTGTTACACTCCAGACCCATAGCAACAGACATGGCCTCGAAGCGTTGAAGGTACTGGTCAATCTTCTCCTTGTCCTCCTCGTAGATTGCTAGAGGGAACTTCATAGCATGGTAACTATATCCACCTGCTTGGGTTGAGCCTGGGATGGAGGAACCTCCAACTGCTCCCTCAGTTTCCCCATTAGATTGCCTCTTCAACTCGAGTTCCCTCATCCTGTACTCATGCTCCCTTTTCTGAGCCTCCTGCTCCGCTTCCCGTTTCCTAGCAGCTTCCTCAATTTCAAGTTTCCTAGCTGCCTGACCAGCTTCAAATTCCAGTTTCTTGGATGCCTGTTCTAACTCCATCCTCCTCAATTCCAACTCGGCCTTTCGATCTTCCCTTTCTGCTTGACGAAACTCCCTCTCCACTTCCTGTATGTAATCTGTTAGGGCAGAACCCGACAAACCCATTTCTTCCCCTTTTGCTCTTAGTTCTGCGGTGGTTAGTTTAGGAGTGGCAATTTTTCAAAGAGGTAAGTCAGCAGATAGAGTGCAGATTATCTCCAAGAGGAATATATATATATATATATATATATATATATATATATATATATATATATATATATATATATATATATATATAATGAACAATTATTGTTAATCTATATAATTAAGACCACAACACAACACAATCACTCAGTGACAAGAGCAGAATCAGGACCACAGACCTATGCAGACGTGTGAAGTGTAAACAGGTAAGATATGTGTCTTAACCCCTATCCACATTCACTCTAGCTGGATTCTCTCTATAACAATATCTCCGTCCCTTAACTAAAGATCCCGTGTCAAAAGACCCCGTTGTCCGGCGATCCCACTGTCAAAAGATCCCGTTTACGAGAAGTCCCGCTGTCCAAAGATCACGTTTACGAACCCCCAATAAATGTCGTAAGTTATCATTTCTTACTTTAGTGTCGTCTCTGGAGTGAGGGGAATCAACACCCACATTTTTATTACCCCAATATTATTGTCCTAGAGAAACCACCAGACTCCGTCCACAAAACTCCGTCGGTCTGTCGACACCTCTTTCTTACTCTCACTCACCCCTAGATCATGCCCCCTCTCACTCTTCCCCAACACAACATACTCAACAACTCTAGCTCTAACAAATAAATACAAAAATAATTTATTAAGCAAAGAGTATGTGTGTGAGAAGTGTGTGTGTGTGTACTGTGTAGAATGTGTGTCGAATATTCTAGTGTGTGCAAACTTAGACCAAGTAGCTGAAGAGCCCAGCCCGATCATCCCGGAAAGGATCATACCACATCTTCATTCAGTCCACATTGACCTCACCAAGGTATATGTCCCTCCTGCTAGATGTAGACTTCCACCGGTCGCTGCTTGATCACGTATATACCTAGTCACAGTTTAACACTGATCCAGCCTGGATCACACACCGTTATTAAATGTCCCTATTGATCTGCGACTTATAACATCCTTGTCTAGTGAGGACACGAAAATACTGTTCCTTGAATTAAATGTAATTCCTGTCTAAAGTTTCTATTGCTCACAAGGTCACTGTTTTAATAACTTCATAATCAGTTTATACTGTTCTATTCCCATGTGATGTGGAAAAACTGTACCTTTTAGTCTTTTCACTTGTCGTGTGAAAACATCATACCCACTGGACTTTTCCCATGTGGTGTAAAAAAAACCGATTCTCTTGTTCTATTCACATGTGATGTTTGAAACATTAATTTCACGATTGGTCCTTCTCCAAACTGATGCGGAGAAAACAACCTCTAGTATTCTGCTAACATGTGACGTTTAATAAAATACTCTCACGATTGTTCCTTTAAACCCCTTTCATCATGGGCCCAGTGCAAAAGTTGCTGACTAACTGCCTGCACTAAGGTCTCCATTCTCAGTGACTTGAGTGACCTAAGGGAACCTGTAAAAGAGAAAACCATACACTTGGTGAGAGCATCTGTCCCTGACCTCCATTGGATGGGGGTAGGCTGACATCCTCACTCAGATACATGACAGTGAACCAACTCTGTCTGCGGTGGGTTAAGACCAGGACAGAGTAAAATGTAAAGTGTAGACCTCCAGCAGACCTCACTGGAAGATCCCACCATTGGACATTCTCCCCATCCCCAATCTCCCCAAATATCATCCCATTTCACTATTCCCCATCAGCGGAGCTGTCAGGGGCTTATATGTAAGTAATAGTGTAAGTGCCGGTATGTAAGCGAGAGTCAGTGTAAGCATAGCTGAGGTCAAGGGCAGTAAGAGACATCACGGCTTGACTAACGGAGGGTCAAGCAAGAAGCCCGTGAACAGACCCACGTGATGTGGGAAGGTCAAGGAGGACGGAGTCAGAGTGTGTGAGACAGCGAATAGAGACGGACGTGTGGAGATCTAGCGAGTGATAGAACGATCGAACGATAGTGTTGTGACGGATAGATGGAGATGAACGTTGTGTATTGATATTCGAGGAATGTGCCAACTGTGATATGTGCGAGATGATGTGAGACTGTGATTGCAAATGGTCATACGGGCGACAGTGTAAATATCGCCCATGTGAGCGAGCGTTTGGCTGCTTGTGTCGAATGATTGCTTAAGCGTGAAGTGAGACCATATTGTTATCCTGTAGTATAGTAATAGAGGTTGTTCAGGAGATAGCTCCTGCGAGTTTCCGATTGCAGTCATGTGTTATTAGT
The DNA here is from genome assembly GCA_963921405.1 of Cepaea hortensis. Taxonomy (NCBI): domain Eukaryota; kingdom Metazoa; phylum Mollusca; class Gastropoda; order Stylommatophora; family Helicidae; genus Cepaea; species Cepaea hortensis. The sequence goes on along the minus strand of OY992876.1, from coordinate 171,434,078 downwards.
ATATGTGTCGTAGATGTTGTAATTTGCCTGTCCAAGTCCAGTGAGCTAGAAGGAGCAAATAGTTAGGACTCTGACAGGTATAATGGTGTCAGAAGTACACACGAACCACATTCCCAATTAAAATGCATAAAAGAACGCTACTTATGTAAAGAAGAAGATCAATTGCATAATTCTGTAAAAATTTATAAATCGGAGAATTGTTAACAAAATCAAAACGAAAATAACATCATATCTTTCCACAGCAGGTTCTACAATTCTACAAAGCGACCGACGTTGCCTTGTCTGCTGTACGACCCCAGCGCTATGATACTAGCACACTTCATTGTATAGACCAACATAAAAGTTCCTTCAACGTGAAAAGTGTCATCAGCAGAACAGTAAGACTCAACATGTGATTTCAAATATCTAACAGTAAACGAGGTGTACCCAAAAAGGGAAACAAGTCAAGGTCTGACATAAAAAGAGGTAAGGGGGACTATTATATACATGAAGTATATTCGAACCATAACCACAACAGTGACATAGCGTGCTCATAAAGAATCGATTAGGGTGCATTAAATAGAGACGAGGGGGACCACGTCTGAATAGAGAGAAAATTTAAGAATGCTGTAAGAGGAAGTTGTAGCCTTATTCGAGGCGTGAATCAATGGAGAATCCTTAAACCAGCATAGCCACAATAACTATGAGATGATAATGCACAGCAAATCGATTGGGAAACATGAACAGAATGTAATGTCACGGAGTGGGGATTGAAGAATATAACGAGGTATGGCAAGTAAACCCAACCAGAACAGTTGCCAGACCACGACAAAACCTTGAGAGAAACCTCACTACTAAAAAAGAGAGAACAATATTTAAAGTTAATCTCGGAAAAGATCAGAATAAAAAGGGGCGCAAGCGTATACTGATGATCATACAATCCCCTGACAAGTTTAAAAAAAAATGTACCAAGAGTAACAACAGCAGAATGTGTCACATTTCCAAGAGAAAGTGCCACATTGTTTGTGCGGGGGGAGAGTGTCAGGGTCTTATATGTAAGTAATAGTGTAAGTGCCGGTATGTAAGCGAGAGTCAGTGTAAGCATAGCTGAGGTCAAGGGCAGTAGGAGACATCACGGCTTGGCTAACGGAGTGTCAAGCAAGAAGCCCGTGAACAGACCCACGTGATGTGGGAAGGTCAAGGAGGACGGAGTCAGAGTGTGTGAGACAGCGAATAGAGACGGACGTGTGGAGATCTAGCGAGTGATAGAACGATCGAACGATAGTGTTGTGACGGATAGATGGAGATGAACGTTGTGTATTGATATTCGAGGAATGTGCCAACTGTGATATGTGCGAGATGATGTGAGACTGTGATTGCAAATGGTCATACGGGCGACAGTGTAAATATCGCCCATGTGAGCGAGCGTTTGGCTGCTTGTGTCGAATGATTGCTTAAGCGTGAAGTGAGACCATATTGTTATCCTGTAGTATAGTAATAGAGGTTGTTCAGGAGATAGCTCCTGCGAGTTTCCGATTGCAGTCATGTGTTATTAGTATATGTGTCGTAGATGTTGTAATTTGCCTGTCCAAGTTCAGTGATCTAGAAGGAGCAAATAGTTAGGACTCTGACAGGAGCCACCTGCCTTCTTACACTAGTTAATCTTAACAATGTGACTGGCTATTGTCGCTGATATTCCTTGACTACCTAACCACAATGTAACAACACTATGTTATAGTTTTAAACTATATTTCTAACCTATTCCACATTAATTATAGCTAGATGCAATCTATAAAATACCTTATGCCGTTCTGACTCAATCTTTGAATTGAAAACACAATTTGCCATAAAAGACACATGTTAAGCAAAACCGAACACATGCGATTCTATTCAACACGGATCAAGCCAGCTATCACTTCTGCCCACGTCAACTGTTTGAGCTACACTAGCCAAAAACAAATCATGTTTTTTGTCACCAAGAGCCTTGAATTGTTCTCGTGACGTTCCCTTTGATGTCAATACATCAGATGGTTTCAGGGGCAGATAATCCATTTCAGAATAAGATCTTATCTCCCTTGTTTAATCAATGTCACCAGTGGTCTCCCCTGTCCTGACAACCCAACACAGCCAGCGTCTGTCTTTGATTCCGCTGGTCGGTAAATTAACCTTGACATATTTTCTGTCTACCCAAGACTTCTCAAGGTCCGCGGTGCCGTTTGTTCTACCCGCCACTTGTAAACAACTCCAGCTGTTACTCTGACAGTCCTTGGTATTTTTGACATCTGATTGTAACTTGGAGTGAATTCATGACAGTGATCCCGTATACTCGCGTTAGAAACATAGCTACGCGCTATTTGGCAGCAGATCGCGTTGCGCTGCTTTTTACGAAATGGTAAGGGTGCCGGCGTTCAGAAAGCTATTGTAAACTACTGAGCATAAACTTGCCAATACAACAGCAAAAAATGCTGGTGTTGACTGCAAACGGCCTGTAAAGGATATACAACTAACTAACTTTTCTTTGTTTAGTTTCTAAGTCATTTTCTGGTACCTTCTTTAGGATCGACCAGGAAGCACAAGTCAGTTTATAAAGACCTCTAGAGGTGAATTCGAACCCAAGAGCACAGGCCCAGCAGACAAGATTCTACCCTCCACAACCATGTGTCTTGCGTTCTTAATCAGTTCAGCCGCTGACAATTACTGCCCCCCCCCCCACCCGCTCACTGCTTTGAAACATAAAACCTGTAATTTTGTATGGATCTGAAGCGTGGACAATCAGCAGACAAGCTGAAAAACAACTGATGGCTGTGGTAATGTGTTTTCTGAGGAAAATGCAAAGAATACCATGGACAGACAGAAAAACCAATGAACAAGTCCTTCAAAAAACAAGTGAAGATAGTAAACTGATTAGAGTCATTAGACGTAGTCACATTGGGGGGGGGGGGGGGGTGGCATGTTATGAGAAGAAATGACTCAGAGAACTTGGTGACAACTGGCAAGATCGAAGGGAAGAGACCAAGGGGAAGACCGAGACGTAAATAACTGGATGGCTTGGCCACGTGGCATGGTCGAGATGGCAAAACATGACCGCCCACTGACCGCCCACGCTTATCGGCATAGCACATGATGGATGCATGGCTTTGAATTCAAGCGTAGTTCATCTACACAACTTTTAGAAGCACTGGACTGAATTTTGCAGCACTGGACGAAATTTTGCGTGTGGATTAGCTTTTCTTATTACCAGTGTCCCTCGCCATCAGGCGAACCTACTCTAACTTCAGTCACTTTTAATTTACGTCCCTTAGTCAAGGACGAGAAGTCAGCATATTGGTCCAACTGGCTGGTGTAGGGGATGAACCCTTACCGGGTGTTTCAGAATGAGACTTATTATCCATTCGGCCATGTTCGACAATTTACTGCGCCACTTCACCAGCTCAACCAGCATCTTCCCACTCTTAAAAAGTCGCTTAAAAGTCGACAGGGTCGACTTCATTGCACCGGGTTTTATCCCACATGGCTGTCTCTTTCCGCAGCGCGGAAAGCATCGCACAAAGCACGAACTCCGTAGCTCTAGCGACGACCCACAGGAGTCTCCGAAAAATTTAACTCGTGAACCGAAGGACGCAGCCCGGAATCGAACCTACAACCTTCGGAGCCCGATTTAAACAGCTTGACAAACCTCTCTCTCTCTCTCTCTCTCTCTCTCTCTCTCTCTCTCTCTCTCTCTCTATATCTCTCTCTCTCTCTATCTCTCTCTATCTCTCTCTCTCTCTCTCTCTCTCTCTCTCTCTCTCTCTCTATCTCTCTCTCTCTCTCTATCTCTC
>OY992876.1:171341067-171430078 GCA_963921405.1 Cepaea hortensis | reverse complement strand
CCCAGTCTACCCCACAAAGCAGCAGGTTGTGTGTATCTCTTCGTCTGGTTCTTATCCCTTGGTCTGTCCGACATGGGTTGACCCTGCTCATGCGGTCATTAGAATAACACGCCCCTTCTAACTCGTCAAGTTCAATACACAACAGAGAGGAGAGAAGGGTTGGATATCATCTCCTGTGGTTCGCTATGGGACTGACATACTGATCACCTATTCCCCCGTGCACGCCGGACTACAAAATGTGATGTCCTAACCACTCACAACAGCTTCCTCCTACGGAACGTGTTTTTATTGTTCGTTGACATTCTTTGGGGGCGTTCGTTCGCTTTGAACTCAGGCGTAGTCTACACGTGTGCTAATACTTCTAGTGCACTGAACTGATTTTTGCGTGTGGTTTAGCGTTTCCTTATTACTATTGCCCCTTGCCATCAGGAGAAGCCACTCCGACTTCAGAGGTACTTGTAATTTACGTTCATAAGTCAAGGACGAGAAGTCAACATTTTAGTCCAACTGACCAGTGTAGGGGTTGAATCCGCTACCTCAGCATCAGCACCACCGGAGACTTAAGAGCAAACGCTCTTATCCATTCGGCCATGCTAACCTCCTTTGTTTTCAGTGAGAGGGGGCAATCCCAAATTAGTAGATCATTCATTCATTCATTCATTCATTCATTCATTCATTCATTCAGTAGCATGTCCTTTGCAGAACCTCTTTCCCATAACAAACTTCCGGACAATTTATCGGTCATAAACAAGATGTCCCTCGTTCGATACACCCATCTGGAGATAATCTGTCACATTCTGCACCCATCTTCTCTTTAGCCTTCCTATTCCTCTCTTCCCAGGCATATACCCCTCCATTATTGTACTCTCCAGACTTTCATGACGTGTCAAGTGACCAGAACATTTCAAATTTTTATTTTTTATCGTCTTTAGTAGCCAACCATCGTCAATATTCAAATCTTGTCGTATGGATGTATTTGTTCTTTTCTGTAACCAAGATATTTTAGAACCCGTCTATAACATATTTATACAAAGGCATGTATGCGCTGTTCAGCTTGTTTAGTAAGTGTCCAGGTCTCACAGGGGTATGTTGCTATGAGAAAGATGCATGCTCTTAAAAATCTAATGTTTGTAGGTCTATCTGATTGATTGATTGATTTAGGAACCGACATCACAGCATTCGGGGCATTCCCATAAGCGCTCCGTCCCCATCCTCAGCAGCCAGCGAAGAGTTCCAACACCAATAGTACCAGTAGCAATCTGATTATATTTCCGTCTTGCCTTTCCTCTGAGCGTCGAGCGTCGAGCGTCGGCCAGATCCCCTCGTCACTCCTCGCTGTCTCATTCTTGCCAGACCATGGTAATCCATTTGCTCCTCCGAGGTGTGCACATGCTCCCACAAGGCCGCGACCACGTCTGCCTTGTCATACATCATTATTCCACCAAGTTTTGCAGATCCAGCCAATCTGTCCGCCTGTTCATTCCCCAGCACACCGGCATGCCCAGGAGAAAAGATCCAGGCGATGCTTGCCACCCGTGACCTCCGAAGCGAAGCAAGCACACGCCACAATTTATTCAGATGTTTTATTTTTTAAAAGATATATTTATTCGTCTTTTAATTTATTTTATTGTGTCACCAGAATATATTCTATTCCACACCACATTGGACGAGAAAAAAAAGCGTTAACACCTGCGATGTTCATATAATTTGTATTCCAAACTTCACATGCGAATATCTTACGAGATATTATTGTCAACGTAAAAGATACCACACACACACAAGCTCTTTGGAGTATGGTACTTTCACATATAAAAAAGTCCTTAGCTGAAGTCTGATGTAGATATGTGAAGTCTCAGGACCATAATTGTTAGTAGACCTAGTGCATGGGGGAGTAGATGGCCAGTCCTCCCCTCTCGTAGCTAACAAACGAGAGCTGACATTGTCAGCGTAACGCCCAGACCGTTACCTTCATCGGGACATAAAACCCGTTTCACAAGTTCCCGACATAGCGAGCCGAGGGCCTCGAAATCAGCTGCAGAAGATTTGGAAGCAGACCGCCTTGCGTTGATTTCGATGGTATGGGCGTCGGTTGTACAGAAAACATTAGCAAACTACTGAACGTGCGCCTTGCCTAGTAAATCACACACAAATGCCAAGGGTGATTGCGATATATATATATATATATATATATATATATATATATATATATATATATATATATATATATATATATATATATATATATATATATATATATATATATAATTCATCCAATATAACATCCCAGATAACATTCAATATAACATATAATATAAATAACATCCCATATAACATCCAGTACAACATTCCATATGCCTCTCCGCAGTTGTAAGATTACAGTATCAGATTACAATACCAGCGAGAGTGTCATCCCCGTGGTTTCTGTGCTTGGGATCGGGGAACGCAGAGTTCTGTAACTGATATCATATTTCAGATCTCCTGTAATGGGTGCTATTTTTACACATATATCTCAAATTCATATGCCCATTATGGAGATTTTTCCAAGTGCAGCGATGGTGAACCTTGAGCTCAATCTCATAATAGAAAACAAGGGTTTTGGAGTGAAATATGGCTCACGCCAGATGGCTAGTTAATACCTGAAGCCTTATTCAATGTATATTAAATTGTAGTTTCTTCTTCTCCTTCTGAGAGCCCATGCCACGTGGCTTTGGTTATCGTGTATGCACACATCCTTCTGTCTCTTGTGCTGCCAATAATTTCTGGTACCAATGTTCCGCCATTCCACGATGTCAAACTGTCTAGCATCCACTCTCTTGGATCTCCTCCTGCTTCCCATCCCCTCCAAGTGTCCCAGGGTGTCGTCATATTACAGCTTTTCCCTTCTCATGACATGTCCAAAGAACATTGACTGTCTTCTTCTGATGCGAATAACCAGTTCTCTTTCTGAGCTAACGTCTTTCAAGATATCTTTATTGTTCTTTCTATTCGTTCAGGGTGTTCTCTCCATTCTTATGTAAAATCACATCTCCACAGCCTCCACATAATTTTAGTTTTAAACTGGTAAGAATTCATTATTTTCATTAACATGTTGGAGACATCTTTATTGAACAGAAATTAAAAAACCAACACTCCAAATTATTTCGCTGTTGCCATAAAAGAAACACGTGTCTTACAAAGCCAAGCTGCTTAGTTCCTCACGAAACCACTACACCAAAATAAAATTAGATGCATGGCCTTACAGGACATCACAATCAACTCCAACACTTTTTTGTCTGAGATTTTCTAGGCAATGTTACGTCCAGTAGTTTGCAATTTCTTTCTGAACGGCCAATATTCATATCGCTCCCAAATCGCTTGCGTCTGACTTCGAACCCTGGTTGCGACAGATAGTGAAGTTGCGTTTACTACCCCTAAGCACAGAACACTAAAATAAAAGCAGTTGTAAAATATAAGTACATGCATAAATATTGAACAGTCAGTAACATGCAGTTATATAGGCTGTGTACACATGAAATAGGAACACACAAGAGCACATATATAATAGCGAATCAACAATTATTAATTAATAAATATGTGTTTGACATATTTCCAGAAGTAAATGATCAAAAAGTGAACGATGCACATTTAAACAGAGTCAGTGAGTTTTCATTAAAAAGACAAAAGTAAACAGCAACATATCCCGAAGCAGGAACCCACTATGGTTCTGCTATGTGACAGAGCCATTACATTGTATAGGCCTCAATGCATGGAGGAATGGGTGAACGGTATTTTTCTCTGTTGGCGGACGACGAAAGCAGGCATCGAACACTCGTTCCGACCGCGCCCATGACATTTTCCATGTAGCACCCTATCAACAACACTGACGCGCCCGACTATTTTCATTAACAGTCACAGAAAATCGTTGTGACATCACAAGTTTGGTGGGCCGAGAGTTTGAAGAAAGTAAACTTTGAACACTGAAATGTGATACACATGAACAGAGCACCGAATGTGTATATTCTGTGGTGTGTGTGTGTGCATGTGTTTGTGTATATATGTGTGTATGTGTGCGTTTGTGTGTGTTTGTGTGTATGTGTGTGTGAAACACTTTCTTGGTTATGACTGGTAAATATATTTTCAGTATTTTACATTTTAATATAACAGCTCTAAGAATGTTAGTGCAACTCAGCTATCTGTGAGTACAAGATCTACAATGTATCACTGCAATGTTAGTTCAGGAATTACTTGAAGAAATTATTGTATCAAATAGATTATAAATGAAAATTATGTAGCTCTTAAGAACTCTTCATCTCACCTCATCGACTGACAAAGATAAATTGCAGAAACAATTAAATAGTAGTTCTTAAGGTGATATTCCTGAGATGTGTTTAAGTTTTAAAAAGTTATTTTTAAAATGGAAAACAATCAAAATTGTTACTAACAGTTTTGTGGCATTTTCATTGAAAAGAAATTACAAACCAACCCTCCAAATTACTTTACTCATGCCATAAAAGAAAAACGATTGATACAAAACCAAACTGTTTAGTTCTGTAACAGCTGAAAGACACATTTCTCACCAACCACTACAGTTTCCAACCTCGCAAAACACCCCCCCCCCCCCCCCCCCCCCCCCAATGGCTTGGGCATTCATTACCTCTGGCAGCAAAAGTCCAACTCCTGGCCTTCACGTGGCGGATATGTTTTAATTAACAGCAGCAGGCGGCGAGTCTCTGACACTGTAAAACAAGACTTCTCTAAGTATGTATGCATGCACATACATGTGCGGACACGTCTGTACATAAATACATATCTAAACTCTGAGTACGTTCATGGTCTACTCTGGCAAAAGAAAGGTGCTTAAGACGGAGGTAACCAGCCAGGAAGCTCACAACAGCAATCAGGATGCCACGCAAACACGTCATGAAATATTTCTGTTATTGTAAAACGTTATGGTGCTCGCCCTACTATGAACCTCTAGGCAGGTGCATTAGCGGGCCCTATGCCTCGAAAGGGTCCTACTAAAACGACCGGATGTCCTTCTCAGATGTCCTATAGAGAAAGGGGACATGAGAAAAGAAAGTCTAGCGATACCAAACAAGGCACCAGACACATTCCAATTAACAGCTCCCCCCCCCCCCCCCCCTAAAAAAAAATGATTGCATGGGGCAATTTTAACCGCTTACTCACAGAGCTGGGGCTATGATCAAATGGAGTAGAGTGTAGATAGAATGAAAGACTGGCAGGACGAGCATAGATATATTTTTCCTGATAAATAAACCGTCTGATCCACATACCTTCTACTCGAGATCATGGCACACGCCAACTACACCTGACCTGGCTTTTCATTCACCAGAACTAGCGTGGAACATCACACAAATTGTTGGGAAACAACTCGGCTGGAAGTGACTATCGGCCAGTCTTTTTAACTGTAGAAAATGAATTTGTAAGTAAAAACAGCACCCTCTCGAGGTGGAACTGTAAGAAAGCAAATTGGACAATATACAAACATCGCACCAGCATACTGGTTAGAAGTATGAACACTGATCAAGACATAAATAAAATGTATACTACAGGCTGCACGGGAAATGGCACCAAGAGGTGCTCGTAAATAATATAAACCGCATTGGATTAGTGAAATAGAACAGTTTCATAATGATGTGAAAGTATGTAGAAAGCAAGCAGAGACCAAAGCCAAGAGCACCACAAATACCAGTACATAAAAACCAAATTTCAACGGGCCAACTTACAGGCTAGATGGAAAAGCTGGCAGAAGAAAACAGAGTCACTGAACTTTGAAAAAGACACTAGGAAGTTGAGGATGCTAGTAAAACAACTTAACGATGAGGGCGCATTGAGAAACTCAAAGATTGCACAAAATAAAGACAGAAACATCCTAACATTAAAGCAAGCAGTTGACCATGTTGCGGACTCATGTGCTCAAGATAACAACATCGACATTATCCCACAGAAAAAAAAAGAGATTCAAGAGAAACGGCAACATACATAACAAAATGAAATAATATATGAGGAGTTGGAGGCGCCTATCACATTCAATGAACTGGAGCTAGCAATATCACAATTGAAAATGAGAAAGTCACCTGGAACTAACGTTATCTCACATGAAATGACCAAGAACCTAAGAACAATGACCAAAATAAATCTGCTGCAGATCTTCAATAACTGTTGGACCTCAGGCAGTGTTCCACAAGCTTGGAGAGAAGAAATCATGATACCTCTCCTAAAATCAGGGAAAGACAGTTCCGGTACCTCCAGCTACATACCAGTTAGACTCATCAGCTTTATCTGCAAAACAATGGAGCGCATCATCAATCACAGACTGCTGTGGTACACTTAAAGCGAAAACCATTTTTGCCTCAGCATGAAAGGCAGTGTTACTCCACGGAATATCATACAACCGGCCTCTCTCAAGAAATTTAGGATGCATTCCAAGAGAAGAAACTGATGCTTGCGGCATGGAAAGATTTAAAAAAAAAAAAAAAGAAAGCTTTGGGCAAAGTTTGGAAAGATGGTGTGATGAAGAAACGGAAAAACTATAAAGTGAATGGAAGAATGTACAAATGGGCGAAAGCATACTTGCACAACAGAGACGCCCGGGTATAGATAGACGGACTCAAGAGCAAGAAATTACTACTGCGTCACGGTGTTCCCGAGTGTGGAGTCACTTTTCCTTATCGTTATCGATGATCTTGTTGCTAAACTACCACATGGAATTACAGTGGCAATGTAACTGATGACCTGGTTCAATGGAGCACAAATGAACATGCATCAGTGGTCACCAGATCGGAACAAAAAGCTGTAGATGAATTAATTGCATAGGCAAATAAATGGTGTGTCAGCATAAACACTGACAAGTGCACAACCACCCTATTTACCCTCTCGCCAAAAGAAGAGACAGGCGTCATCCAGATGAATGGAATACCCATAAGAGAAAATAAAGAACCAACATACGTTGGAGTAACATTTGATGGCAGGCTGACATGGAAAAAGCACATCAACAAAGCAGTAGCAAAAGCCAGAAGGACAATAGCAATTCTGAGAAAACTAAGTGGAACCACATGGGTAGCCAGTGGGAAAATACTTAGCAAAGTTTATCAACAGGGTATACAACTACATCTGGAATACGGGTCAACGGCATGATGTTCAACATTTAAAACACACACACACACACACACACACACACACACACACACACACACACACACAACACACATACACACAACCCCCCCCCCCCCACACACACACACACACACACGTCAGGAGCTGGACAAGGTGCAAAATCAAGCACTTAGTGTCACCACGGGAGGGATGAGATCAACCCCTATAGTGGAGATGGAGAAGATGGGGAGCACACAAGCACTGAGAGAGCGCAGAGATACGAAAATACTAATGCAAGCAGAAATGTTCCTCAGCATGCCAGGCCACTCTATAAAGAACAGATTTGAAATCATAGCTATGGGGGTAGGGGTGGGGTGGGTGGGGGGTGTGTGTGAAAAGAAGCAGTTATATCCACCAGGCCAAACGACTCTGCTGAAAAAGCACAGATTAACCCGCGGTTGATATTCCCACGAAAGCTACCCCACAACGAATACCACAACAAATCCAGACAAAAGTTAAGGAATATTCGACAATGAAGAACAGAACAGTGTACAATGCATAACAACCACTCTCAGTTTCCTTGGTGAAGAATACCCATAAGAACTCTGGACTAGAGTCAACAAAGATGGGTCAGCACAACATGCTGTTCGGAGTGGAAGAGCGGGTGTGTACATAGAATACCCAAACAATACAAGGGGCACGGCCAGAGTAACAGGAAAATACTGCCATAATTATGATGCAGAAATCTAGGCAATCAAGATAGCAACACATAATTTACTGAATACCAATCATGTTGCACAGCCTTTGATGCTATTGACAGATGCAAAATCAATACTTTAAGCGCTCCAGTCTGGGAAATTACCAGTATACGGACACTTCTATCTGAACTAGGTAGCCAGCGTTAGGCCACCATACAGTGGAAACCATTTCACTGTGGAGTACCCGGAAATGAGAGACCTGAACGACTAGCTAAAGAAGGAGCATAGAAGAACAACCTGATGTGCCTGTTACATACCACCAAAAGAAAAAAATGATCACATCAGTCAGAAACTCACCAACACCAGATCAAGGCGATTACCACTTTATGGACAGTCTAGAACAAATAACTATTCTGCTCTCTAGAATAAGACACAATAGATTACGCAACAAAATACGAATACAAAATTCAAGATATATGATCTATCCATGTGCACGTGTGGACTGGCGCCACAGATAGCAGATCAAATACTCCAAGACTGTCAAAAATGCAACATATCAAGGCAAACCTTCTGGTATAGAGAATCAACCGTGGAAGATAAACTCAATGCATTAAACGCATACAAGAGACAACATTGCAGATACATACATATTTCAAACGAACGAAAGAAGAAGAAGAAAATTTAAAAAAAACGCACTACACTAAAATAAAATTAGCTGCACGGCCTTACACGACGTCGCAATCAACCTCAATATTTGTTTATCTGTTTGTGATTTTCATGACAATTTTCATCATAATCATCATCATCATCATCATCATTATCATCATCATCATTAAGTGCCCTGCCAACTGGCGTAGGCGTTCATGGCTTTCCACAGATATCGGTCTTTGGTGTTCTGGATCAACTCTGCTGATGGCATTCCTCCATGCCACCGCCTCAATCCATCCAGCATCATTTCTCTTTGTCCGCCTCTGCCTCTCTTCCCCGTGATCTTTCCAGTTGTCACGATGTTCTCCTATGTCTCTCTTCTCATCACATGACCGAAGAAAGCTGTTTGTCTCTTTCTTATTGTTGTATATAATGTTCTTTGTGGTAGATAATTTTACGTACATTAATTTGCCATTGCTTTCTAAACGGCCATCACTCATATATTTGTGAAAATCGACGCAATGCAGTATGCTCCCAAATAACCCGGGATTGACTTGCGGACCCTGGTTGTCGAGATAGTGAAGTTACATTCACTAACTCTAAGCACAGACACACTAAAATAAAAGCAATTGTAAAATGTAAGTACATGCATACATATTGAACAATCAGTAATATACAATTATATAAGCTGTGTATACATCAAATAGGAATACACAAGATTACAAATGTAATAGCGAATGAACAATTATTCACTAAATATTTGCCTCACTTCACCCAGAAGTATCTGAGCCAAAAGTGAAAGATGCCTTTGAAAACAGTTAGCGAGTTTTCATGAAAAAAAAGGTCCCGAAGTGGGAACCTGATATTGGTCTGCGATGTGATATGGCCATCCCATTTTGTCGTGATGTCGGACCCTCGTCCTACCGTGCTAATGACATTACCAGTGCAACTTCTCATCAATGTCGCTATCCCACTTACTCATTTTCAGTTGCCTTGGAACAATAAACAGAAGGCAGTAAATACAGCAAACGTTAGAATGGACCCTCCTTCAACTTCTTGAGAATATTTTGGATATATTTATATAGACCAATTGGCACTCGATGGGTGCTGTGGTCAGTTTTACACCTATACCCGTACTTCCCAGGCCATCGTCTGGTACCCATTTTATACTGTGTCGACGTGGGAGCCCAAGGACATTGGTAAAATTCGAATTCTCCCGATACGGATAGCTCATGAGCACAGGGCCGGTAGGCCAGCGTCTAAACACTGGGCTACCGCGGATCCTCGATGTCAATAAAGCGGTGGTGTTATTTCTTTGTAAACTGTCTGAAAGCGGCAGCATATCCTCACATTCAAGAGTCTTAGTTGCTGTAGTCGCCATCTTGTTGACCGATGTCTGTTGGACTTTAAGAGAGTCAAAGCAATTCCTTACGATGATGGTAGGTAAACAGTACCCGCGTTTTGTACACACGCGTGGAACAATGATGCAGATGTTTTGAGTGAGTTTCTTGTTTAAAAAAAATGGAATATTGTCATCACCAGCACTCTATGCTTTCATCTTTATGTACCATGCCATAATAGTGGGTGTTATAGTTCGCAATCCCAACGATCGCCAGATTCTTGGATCAGTTCTGTGTTCTTGTCTCCTTATAACCAAACCATCCATATATTTATCCCTCTGCCTCGCCCTTGCTCTTTCCTTATCAGTCTTGCCGGTTGTCGCTAAGTTATCCAATTTATTTCTAATGAAACGAGCGGGGAAAAAACACTCTCTACTGTCTAATCTTTCCAGTCAGTGTACAGTTGTCGTTTGTTTATTGTAGGACTTGCTCATAGGCTTGTCTGTCTGTCCATGTTAATGTTTGCATTTCCCACAGAAACCACTGTCATTAGGTGTTTCTCAGCTTGTCTGCTTATATTCCATATTTCACATGCATGTCACCATTCCGTAATATGTGAATAACTCACTACGATGGGGTAAAAAAACAAAAACAAAACATCAACAAGAACAAAACAACAACTGCAACGTAAACAGCAGACACATATGTAGTTGTAGTGCAGAGGTAATTGGAGTGGAGAGTTGTGTGTGTGTGTGTGTGTGTGTGTGCGCGCGCGCGCGTGTGTGTGTGATACTACTGTCAGGGCCTGAAATGCTAATACTGTGAAATATATAAGGTTGTGTCATGACGCGTTTGTGTAGCCAATTCTCTTCCACACTATAGCTTCCTTGAAATATGTAAGGTTATGACATAATGAGGTTGGGTGGCTAATTCTCTTCCATAATACATCTTCTTTGAAATATATAATTTCTAAATTTTGCCTACATCTGTGTGTTTTTCCATCCGCCGAACTTCTTAGTCATATTTCATGTTGTTATTCAGACTCCTTGAAACATGACTTAGCGAGGTTGAGTGGCTACAATTTCTTGCCCCTGCTAAAAGCAACTTTCGATATCTTTATGGCCGGATGTTTTAGATCTGCTACCCAAAACACTCAAATACATTATTTTAATGAACATGCACTATTTGATTATTTTGTGATAAAAATAGCAAACACAAGCAGTCAAAACATATGCAATATGACTTACAATTTACAACTATTTGATTCACATTCTGGACATGCTCTGGAAAATATAGCAGATAAAATAGAAGACTTGTTAATAAAAAAAAAAGCTAAGACTCCCATGGCCTGCCCTCTCTCGAAGACACGAATAAGCAGCACATGCAGTATTGTAGAGCGTAACTGTCATCTACTGACTATAGTACCTTGCAGTGTAGGGCGGGGGAGGGGGGATCTTGGACCTGAGGAATTAAGGCCGCCTGGCTAGTGCAGTCTCCGTGATCTGTGCAGGTTAGGATTTTCTTTTTACCCCCAACAGAAAAAAAAATCACACCTTACCGAGGATTCGAACCCGGGTCTCCCGAAGGAGAACCCGCGTTCTTAGCCACTCGGCCGTAGAGCGCAACACTGGGGATAAAAGGAAGTGGTAGGCTAAGAACAAAATTGATAAAACAGGCATGCACAGACCTGGGAATGCTCATATACATAGGATTAAACAATGGCTCAGTACAGTAAACTAAGGGATGGAATGATCAGGAAGCTTCACGATCAACCCTCATGTTGAAATATAGGGTGTATGTTTAATGACTGTGCAGTGTTTGAAAATATCGCCGGTCCAAGTTTTGTATTCACCCTCTGTAAAGTTCATGCAACATAATAGGTAAATACAAAACTTGGACCGGCAATATTTTCAATCACTGCATAGTCATTAACAATACACCCTATACTTTATGATGATGATGTTAGACACAAGAGGTCAGCATGGCGGAACGGATAAAGGCGCTTGCTATTAAGCTTCCTGTTTGCTGATGGTGAGGTAGCGGATTAAACTCTTACACCCGTCAGTTGGACTAAAATATTATTTTCTCGTTCTTGAATTGGGGACGTATTACGTATGAAGGCAAGCATGGAGCTAGATACTTGGGCTGTCCGTACCTGCAACGACGCAGAGACGCCTTAAAGATCGCAATTACCACAAAGACACCATTCAAGGAAGCAATGCAGGGGGGGGGGGCGAGACAGCTACGGGTGTAACACAAGCTGAAAGAGATTAAATGCAAAAGCAGATAGACGAGTCAAGGCACTGCTGACGCCGACTCCGACCTGCGACAACGAGAAACTACTGGCGGAAATAAAGGAGATCCATCAAAACATCAAACAAGAAGTGGAACATATGGCACTGATAAAGAAGGAGAACGAAGAAATTCTACAAACCATTAAATCAGAACGAGAACTACAAAAAGCTGAAATGGAACTTTTCCAAAACAAACCAACAGAAGCCATATAAGAAACCACAGAGAAACCGCAAAAACCGCAAGATGAAAACCAAGAGACCGAGCCTGAACCGCAAGCCAAAGCCAGCAGCGCGACCGCGACGCCCGAGGCCGACAAGGGGAAACAAACATCTCGCCAGACATCCGAAGAAAACCGAGATGAGCACCCTGATGACGACACGGAGAGGCCCCCGTGGCCTACCTCGGAGGAGCCACAAGAAGGTGCAAGACTGGAGGAACGCAGGCACCAGGAATCCATAGACGCTGGGATGAAAGAGAAAAGAAGAAACCCAAGAAACTCAGGAGACCGTTAGAATACCCAAATAGAATTACTGACTGGGAGGATGGACCCGGCTACACGCACTATATAGAAAACGGAGAGATGCTCCCGTGGATGACCGCAGAGGAAAAAAATCGAATGGCAACAGAAGCTCAAACTCGAAGAAGAAAAAAGGCGCAAGGAGGAAAATGTAAAACATCGAAAAGCTTCTACAGAAAATACACAAAAAGGAGGCCAAAAAAAAAAAAAAAAAAAAATAAGGACTGCAACCAGTCAAGCCAAACGAGTCAGGAGCCTTCACTAACAAAAGAAACCGCCAGAGACGGGAACAAAGGACAGCCGCCGACCGATCCTCCAGCTGACGTCACAGACACAAACCAACATAACCAGTCCGAGATAGGACTCACTCGAAAGAGCGCACAAGACAAGAATTAGGGTGAATGAACCCACAAAAACCACGGACCTCAATAATAACCACAGCTGAAGAGGCAGGTTGAACGAGGCCGAATTTGGAATTTGTGTTTTGAAAATTGGAATTGGAATTGGAACAGAGCTCTCACCATGTGTCGCTTTTTTATTTTACTCTGAAAAGCAAAGAAGAAAGAAGACGAAGAACAAGAAAAACAGAAAGAAGAAGAAGAAGGTGTATATACAGTTACAAATCAATAACATTTTGAAAATATGATCTAAACCCCGATCTAGTGAGCCTTAAAATGGGCACCATGAAATGTCACAGTGGCACAGGCGGCGAGATACTGATCACGTGACCCATCGAGTTTCGGTTGGCTTATAAAAATATAGGACTATAGTATAGCCATATACCAACCACGCCCCAAAACATATAAACGGGTTCTCTGTCCTTTTACAACAATAATTATCTTTCTTTTGTAGATGGCTGTTGTGAGTTAACACACAATCAAAGAGTTAACAAACAATCTAAGAGTTAAATCACTCTAAGAGTTATTACAATATACACACGATATACACAGTTAACAAGTACCTACCCAAAGGCAGGATTGAAGAATACAAGGAGAGTTACATTGTGGCAGGGACAGTTAACAGACTTAAAGAAAGCTATTTCGAAAGAAATGAAAACATTCTATTGTCTAGGTACATTTCATAAACACCCTACTATCATTTGAGTCCGTCTCTGAATTTATTGAAAAACAAAATCAACTACATATAATTATGCAGAATTTTCAAATCAAAGTATTATTTCCATTCAGGAGATGAACAATACATTGAATGTTGAGCAAATTCATCATCATCATCATCGTCATCAAATGCCTTGCTGATTGGCGGGGGCGACCATACTTCTTCAAATCTTGCGATCTAAAACGACAGGTATCAGTTCGTGCATTGACTCCCTTCCGTGCCATGCCACATGATTGTCAATCATTTTCTCCCACTCCCCTATCTTCCTATATCTCTCTTCCACAAATCTGTCCAGTTGTCACAACATGTTCCAACTTTTGTCTTCACATAATGTGGCCAAAACAAAATGAAGACTGCCTCTTTCTGATGCCTACGATAAGTTATCTTTGCAACTTAGCCTCCCTCAGAATGTCCAGATTGCTCACTGTGGCTGTCCAAGGAATTTTCAGCATTCTTCTATAAAACCGCATCTCCTAAGTTTCCGGGGATAAAGTTCGCTTGCTTACTAAATACTAAATAACAATCAACGAAATTAGTTTACAAGGACATGCGAAAACAGAATCAGTAAAAAAAAAAATAAATAATTAGGGCGTGCACAGAACTCTGCAAACTAAAGCACTTATGGTGATGATGACCATCCATAACTGTGAACACTTTGTGAGACCAACATAGGGGGCGTGGTTACAGTAGTCAGTGTCACAGAAGCAGTAGAGGGCGCTGAAGTTTTGTTTGCCATGAAAGTAATGATGGCAGCCAACGCTCTCGTTGATTCCCGGGAGATCGCCCGATCCTGGGTAGTAGCAGGAGCGTATAATGCCAATCCAACCACCTGCAACATGGAACAAATAAATAATGTTACAATGTAACAAAGCAGTAACTGCATACATCTGTTCATTCATTCGGGTTGTTTAGTTTGAATACTGGTATAACATATTCCCCCCACCCGCATTGCAGGGTT
Organism: Cepaea hortensis; assembly: GCA_963921405.1. Taxonomy (NCBI): domain Eukaryota; kingdom Metazoa; phylum Mollusca; class Gastropoda; order Stylommatophora; family Helicidae; genus Cepaea; species Cepaea hortensis. The sequence continues at coordinate 171,415,411 of OY992876.1, read as the reverse complement.
GATCTTTATAGACAAACATTAAAAAAAAAGTTGCACATCCTTTACAGGACGTTGCAGTCAACACCAGCATTTTACTACCGTTGTTGATGTCTTGGCAAGTTTTATGTTCTGTAGTTTGCCATTGCTTTCTGAATGACCGGCTTCCATACCAACACGTCAAAACCAGTGAGACATGTTCTGCTGCCAAATCGGTCACCGCTGTGTTTCGAACGCGGGTAAGCGGCATTACGAATCTCGTCCGCGACGCCATGGCCACGGAGACCGGCAAACGCTAGCGGAGTTACACCATTGAAAAATCTGCTGACGGCAAGAGGAAAGTCTTGTTGCACATTCCTAGTACACAAATGATTCGACATCTGGCACAATTTCAGATAAACGACGTAAATGGATGCTCTACTGGAGCTTCTTCGCCTGGTAGAGTAAGTTATGGTCACCTGGTGGCGACTGAGTGCAACGGATTTTAAATGCATAAATTAGTGACATGAAATGCTCACTCCATGGACGCAAGTGGTAAATTAGAGAATATCAAACCAGAAAGAGACCGAGCCATATGGGATAAAAACCCGGGCCAATGAAGTCTTTCTGGTGACTGTCGATTCCATCGACGATGAACTGTATTTTTCGTGGAGGACTTTTGTGCGGGCATTCTGGCGGCGGCATTATGCACAGTGTACCTGTGCGGGCTGTTGTCTTGCCGACAGTCCTGTCTATTCCATTGTTCACATAGGGCGTTGGAAAATTGGAAAATCCAATGGCATTAACATAGTACATAATCTCCAAATTTCATACAAGTATTCAAAGCAATGAGTTATAGCCCTTGTTGTTCTCCCTGCTTTTAAATAAAACACATGGAAGTATTTTGACACTCGTAACTATAATCAGGAATTTTGTACAACCGCGTGCTGTTGGTGTGTTTCTGAAATAAAGACAGCAGCTTGCCCAAGCAGTCGACACGGAGTTTACATGTTAGGAATTTTATGTTACCGGCCACAGATATAAATCGCTGGTCTATGAAGGTTGAGTGCGATGATGTGCGAAACCAGCATTCTATCCTCTGAGCTAGACGCGTCTCATTATCAGCTGGCCCCATTTAATTGAAATAGATGAAATTAGAAGACTGTAAGTTAATTTCACGAAACATCAATACGGGACTGAGGTAATTAATAATCACAATGTATGTCTGGCCCGTCGCACTACACGCCTCTGAAATATGGAAAGAAAAAAAACATTGGAAGGTTTGAGAAGTGCTGTTATTGCTTTGTGCGAATAGTGAATTAGACAGAGAAAAGATAAAATAAAGACATACTTCAAAGCACTGGTTAAAATCATCCGCAGTAGTAGCAATAGTTGTAGTGTATTAGTAAGTAGCTGAAATAGTAGTTACAGTAGTAGCAGTAGCAGTAGCAGTATTAGTAGTAGCAATAGCAGTAGTAGTAGTAGTAGTAGTAGTAGTAGTAGTAGTAGTAGTAGTAGTAGTAGTAGTAGTAGTAGTAGTAGTAGTAGTAGTAGTAGTTGTAGTAGTAGTAGTAGTAGAAGTAGTAATGGTAATTGAAATAGTATTATTAGTAGTAGTAGTGATGTGGTAAGGTAGTTGCTGTAGCAGCAGCAGTAGCAACATTAACAGCAGAATTAGTGATAATAACATTATAATAGCAGCAGCAGCAGCAGCAGCAGAAGTATTAATAGTCATAGAAAATAGCTGTAGCAGATATGACAGCGGTAGCATAAAAACGAAAGAGATCATACGAAACAAACCACCATAGTTAAAATCGAAAGCACAATAAATAAATCACCTTGTTACACGTCATAAGGCGCGTTGAGCATTTGGTGCTAGCTCCATGTTTTTTAAAGACCAGTCGGGACTAGGTGGCTGATGTGGTCAGTATCACGCCTTTCCTCCTCAAGACTCGGGTGGGAGGTCAGTATGGCCGAATGGGTAAGAACGCGATTTCTCAAGCATCCCGCGTGCTGATGCCGAGGAAAGGGGTTCAACCCATACACCGGTCAGATGGACTAAAATGTTGACTTCTCGCCCTTGACTTGGGGACGTAAATTACAAGTTCCCTTGAAGTTGGAGTGGGTTCGCCTGATGGGGAGGGAAAAGCTAATACACACGCACAATTCGGTTCAGGGCTAATGGAGGTCGTGTGTATGGACTACGCTTGGGTTTAAGGCGAGCTAATAAAAAAAAAAAAAAAAAAGACTGGGTCGAATTGCGAGCTAATGTAAAAAACAACAATCCCCGACTGGACGGGTATTCGAAGACATGACCACCGAGTCGCTAGCCACAGCGCGACCGTGCCTTCCAAAGCGCTAGTACCACAATAGAAATACGCAAACAAAGATATCCGTACAGTCTTATTTTACTCCAAGACGGCACTTCTATCTTCTGTAGTAATTGGGTATCCGGCTACCCAGTACAATCAAACAGACGTACACTCTCGCACGAGGATCAAATGTATGCAGATTCTGTCTGGAACAAGCTGGGCCTAATCAAACTTTCTTTCACCAAGTTCCCAGACTCAATCAAGGTTGTGAGGAAGTCAGTATTAAACGGTCACGTCGATACTATAGATCTGTTTATCTTTAGGACCCAGGTTTGGATGAGAGTTGCCACATTTGTCATTCAATGTTCCCTTGGCGTTATTGAGCCTTGGTATCTTATTATCCGCACAATAGCTATCATCATCTTGTTTAATACAGAACTTCGTCGTCAATGGTTCTTTGCAATCTCTCTCTCTCTCTCTCTCTCTCTCTCTCTCTCTCTCTCTCTCTCTCTCTCTCTCTCTCTCTCTCTCTCTCTCTCTCTCTCTCTCTCTCTCTCTCTCTCTCTCTATCATAAGAGAAATGTCCTGTCTCTATAGCTGTCATGTTCAAATGATCTCCCACACATTGAATCCGTCAGCGATGTGGTCTTCTTTTGCGCTTTCCCGCTACGCCCCCGCCCATAATGATCTTTTCTAGACATTCGTGTCTTTTGAACATGCGCAGTCTTTAATTTTTCTCAATTGTGCGTGTGTCTTAATAAGCATCATTATCTTCTACTTCTGCCGCCATGCCTACCGGGGAGGAATAGTTGACACGTCAATGCCCTATGGGCGGCACTGGATAGCGTCATTCCATGTGATTGTACAATGTCTTTGATGTCGTCAATCCATTTTCTTCTCAGGCGTTTTCTAGTTCGCGTATTAAATCTTCTTTTTATGTAGCGCCAGTGCTGGTAGTTGATGGTGTTGCATTCTCACCAATCCTCTTAAATGTCTTGTTGGATAGATCTGTTTATTCTCTTCTCCGCCCATTGACTTTTAGTACATCTGTGGTACTGGCATCCAGAGGCACATGTATGCTTGTCAGCTTATTTTTAAATATCCAAATACCTGCATTTAGGTAACTTGCCTATGTAATCTCAAGGCAGAATTTGTCATCATTAAATCAATATAACGGCGCGCACGTTTGTGTAACGGTTAGGGCGCTATCAGTCAATGGTATGGGCACGGTCGGATAAGGGTTCGATGTCAGCTATGGATGGAAAGGGTGTGGTCACATATTCGTCCGTGTACTCAGGGGTTCAAAAATAAGATGGTTTTAACACTTCACACACCAACAGCAGGCTAATGCCACGGAACTTTAAAGAAGAAAATGAATACGAAGCACACACACACACACACACACACACACACACACACACACACACACACACACACTCTCACACACATATCCATTCATCCATCATGTGCCATGCCGATAAGCGTGAGCGATCATGTTTTGCCATGTCACTCGATCACCAGAGTCGTGGATCAGCTCCGTGTTCCTGTCTCGACCATGCCACGTGGTCAAGCCATCCAGGTATTTACTTCTCGGTCTTCCCCTTGGTCTCTTCCCTTCAATCTTGCCAGTTGTCACCAAGTTCTCCAAGTCATTTCTTCTCATAACACGCCCACAAAATTGTGACTGTCTACGTCTAATGACTAATCGGTTTACGATCTTCATTTGTTTCTTGAAGGACTTGTTCATTGGTGTTTGGTGAAACTTTTCATAACGAGACGGAGCAAATTTTGGTAATTAATCAAAGACTGCTGATTATTTGTTAAAACCAATTAGGTGCCGCCTCCATAGTAAAAGTTGGCGGCAATGGATCTCGAACACTGTCTCGTATATGTGTGTTGTGTGTATGTGCGTGCATGTATATATGGGAGCATCATGTTATGCTTTGGTTTGTAATCCGTGAATATTTTATAATAATGCTATACACAATGTATATATGATCTTTAAGTTAGTTCTAGCACACCAAAGAGATTGTTCTGTTTTGTTTTGTTATTATTATTATGAATAGTGCTTTGTATTTATATTCCCTACTGGTGAGTGTTTTGCTATCGTGGTTGTGTCTGAAGCATACGTGTTATGGTGTATTCATTACCCCAACTATGTGAAGGGTAAATAGTATGCGCAGCCTTTACATGTGCGTGATGAATGTGTCTCCATCGAAGCTCACACGAGGCGAACACGAAGACTGATCACCGGCAGATAATTCTTGAGATCTTATTTTGATACCGTTATAGCACTTAATCTGCTGAACCAAATTTCTTGAGAAAAGCAGCTGTACAATACCTTGTGTCTGCATGAAAGGCATTGACTGTAGGACACCCCCCACATCATGACAATACTGATAAAGACCAAGGCAGCGAATGTAACTGACTGGACCTGTTCGATCACCATAAACTCCTCTCCATTCGATAAAGTGAGAGATACAAAGAGAGAGAGAGAGAGAGAGAGAGAGAGAGAGAGAGAGAGAGAGAGAGAGAGAGCGAGAGAGAGAGAAAGAGGGAAGACTAAAACCGGTGAAACTAGATGGCAGATATTGCCAGACCATGTTTATGTATGTGTATGTTGGTGCATGCATATAATGTTTGCCGTATTTATTATGTCTTAATTTGTCGTATTTATATGCTGTTGTAAAAGCATTACTGTTTACAGATCACACACACACACAAACACACACACACACACACACACACACACACACACACACACACACAGACACACACACACACACACACACACACACACACAGACACACACACACACACACAAAGTTAAAATGAAGAAGATCAAGAAACATAAAGTCAAAGTGAAGACTATCAGGAGACATAAAGTCAAGGTGGAGACGATCAAGAAACATAAAGTCGAAGTAGAGACGACTAATAAACATAAAGCCAGAGTGGAGACGATCAAGAAACATAAAATCAAAGTGGAGACAATTAAGAAACATCGGAAAACAGGAGCAGAAGAGAAGAATACCCGCCACCTAGAACGGAGCATAAGTGACAAAATACGAAAGAGAAAACAGACACCAATGGTACAACGGCAGACCACGTTGCATTGGAAACAGACACCAATGTTACAACGAACGACCAAGTCACAGGGGAAACAGACAAAATGTTACGACAGACCAAGTCACAGTGGAAACAGACGCCAATGGTACAATAACAGACAAAGTCACAGTGAAAACAGACACCAATGGTACTACGACAGACCAAGTCACAGTGAAAACAGACACCAATGGTACAACGACAGACCAAGTCATAGTGGAAACAGACACCAAAGGTACAATGACAGACTAAGACATAGTGGAAACAAATTACGATCCCTCACTTAAAGAAAGGCACAATGAGAAGAGGCGGGACCCATCACCGACAACACCATGCCATAGAAACGTATCAGGCATGTTACGAGGGTAAGTTAATAAGTAAATCACAAATGGCTGTAGAACAATAAATAAATATGATAACAACTTGAAACCTGTTTATTTTTATACATACAATGTCCCTTTATTTCTCAACATAATTTCCACCAATATTGTCACTTATCCCATCGTTTTATTAGTCCTGACAAACCTGCTTCATAGAAGGCTCTGTTTTCTAAACCACGTTTTCGCTTCACAATCAACTTCGGCGTCATTAGCGAAATGTCTCCGCCAAGGTGGGTTGTCAGTATTTATGCTGACAAAAGTTTGTCCCGTAAAACGGTGCATAGCTGAGTAGAAAACGTTACGAGGGCGAGTCAACATGGAAGTCACACAGTTCTGTGGGATGGCCGGTAAATGAAAACAAAACACGCATTTCTATGTAGCCGGTTTGGGAGGACTGATAAAAAAAATGGGATAAGTGCATCAATGTTGGTGGAAAATAAGTTGAGAAATAAAGGGACAATGTATATATAAAAATAAACTGGTTTCAAGTTGTCATCATGTGTGGTTATTTATCTACAGCCATTTGTGACTTACTTATTAACTTACCTTCGTAAGACGGCAACAGGCAGAAAATTGCATCAAACGAAGGATACGCATATACGAAACCATACGGAAGCGACACCAGCAGTCGTATTATGAAAGCACCAGTTATAAGGAAACAACATAAAGCCCCCTCCCACCCCCACCCCCCCCCCCCCCCCAAAAAAAAATACGAGGGGATGTCAATAAGTAAGTCACAAATGTCTGAAGAAAAATAACTAAATATGATAACAACTTGAAACCAGTTTATTTTTATACATACATTGTCCCTTTATTTCGCAACATAATTTCCACCAACATTGATGCACTTATCCCATCGTTTTATCAGTCCCCCCAAACCGGCTGCATAGAACTACGTGTTATGCTTCCTAAACCACGTTTTTACTTCACATTCAACTTCGACGTCATTCGCGTCCTTGAGAAAATGTTTCTACCCAGCTATGCACCATTTTACGGGACAAACATTTGTCAGCATAAACAGGAAGCATTTCCTTATGAATGTCCTTTGTAGGCAGTCCTTTTGCCCACACAAAACGCACAACAGCACGTTGCTCTTTTGTTTTACACTCCGTAAGTACAGTCGCCATTTTGTTTATGCGCTGCGCATGCACATGAGACACCTAGCGCCACCTGACGAACGGGAATATACAGTTCGATGTTGCTGTCACCTAATGGCACCTGTAGAAAACACCAACTACATTTACTTGCCAACCCACAGAATTGTGTGACTTACTTATTGACTCGTCCTCATATACCATTTCAGTAGAATGCTTGTTGAATGGGGTCGAAATAATTCACTTGTTCACACACACACACACACACACACACACACACACACACACACACACACACACACACACACACACACACAGCGAGAGAGAGAGCGAGAGAGAGCGAGAGATACAGAAATGGACGGACGGACGGACGGGCAGACAGACAGACAGGCAGACAGACAGACAGACAGACAGACAGACAGACAGACAGACAGATAGATAGATAGATAGATAGATAGATAGATAGATAAATAGATAGATAGATAGATAGATAGATAGATAGATAGATAGATAGATAGATAGATAGATGGATAGATAGATAGACAGATAGATAGATAGATAGATAGATCGATAGATAGACAGAACGAACGAACGAACGAAAGTCTTTATTTTCAAAGGGTTAAGAATTGGGCATGCAGGCCCGTCTGACATTCTGCCCTTCTTTTCTATTTCCTCTCATACATTCTTTCATTCAACATCACTTATGAAGCAAATTTTGACAACAAAAGAACAATAGCAATAAAACGCACGAAAAATAATAACAAATGACTCACTGGGGCAATGTTTAACATGGACATTATAAATACCTACGGAGGGTGTAACGTGCCATACTTATGGAAATGTTTTATTTGGCTAGTTGTCGTGTGAGATAAGTTACCATTATTATTGTCTTTTTGTGTTTTTGTTTACGGGGGAAAGTAGTCTGTACTGAGGTAGTGTTCAAACAGGTTGCGAATGTATGTATAATTATTGGTGGTGGCTTTGATTTCTTGTGGAAGAAGATAGATAGATAGATAGATGGATGGATGGATAGATAGATAGATAGATAGATAGATAGATAGATAGATAGATAGATAGATAGATGGATGGATGGATATATAGATGGATGGATGAATGGATGAATGGATGGTTGGATGGATAGATAGACAGACATACAGAAAGACAAGTGGAGATAGAGGAAAAGAGAAAGAGAGACAGAGAGAAGGATGGGAGAGAGAGAGGGGGAGGGGAGAGAGAGGAAGAGAGAGAGAGAGAGAGAGAGAGAGAGAGAAAGAGAGAGAGAGAGAGAGAGAGAGAGAGAGAGAGAGAGAGAGAGTATGTAGAAAACAGCACTCCGTATCTATCCAGAAACCTCGTCCTTCTCACGTAACACAAAATGAAGGGAATTGAATCGATATCAAATCGAATCTATTTGGTCACTGTTAGTGAACTTCCCACTGTCCGAGTCTGCCTTTGAAAATAACACATTACCTGCCCCAACCGAATTCATTTCCCTAAAATAGCAACCTACATCAATGTTTCATTTACAGCAACGGACAAGAACTACTACTTGCAATGATGGCTTTCAGACATCACAGTTTAGAATAATTTTATAAATTATTATAATCTTCTTCATGTTAGGCTGGGGGAGCGATTTTGTAGTGACTAGACGCTAGCATGCCAATCTGGTGGTCATGGACTCGAGTACACATCCGGGCGGATCTTCCAGATGTTTTGTATATTTTTGGCGCTCGCTCGCTTTAAACTCAAGCGTAGTCCATTATAAACTACTTCTAGTAGTGCTGGACTGAATTTTACGTTTGGATTTACTTTCCTTATTAACAGGTCCCTCCCATCGGGCGAACCCACTCCGACTTCAGAAGTACTTGTAATTTACGTCCCTAAGTCAAGGACGATATTTCAACATTTTATTCCAACTGTCCGGTGTAGGGGTTAAACCTCTTTCCTCGGCACCAGTACACCTGATATTTAAGAACGCACGTTCTTATCAATTCGACCATGCTGACTTTTAGATTTTGATCTAGTGTCCCACGTCGACTCAGTCTGGAGTTGGTGTCAATTTCTCTGCCTTGAGACATACATGGTATAGGGTGCTATCCGCATATATGTTTTATATACCAATTATCACTGGATGGGTGATGTGGTCAATATCATGAAACCATCTTTACTTTCCCACATATTTCCTGGTCAACATGTCAGGCTGGGTCCGCCTGGGGGACAGATCACTGAAACAATGCCCGAGTAGAAAGGAATTCGAAAACTTGACCACCAGGTGGGCGGCAAGCGTGTTAACCACTATGCCAACCGCGACTCCCAATCTACTGTTAAGTTAGTTGCTTATCCTTTACAAGACGACGCAGTTAACCCCAGCATATTTTGGCTGTTTGAAGCTTATTTGCAAATTTACGTTCAGTCGTGTACCATTGCTTTATGAACAACAGACACCCATACCTTTTGTATAGGAAACCAAGAGAAGGCGGTCTGCTTCCAAATCGCTTGCAGTTGTGTTTCTAACGCGGTATGCGGAACCAAGAATTGCAGTCTTAACCCCTTCGCTACAGAGCCGGTGTATCTACTGTATGCCTGTCAATGACGGTACATAATGACGAGATTAGTAAGGAACTAGTAGCCACATAGATATGGTATTTTATGAGAATGGCAAAAATCCAACGGGCGATCAAGAAGAACAATGTTCAAAGACTGCAAGGAGCGAATTCACAAAGAAAATGACATCCCACATCAGACCGAGGCAATCGTAATTGTTGAGAGGTCATGAGAAAGTTATAGCGAAGATCGGGAACGAGCTGAGATGTATGGAGTAGAGTTACGAACCGTTATCACAGCACTGGCGACATTCCCATTCGTGCTCCGTCCTAATCGTCAACAGCACGCGAAGAGTCCCAATACTAATGGTACCGTTGTAGTCTGATTATGTGTCCTTCTGGCCTTTCCTCAGAGTACTGCGTGACAGCCAGATCCCTTGGTAACTCCCTACCGCTCCATTCTCTCTAAGCTATGATGATTTATCTGTTTTCCCACACTATACACACGATCCCAATGTGCCCTGACCAATCAATCAATCAATCAATCAATAATGTGCCATGCCGGAAAGCGTGGGTGGCCATTTCACTCGATCACCATCACACTCATCAAACAGCTAGCGCTTTAGACACATACCAAGACAGGATTCAGCTAAGTAACCTCTGTATTTTCTACGTAGTGATTATTTTATTAGTTTGGTGTCTGTGTTGTTTTGTTCTGTGCTGACGAAGACTTTGGCCGTAACGTTCATTTTGTTTCTTGTAATCGTGTTCTAGTAAAGCTCACAATCTACTTATCGTATTTTGGTAATTCACTCGATCACCAGAGTCGTGGATCAGTTCAGTTCCTGTCTCGTCCATGCCATGTGGCCAAGCCATCCAGGTATTTTCGTCTCCGCCTTCCTCTTGGTCTGTTCCCTTCGATCTTTCCAGTTGTCACTAAGTTCTCCATTTCATTTCTTCTCACAACATGTCCAAAAATGTGTCTGTCTACGTCTAATTTCTCTAATCAATTTACGATTTTCATTTGTCTCCTTTAGTACTTGGTCATTGGTTTCTCTGTCTGTCCATGGTGTGATATAATTTTTCACAAGTGTAACATCGCGATAGATATTTCCAATACGATACAAAATTTGACACCGCAGAGGACAATTTGTTCCTCGCTGCGAAAGATTCTACTTTTCTACTTTTTCATAGACCAATTGTGACGTCACCACCGGAACATAACTAACCAAATAAATACGGCATGCCGACAATGAAACGGTCTGGTTTTTCACCAACCCACACACACACAAGGCAGGAAGATCAGATTAAGATGCTGGAGTGAGTGCACCCTCCCAAACAAATAGTAAAATAAAACAGTTTGATTACCAAGAGGAAAGCCTCAGCCAAAAAAGACATCACAATCAGACTCTGAAACCAGTCGCCGAAGTATGTGGAAGTCATTCTGATAAATAAGGTAAATACCATATTTAATTTATTTTAAATCTTAGATTAGTGTGAGTCTTGTTCCCAGAAGAAGAGTTGGTGAGTCGACTTGTTGAACACCTGTGGTGAGTCCTTAAGAAGTTAATTATAATATATTTAATTGTCATAGTTTATAGATAAACTATTCATTAAGAATAACCATAGTGAGTTTTATTTTCTCCCAAAGTAAACAACTGATGTAATGTATAAGCATTAGTCCAAGTTGTACATTTATTTCTTAAGCAACTAAATCTACAATGATTTAGAATGGTGAGTTCTTAAGAAATTAATCTAGTAGAAACTAAATAATATTATACTCAGTTATCATAGTCATAAGATAAAACTGTACATTAGGAGAAAACTACAGTTTTTTATTTTATCCCAGCTAAACAACCTAGTTAATGTATAAAACATTAGACACATGTTATACATTTTATTTCTTAAGCATGAAACTCAATCTACAACGAATTAGAGTAACTTACGACTTAAGGAAACTCAGAATTCTTAGTACAGTGGTAAGTACATATGGTGCATGTACCTACACTGGTCAGAGGAAACTCATTTAAATGTGCCATCACTGATAGAGAAATTAGTGTAATGTGTATAGTCAAGTAGATTGAGCACATTGGTCAGTAGATTTACTTTTTGACATGAGCACACGGACAAACAAATAGTTTCTTGTAATTCATGAACCCATGAGAACCAAATAGATTCTACAGGGATCATAATTTTGTGTGTTGAGTTAAAGCACCCAATTGGTGAGTCAAATGTATTTCAATGTTGTAAACATGGGGAAGTAATATTTGTGCCACACAAAAATAATACGTAGTCAACCGGCATGTTAGAATGGTTAAGATTCATAGTGTCTAAATATGGAATGAGTATATCACATAAATTGTATGTATTTGATGAGAGCATGTGGTGACTCATGGATTTTATGTTGCTAAATTCTGGGTGAATTTCATAAGGGTGCCCATGATCACATGTCTATGTCATTGAAGAGCATGCTTGTGTCATGTGTGGTTAATCATTGTTAAACAGATGTGAATGTATCATTTGATAAAACCCATCAGCATGCATGACTAAATATCCAGGAAATAGGATAAGTTAGGTTGAAGGATGAGATTTCCTTGTATTGTCATTCTTGTTGAATCTGTGAATGTATTCTGTGTAAAGCACCTACCTAGGCCTGATGTCATTCCTACAGATACGATGTGTATGATGAATGATTGTGAAAGGAGATATTTCATTGTGATATCAATGATGGTAACCATTGTAAGTTATCATTGGGAAATCACCCACCTTACATGACAGTATGAAGGATGTGTGATGAATGATTCCTATATGATCACCCATACCAATATGAATGTGTCTATAGACTGAGTGAAATGATCATCCATGCATATGAATGATGTCTGAGATGAGTGAATTGACCGCACATGCACAGATGGATATGTTGACTGATACATGAGGAGTTTGAGTGAGTGAGTGAAACCCACTTTACATGCCAGTATGAAGGATGTGTGATGAATGATTCCTATATGATCACCCATACCAATGTGAATGTGTCTATAGACTGAGTGAAATGATCATCCATGCATATGAATGATGTCTGAGATGAGTGAATTGACCGGACATGCACAGATTGATATGTTGACTCATCCATGAGGGGTTTGAGTGAGTGAGTGAAGTTACAGGCTGAGAGAGAGAGGGGGAGTATAGGCCAACAGTCAATCTCAGCATAGCCGGCAACTTGATGTGAAATGCCATGACTATCACCAGAGAACTGGTTCGGCGTAACCCATAAACTAAATAATAATTTAGTACACTCCGGTGCATAACAACACTTTGTAGAAAATATCATTCATGTTACTATCATCTAGTTTTGTGCGCTAAGCACGACACAACCAATATCATACATTACGCATACTACCAGCATCTGTGTTTGTAATTTAAGCAAAATCCCACTTTGTAGTTCATGTCACTCCTGTTAACACATATGGTCTAGTGTAATGATAATAATGTACTACAAGGAGGATGATGATGTTGATTGTGATAGAATGATGTAATGATTATAATGAGCATGATGATGATGGTAATGATAATAATGTAATGATGATGATGACTGTAATGACTATGATAATAATGATAATGATTGTAATGACAATGATAATGGGCATGATAATAATGATAATGATTGTAATGACAATGATAATGGGCATGATAATAATGATAATGATTGTAATGACAATGATAAGGAGCATGATAATAATTATAAAGATAATGAGCATGATAATAATGATAATGATTGTAATAACAATGATGAGGAGCATGATAATAATGATAATGATTGTAATTACAATGATATAAGGAAACCATGATGATGTTGATGTTGATAATAAATATTACATCCATGAGAATGGAAGAAAACTTCTCACTTGAAGCATTTAATGAAGAAGAATGCACTTGAAGGCTATACAAGAATAATACCATAATGTGCTTATATTGTTTATAAGGAAATACTTATTGAAATGGGAACTGATTTTTAAACGCCCTTAATGTATGAGACCCTTTTTCTTGAATAGAAAAAGATGAAGAAGAGAATTAACTAGGTACATAATGGGATGGGAAATATAGTTGTCAATTGCAAATCAATCAAGGTATGACTTAACCGGTAGACCTGAGAACAGGCATAGGTGATGATGAAACTGCACATCTGCTAGTCTAAACCTTTCACCCCATGTAATAGAAGATTGAATAGAGGACAACCATTATGTTGTGGATAACTATTTGAGAGCACCAAGACTCTTTATCTTCCACTGTTTATTTTCCTAAGATCACAATTCTTATAGGTATTTTCTTTGTGATATTCTTGAGAAAAATATAGGATATTTCAGTTCTGATGTTCATATTGCTGATATTTTTAGATTATGATGGATGCTAAAATTTCAGATAGTGGTCATTATTCAGACCTGACTTTGAGAATGCAGCACTTTGTGAAAGTAGTTGTAGCAGCTTGACTGAATGCAGTAGCTACTTATCTGAGTGAGGCAGCTGAGATAGTGAGGCCAAATACTATTCCACAGCATCTTCCTGCCAATTTTCATCACCTTTCCAGGACAGGTATTAAATATCCCTTTTCCTAGGTATAGGTGGAAGAAGCACAGTGAGCCAAAAGATTAAATAAAACCGGGGAAAAAATTAAAAGAATTCTCCAGAATATTCTAAGCTGACTGTATGCTACCGAGATCCAAGAGGTGGGTGGGAAACCAACCAGGGTGTACCATATTTCTTTCCACAGATTAGAATTAGGCCAGCAGAAGAGGCCCAATATTTATAATTAAGAACGGATGCAACTCTGAGGACCATGTATGATACAGTGGCACAGCCAGGAGATAGATAATTAGTTAGAGATGAATATGTAAATAATCTGGTAATTGTACTGCATTGATTGTTGTATGTTATTACATATATATATATGCAACACTTCATTTATATAGATATAATAAATGATGAAAATTACGGGTTATTTTCTCTTTTGAGAGTTCTCTTGTCATAGTAAAATTGTTGTAAGCAATTACCCTAGATTAATTATTTAGTTGGTAGAGGAGAGGCAAGGAACCATCCATAAGGACATTTGGGATACTCAGTAAAAATTTCATTGTTTCCCTTGAGGTATTCCTTGTTTCTCCTAAACTCTATTTAATGGTCTCAAATCATTGAGCCAGTGACAGCTAAATTAATTTTAACGGGCAGGATCACATTGAGAAAGAGGAACTCTGGATCCTTGATAGCTTTGGGGTTGAGCCATCAACTATTTATCCGACATCATACGGGTGGAAGATGTTAAACACATTTTGAAAAAGGCAAAAGACATGGCGCCAGGGCCCGATGGGGTCAGGTATGGCCAAATGAAGGGTTTGAGCGATGCAGACCTGGAGGAGATGACCGACTGCTTTAACCAGAGCATTAGGACAGCATCAATACCGCAGCATTGGGTGCACAGCTATCTCATCCCTCTCCCAAAACCATTCAAGAATCAGTCAAAGCTTAGCGGCTTTAGAATCATCACCCTTCAAAATACATTTGGGAAGGTTCTAGAGAAGATAGTCGCTGTCAAGCTGAAAGAGTTTTTGGAAAGCGGGAAGCTTCTTCCAAGAGGCCTGGGGAGCTACAGGCCAGGAAAAGATACCTGGCCAAATACAGCCACTTTTGCCTTTGACGTTTATGAGGGGTTCCAGAGTAGACAAGAAACGATGGCGGCAGCGCTTGATCTCGAGGATGTGTACAATAGAGGTCGATATGATATTTTGATGACCGCACTGATGGAGAAGGGGGTCAATCCCTGGTTGGTGAGCTGGATAACAGCCGTCCTGCACTCTCGTCGGGTTGCTCTTCGTCTGGGTGCATGGACCTCAGAGCGACATATTTTAACCCCGGGACTGCCACAGGGATCTGCAGTCTCACCGGTGCTCTTTAATGTGTATACGAGCAAAGATTGCAAACTTAGAAGCACCAGGGGTTGGAAGAATACTAACATTTGCAGATGATATTCTTGCGTATAGGCAGGGGAGAGATAGGGAGCAAACAGCCCAGGAGCTACAGGTGACAGTAGACAAAGTGATTGACTGGTGCACTGAAATGAGTGCTGTCACCCACCCTGAAAAGGCGGCTGTTTTGTGGTGCTCTCTGGACAACAGGATTGTGAGAGTGGATGTCCCAAGCCTCGCGATAGATGGTAGAAATGTCAGCAGAGAGAACAAACTGAAGTATCTGGGGATCACATTTGAAAGGAGCCTATCCTTCAAGGACCATGTGGAGACGGTTGTGACAAGATCTCAAAAGGGACTCAGTGCACTTAAAACTATGGCTGCAATAGACACAGAGCAGAGAATGCTTTTCACACTATACCAGCACTTGATCCTCTCAGTAATTGATTATGGATTAGGTCTGCTCACTGTCTCAGAGAGTCAGCTGGTGAAGTTAGAGCGCAAACAGAACGAAGCTATGCGAGTCATTCTGGGATGCACCAGAGACACCCCAGTTGTGTGTATGCGTTACATCCTTGGTCTGCCGAGTCTTGCTGGTGGGCTCAAGGTGATGCAGGCGAAGGCATACCTCAGAGTAGCTGCAGAAACAGACCACCCACTGCATGAGGCGCTGGACGCAGTTAAGGGTCAGTGTGACGGGACAGCCCCAGCAGCATCATAAATACACAAGTTTGAAAGAAATTACAGAGCCCACAATATTTTTCTAAAATTCTCTAAAAGAATAAACGTTCCCCAGAAGAGGATAAAAACGTAAGAGAAAAATACAGAGTCACTTAGAGCCCGCACTATCATTTTTACTACATTGGTAGATCAAAGCAACGTCTGGTCTCTACATCTAAGAGATTTTCCCTTTGATGTTCTGATCAACCAGACATCGCGGAGCCAGTCAGTTGAGATTGACGTGTTAGTTTACAATTCTGGGGTTGGAATAGGGGCAGACACCTAACACCTTAGTTCAACAGGACCTAACGGCAGAATGGGAGATAAGAGGGTCAGCCAGACCCGTCTGAAATAATACATGGCAGTGCTACTCAGGGGAAAACCCCGTGTGATCCAAAGACGGCAATTTAATGCATGCCTAACACCTATCTAAAAGTCCAGACTTTGTGGAGCCGGGACGTCTGTAATTGCCACCACAAAGGAGCAATTAGGACCAGATGCTTAACACCTCACTGCAATACGGGCGGCAAAGTAGGAACACATGGCTGACACATTCCTGCCAGAAACCGGGAAGGCTGGTGTTACCAGCCTATTGGAATGTAATGACGCAACTGCATTGCCGCCAAAGCAGGTTTCATTGTTTCAGGCGTGGGGGGCATCGGTCAATTTGATTGACAGATGAAACTACCCTTCACAGGAAAGGAGGAGGGGTGAAAAGAATTTGGCACTTAATCCATCGGGGTAAATCGTCCTACATGAAAAATAGGTGGAGCTAACAGGAACTTGGACATAGTAATTAGCTAATGTGGAAACTAGCCTGGGATGAAGAGAATAAAACTATGAGCAGGGACAACAATCCTCAGACGCATTCACAATAGCGTACCAGGGAAGACGGAATTTTAATTTCTGGTGAGAGATTACCCTCTCGTTTTGTTACTTCGATACAATGTCGTATGACAGGATTTCCTAGCTAAACCCAGGTAATACCATTACTCTGATTAGTTTGTCTGCTAGTCTGAAGGCTTGTGTAGTTTCTTGTTCTGCATATTCTCCAAAACTTTACACTGGTGGATTTTCTTTGTACTTAATGTTCCAGTTCTAGCTTTACGATTTCACTGAGAACTATTTTCTTCTTTCATTCACCACTTGGTTGTCTGATTTGTTGTACGTGACAATTTGGAGAAATCCATTATCCAAGCTACATGAGCTTGTGGCTTATTCATGTACAGGAGATGCATTTAGATTCATCCTGTATGATGTTAAACATTGGGGAGACTGACTACTTAGGAGAAATTCCTGAGAGCTACCAGTCTCTTGATAGCGTCCAATTAACATTGATTATTTGGACCAACACTTTGAGTGCCTACCAAGATTATGGTGAAACCACTTGGTTTGAGGAATGGCACCAGTTCACCTTGTCTGCATGATGTCTGCATGAGGACAGACATGACTTAGGACATTCAATATCCCAGACAGATTCAGGGAAGGCATTTAATGTTCGACAGGACTGTGCGACCAGCCCTTCCGACAAGACAGTATGAATGAATCAAAAAGGGAAAGAGTAAGTGAGGTGAACTTATATGGGAAACACTCCATTACACAAATGTATGTGATGATGTATGTTTTGAGCTATAGATGTTCTAAATGGTTTTATGAATATATATATATATATATATATATATATATATATATATATATATATATATATATATATATATATATATATATTTATTTAGAACTGATATATGTTTATGTAACATGCCATCATATATACCATCATACCATCATATATTATGACTTGAATGTATGTTTATATGAATGTATAGACATATGTGTTTTGAGATGTGTAGACGTAGATACTACCCATCTCCGTTCGTTTCATTCCAGATCTCTTAGGAGCAATGGACAGTCAACAACCCATATCAGGAAGTGACTTAGCCTTGTGAGGGACCAAGTTGGACTCCTTCAATCTGACAGTGAACTGCGTCTCACTGGGAGAAGCATGACCTATGTGACCTCTTAAGTTACGTATACCATATCATCATCATCATCATATGATCATCAATAGCAATAATAAACACAGTTGTTGTATTTTAAACTCAGTTGTCTGTATAATTCTAAATGTTTATAAATGTTTGTGTAGCGTAATCAAGTACACACATTATATCATTTAGTGGGGGTTCGCACATATTGTCCAGTAGTGGGAATCTATGTCCGGGAGGTATCTTGCCTATGCAGTCATAAGTAACCAGATTACGTTGCATGTCTTAACTCCTCCTTTCTCACTTCTGGTGATACCAAGTACAGCCAAATCTATATAGATATATTCTATCTTCAACGAGCCACTTCTTGGCTGTTTTCTTGAGTATCAGGGACAGTGTCTTAAATCAGCATAACAGACATTTGTTCCACGTTTTCTCTCTGGGATTAGTCAGTGGTAATTAGTCCCTTCTGACAGAGTTAGGGGATCTCAAACTACATCCAGAACTAACAACCAGTAGAAGAAAATGATTTTGGCTGAGTGGTTGCCCATCTGGGATCTAACACCAGCCAGTTGGTGACATATTGGTCTGCTCGCCCGCTATAGAATCCGGGAGTAAATCCTAGAACACTTTGGTTCGCTCGCAAGGAACGAACCTATTTCAAATCTGTTAGTCTGGTATTATTCCGGTCTTGCCTATGGATAGAACCTAGGTCATTCTCACTTACATTCTTAGCAACATTAGTTAGTTATAATTTATTTCTAATGTAATAGCTTGCTTGATTGTAGGCAAGATTTTGACACATCAGGACTTCTCATCCATGATAGAATCAGAGAATAAATTCTAGACTATTGAATTTCATAAACCATTCTTTCATTTTTCACCCATTACATTTACTAAGTATTAACTTAGGAATTTGTTTCTAGGGAAGTCTGTAGAATTTAAATAACTTGTTAAAAAGTTAATAATGGATAATATCATATGAGTTAATTTACATCATTCACCACTGTAGAATTAATAATCACATTAATTAGTGATATTAATTAGTTTATTGATGATTTACTTGATGATTTTTTATTACATGCTTTATCATTTGATTTATTCATGAATAATTTGATAATGCTTAGTTAATTCAGTGTATGACGGACTGCTTTGCATCAACTTTCTCACTCTAATTCACTACTATCATTCTCATAGCAGTGTCTGTTCCTCTTGTCACTATCCTGCTCTAGTATAAATCTAACTAGCTCTCTGTAGGGTAATAATATAATTACTTGCCTGAGTTTAAGCTGAGAAGAGATCATGGATGCACGCACAGATTTCTTAGAGTCCGCTAGAGGATGGGGCATAAGGCTCGGCTTAGTAGGAGAGAAGCTAGAACTATTTATTAGAGATGAAATGGATTGATGGGACAAAGAAGATGAACAGATGATGAAAAGACTTGCAGAATTAGAAGCAGAGATGCGTCACAAAGCTGAAGAAGATGAGATTAAGAAGAAGCAAATTGAAACACTGAACATGGAGGAATCTACCAGCTCGATTGAGGAAAAGCCAATCACTCAAGCCGAAACTCTGATAGAAAGCAGGGAAGCTGACCGTCACAAAGAAGAGGCATGCATTCCTTCGCAAATCCCCATGGCTCAGAAAAACAAAAACTTGCGCACAGAAAGGCAGATACTTCCCTCGCCTATTCCTAAAAATATTAAAAATAAACGGAATAGGAATAAATGTACCAAGCGTTCGGTAAACAGTCACAAACGTGATAAATGTTTACACCGCAATGAAAGCGGATTAGCTGACTTGGCAACCCAGCAATCTCAGGAGCTTCCTAAGACTTCCCAAAGGAGAAAAATCCAGGAGGAGGAGGACCTGAGGAAAACTATTAAAGAGATCGAAGGTGAGACCTTACCCGATTCTCTTATTCCCTTCAGTTCAGATAAACTAGGAGTGGAAATGAATTCAGCTGAGACTGGAATGGATGTAAAACAGGATTCCAGTGTTTCTTTCTATGTGGCCACACAAGATGAAACAATTATCAGTATGAATTACTTATCTCAGGTGGGAGATGACATTGAAAATGACACCCCACAACATTCACTTCTATTGGATTTGGCACAAGAAAACCAGACCAGGGAGAGAATACCTCAATTGGACTTGGCACAAGAGAGCCCAGCCATGGAGGACAAACAAGACACGGAGGAGAATTCTTACGATGTCAGTATCTGGGAGTCTTTCGAAAAGGAAACTCAAGATACACAAAGCATTCATGTAGGTTATACCTCGGACTCTGATTCAGGGACGATAAACATGTCTGCTAACAACAAAGAAGAAAATACTTCTTTGGACAGGATGAAGGTAATACCTATCATCAACACAGCTGAAGCTAACAGGGGATCACAAATGATGGACTCTGCAGGGGAACAAAACCGGAGCGGTTGGTATACTCAACACTCAGGACCTTGTTTACCTTTCACTTCAACCAATGTTGGATGTGTAGAACAGCTGTTTATGTATACTTCTACAAGGAGTGATACATATTCACAGTTCTTGGGGAACAACATGATTTCTCAAAGCTGGACAACTTCTACTAGCCTTATACTTTCAAACACAGATTCAAAATGGAACTCTGTTGAAGAGGAACTCACCTGGATAAAGAATTATCGAAGGAAGAAAACTCTTAAATCAGGAGGGAGTAAACAGACGCCCTACCAAGAAAGAGGCAAGTACGAGTTGAATGCACATCGTAAAATTATGATGTTTACCAAATTTCCTGCCAAAAGGAGGAGATTCTTCTTCTTCTTCAGCGTTCCGAGCCATTGAGGTTCTTTGCTGCAAATACAATCCGTCTCCACTCGTCTCTCTGGTGGACCTTCTCTTGCCAGTCGTTGATTCCAAGTGCTTGTAGGTCTGTACATGTATTATCTCTCCACCGCCTTCTTGGTCTACCTCGGGGTCTATGGTCATTTATTTCCTGAGTGTAAGCGAGTTTTGTTTCCCTATTATCTTCCATTCTTTCTATATGCCCCAGCCATTGTAGTCTATTAGCCTTCATGATACCAGTGATTAGCGGGGACTTAAACAGATCATAAATGTCTTTGTTACTTCTTCTTTTCCACTCTCCACTTTGTGTATCCCTAATGGGTCCAAAGATGCGTCTTAAAACTTTGTTCTCAAAGGTTTGTAACAAGGCTTCGTCTCCTTTCGTTGTACTCCAGGTTTCAGAGCCATACAACACAACTGGTCTGATCAGTGTTTTGTATATTGTGATTTTGGTGTTACGAGATAGCGCCTTTGATTTTAGTAGGTGTTGTAGTGCATAGTATATCTTATTTCCAGAGTTGATTCTAGTTTGTATTTCTTCCCTTATGATGTTGGAGCAGTTGAAGATCGTACCCAGGTATTTGTATGTTTCCGTTCTTTTAATGGTCATATTATCTATTTGTATGTGGCCAGAGTTTCTAGCCATTCCGTCTCTTGAAATTACCATATATTCTGTCTTATCTTGGTTGATAACCAGCCCCATCTGTTGGGCTTTTTCCTTTAAGTGAGTCAATATTTCCAATGTCTTTTGTTCACTTTGCCCTATAATATCTATATCATCTGCATAACCAAGCAGCTTGGATGTTCCTCCAATATCACATTCCTCCTTTACCTTCCTTACAACCTTCTCTAGAGCCAGATTGAAGAGTAGCGGCGATAGTGCATCACCCTGTTTCAAGCCAGATGTTATTTGGAAGGGGTCTGATTTCCTGCCTTTATATGTTACTATATTATAAGTATCTTCCATGCATAGTCTGGTCATGTTGATTAACTTCCTTGGTATTCCAAATTCCTGCATAGCATTCCATAGACTATTCCTATGGACACTATCATAAGCCTTTTTAAAATCCACAAAAATGTTATGGAGATCTCTTTTATATTCCCAATGTTTCTCGGCTATTTGTCGTAAGATAAATATCTGATCTATTGTTGATCTGTTTTGTCTAAAACCCGCCTGGTAGTCACCTAATATGTCTTCTGAATATGGTTTTAGTCTATTTAGTAATACTGCGGATAGTATCTTATAGCTTGTGGACAGTAGTGATATTCCTCTATAATTTCCACATTGGAACTTGTCTCCTTTCTTAAAGATAGGTATCAATAATGACTCTTTCCAGTCATGGGGTAATTCTTCTGTCCTCCAGATTTTTATTATTAGTTCGTATAGCTTTAGATGTAATGCATGGCCACCTGCCTTTATAAATTCAGCAGCAATTCCATCTGTCCCAGTTGCCTTATTGTTTTTAAGTCGTGTGATTACATATAGGATTTCTTCAAATGTAGGTTCTTCAATTTGTGGTTCGCATGTTAGAACCTCTTCCTGTGAGAAAATGTTACTTGGAGCTTCACAATTTAGTAATTCAATTTTATGATCTTTGGCCTATGGAGGAAAAGAAAATGGAGCAACATTTCTGCGACCAATTCTTTTAAGAAAACACTGATGGCACTTCCTCTGCTTATAGGACAAGGGCCAGAAATTGAGTGGGCAATAACAGTCTCTCTGCGGCGCAGGAGAATCTTGTTATACATTTTGCAATTTCCCGGCTGGGAAAAAGTACAACCTCCAGAGGACAGGACATTACCGAGCAATAGCCCGGAAATCCGACACAACACCAGGAGCAAAGATTTGCAAGATTTATCCTGGGAGGATGGACATGGGATATTTCTTTTGACTCATAGAACATCCCACTGCCACAAAGAATATTGGGAACCCAGACTTGGAGGCAGTTCGAGAAGGGAGAGAACTTAGATACATTCTTGAATGCTGCCGAGGTTCTGTTATAGGCTTCATTAATGAACCTACCTAAATTGGGGAGCTATGTGACGGGACAGCCCCAGCAGCATCATAAATACACAAGTTTGAAAGAAATTACAGAGCCCACAATATTTTTCTAAAATTCTCTAAAAGAATAAACGTTCCCCAGAAGAGGATAAAAACGTAAGAGAAAAATACAGAGTCACTTAGAGCCCGCACTATCATTTTTACTACATTGGTAGATCAAAGCAACGTCTGGTCTCTACATCTAAGAGATTTTCCCTTTGATGTTCTGATCAACCAGACATCGCGGAGCCAGTCAGTTGAGATTGACGTGTTAGTTTACAATTCTGGGGTTGGAATAGGGGCAGACACCTAACACCTTAGTTCAACAGGACCTAACGTGTGAACCAGCCACGGCAGAATGGGAGATAAGAGGGTAAGCCAGACCCGTCTGAAATAATACATGGCAGTGCTACTCAGGGGAAAACCCCGTGTGATACAAAGACGGCAATTTAATGCATGCCTAACACCTATCTAAAAGTCCAGACTTTGTGGAGCCGGGACGTCTGTAATTGCCACCACAAAGGAGCAATTAGGACCAGATGCTTAACACCTCACTGCAATACGGGCGGCAAAGTAGGAACACATGGCTGACACATTCCTGCCAGAAACCGGGAAGGCTGGTGTTACCAGCCTATTGGAATGTAATGACGCAACTGCATTGCCGCCAAAGCAGGTTTCATTGTTTCAGGCGTGGGGGGCATTGGTCAATTTGATTGACAGATGAAACTACCCTTCACAGGAAAGGAGGAGGGGTGAAAAGAATTTGGCACTTAATCCATCGGGGTAAATCGTCCTACATGAAAAATAGGTGGAGCTAACAGGAACTTGGACATAGTAATTAGCTAACGTGGAAACTAGCCTGGGATGAAGAGAATAAAACTATGAGCAGGGACAACAATCCTCAGACGCATTCACAATAGCGTACCAGGGAAGCCGGAATTTTAATTTCTGGTGAGAGATTACCCTCTCGTTTTGTTACTTCGATACAATGTCGTATGACAGGATTTCCTAGCTAAACCCAGGTAATACCATTACTCTGATTAGTTTGTCTGCTAGTCTGAAGGCTTGTGTAGTTTCTTGTTCTGCATATTCTCCAAAACTTTACACTGGTGGATTTTCTTTGTACTTAATGTTCCAGTTCTAGCTTTACGATTTCACTGAGAACTATTTTCTTCTTTCATTCACCACTTGGTTGTCTGATTTGTTGTATGTGACAATTTGGAGAAATCCATTATCCAAGCTACATGAGCGTGTGGCTTATTCATGTACAGGAGATGCATTTAGATTCATCCTGTATGATGTTAAACATTGGGAAGACTGACTACTTAGGAGAAATTCCTGAGAGCTACCAGTCTCTTGATAGCGTCCAATTAACATTGATTATTTGGACCAACACTTTGAGTGCCTATCAAGATTATGGTGAAACCACTTGGTTTGAGGAATGGCACCAGTTCACCTTGTCTGCATGATGTCTGCATGAGGACAGACATGACTTAGGACATTCAATATCCCAGACAGATTCAGGGAAGGCATTTAATGTTCGACAGGACTGTGCGACCAGCCCTTCCGACAAGACAGTATGAATGAATCAGAAAGGGAAAGAGTAAGTGAGGTGAACTTATATGGGAAACACTCCATTACACAAATGTATGTGATGATGTATGTTTTGAGCTATAGATGTTCTAAATGGTTTTATGAATATATATATGTATATTTATTTAGAACTGATATATGTTTATGTAACATGCCATCATATATACCATCATACCATCATATATTATGACTTGAATGTATGTTTATATGAATGTATAGACATATGTGTTTTGAGATGTGTAGACGTAGATACTACCCATCTCCGTTCGTTTCATTCCAGATCTCTTAGGAGCAATGGACAGTCAACAACCCATATCAGGAAGTGACTTAGCCTTGTGAGGGACCAAGTTGGACTCCTTCAATCTGACAGTGAACTGCGTCTCACTGGGAGAAGCATGACCTATGTGACCTCTTAAGTTACGTATACCATATCATCATCATCATCATATGATCATCAATAGCAATAATAAACACAGTTGTTGTATTTTAAACTCAGTTGTCTGTATAATTCTAAATGTTTATAAATGTTTGTGTAGCGTAATCAAGTACACACATTATATCATTTAGTGGGGGTTCGCACATATTGTCCAGTAGTGGGAATCTATGTCCGGGAGGTATCTTGCCTATGCAGTCATAAGTAACCAGATTACGTTGCATGTCTTAACTCCTCCTTTCTCACTTCTGGTGATACCAAGTACAGCCAAATCTATATAGATATATTCTATCTTCAACGAGCCACTTCTTGGCTGTTTTCTTGAGTATCAGGGACAGTGTCTTAAATCAGCATAACAGACATTTGTTCCACGTTTTCTCTCTGGGATTAGTCAGTGGTAATTAGTCCCTTCTGACAGAGTTAGGGGATCTCAAACTACATCCAGAACTAACCACCAGTAGAAGAAAATGATTTTGGCTGAGTGGTTGCCCATCTGGGATCTAACACCAGCCAGTTGGTGACATATTGGTCTGCTCGCCCGCTATAGAATCCGGGAGTAAATCCTAGAACACTTTGGTTCGCTCGCAAGGAACGAACCTATTTCAAATCTGTTAGTCTGGTATTATTCCGGTCTTGCCTATGGATAGAACCTAGGTCATTCTCACTTACATTCTTAGCAACATTAGTTAGTTATAATTTATTTCTAATGTAATAGCTTGCTTGATTGTAGGCAAGATTTTGACACATCAGGACTTCTCATCCATGATAGAATCAGAGAATAAATTCTAGACTATTGAATTTCATAAACCATTCTTTCATTCTTCACCCATTACATTTACTAAGTATTAACTTAGGAATTTGTTTCTAGGGAAGTCTGTAGAATTTAAATAACTTGTTAAAAAGTTAATAATGGATAATATCATATGAGTTAATTTACATCATTCACCACTGTAGAATTAATAATCACATTAATTAGTGATATTAATTAGTTTATTGATGATTTACTTGATGATTTTTTATTACATGCTTTATCATTTGATTTATTCATGAATAATTTGATAATGCTTAGTTAATTCAGTGTATGACGGACTGCTTTGCATCAACTTTCTCACTCTAATTCACTACTATCATTCTCATAGCAGTGTCTGTTCCTCTTGTCACTATCCTGCTCTAGTATAAATCTAACTAGCTCTCTGTAGGGTAATAATATAATTACTTGCCTGAGTTTAAGCTGAGAAGAGATCATGGATGCACGCACAGATTTCTTAGAGTCCGCTAGAGGATGGGGCATAAGGCTCGGCTTAGTAGGAGAGAAGCTAGAACTATTTATTAGAGATGAAATGGATTGATGGGACAAAGAAGATGAACAGATGATGAAAAGACTTGCAGAATTAGAAGCAGAGATGCGTCACAAAGCTGAAGAAGATGAGATTAAGAAGAAGCAAATTGAAACACTGAACATGGAGGAATCTACCAGCTCGATTGAGGAAAAGCCAATCACTCAAGCCGAAACTCTGATAGAAAGCAGGGAAGCTGACCGTCACAAAGAAGAGGCATGCATTCCTTCGCAAATCCCCATGGCTCAGAAAAACAAAAACTTGCGCACAGAAAGGCAGATACTTCCCTCGCCTATTCCTAAAAATATTAAAAATAAACGGAATAGGAATAAATGTACCAAGCGTTCGGTAAACAGTCACAAACGTGATAAATGTTTACACCGCAATGAAAGCGGATTAGCTGACTTGGCAACCCAGCAATCTCAGGAGCTTCCTAAGACTTCCCAAAGGAGAAAAATCCAGGAGGAGGAGGACCTGAGGAAAACTATTAAAGAGATCGAAGGTGAGACCTTACCCGATTCTCTTATTCCCTTCAGTTCAGATAAACTAGGAGTGGAAATGAATTCAGCTGAGACTGGAATGGATGTAAAACAGGATTCCAGTGTTTCTTTCTATGTGGCCACACAAGATGAAACAATTATCAGTATGAATTACTTATCTCAGGTGGGAGATGACATTGAAAATGACACCCCACAACATTCACTTCTATTGGATTTGGCACAAGAAAACCAGACCAGGGAGAGAATACCTCAATTGGACTTGGCACAAGAGAGCCCAGCCATGGAGGACAAACAAGACACGGAGGAGAATTCTTACGATGTCAGTATCTGGGAGTCTTTCGAAAAGGAAACTCAAGATACACAAAGCATTCATGTAGGTTATACCTCGGACTCTGATTCAGGGACGATAAACATGTCTGCTAACAACAAAGAAGAAAATACTTCTTTGGACAGGATGAAGGTAATACCTATCATCAACACAGCTGAAGCTAACAGGGGATCACAAATGATGGACTCTGCAGGGGAACAAAACCGGAGCGGTTGGTATACTCAACACTCAGGACCTTGTTTACCTTTCACTTCAACCAATGTTGGATGTGTAGAACAGCTGTTTATGTATACTTCTACAAGGAGTGATACAAATTCACAGTTCTTGGGGAACAACATGATTTCTCAAAGCTGGACAACTTCTACTAGCCTTATACTTTCAAACACAGATTCAAAATGGAACTCTGTTGAAGAGGAACTCACCTGGATAAAGAATTATCGAAGGAAGAAAACTCTTAAATCAGGAGGGAGTAAACAGACGCCCTACCAAGAAAGAGGCAAGTACGAGTTGAATGCACATCGTAAAATTATGATGTTTACCAAATTTCCTGCCAAAAGGAGGAGATTCTTCTTCTTCTTCAGCGTTCCGAGCCATTGAGGTTCTTTGCTGCAAATACAATCCGTCTCCATTCGTCTCTCTGGTGGACCTTCTCTTGCCAGTCGTTGATTCCAAGTGCTTGTAGGTCTGTACATGTATTATCTCTCCACCGCCTTCTTGGTCTACC
Source organism: Cepaea hortensis (assembly GCA_963921405.1). Taxonomy (NCBI): domain Eukaryota; kingdom Metazoa; phylum Mollusca; class Gastropoda; order Stylommatophora; family Helicidae; genus Cepaea; species Cepaea hortensis. The sequence continues at coordinate 171,387,593 of OY992876.1, read as the reverse complement.
TCGGGGTCTATGGTCATTTATTTCCTGAGTGTAAGCGAGTTTTGTTTCCCTATTATCTTCCATTCTTTCTATATGCCCCAGCCATTGTAGTCTATTAGCCTTCATGATACCAGTGATTAGCGGGGACTTAAACAGATCATAAATGTCTTTGTTACTTCTTCTTTTCCACTCTCCACTTTGTGTATCCCTAATGGGTCCAAAGATGCGTCTTAAAACTTTGTTCTCAAAGGTTTGTAACAAGGCTTCGTCTCCTTTCGTTGTACTCCAGGTTTCAGAGCCATACAACACAACTGGTCTGATCAGTGTTTTGTATATTGTGATTTTGGTGTTACGAGATAGCGCCTTTGATTTTAGTAGGTGTTGTAGTGCATAGTATATCTTATTTCCAGAGTTGATTCTAGTTTGTATTTCTTCCCTTATGATGTTGGAGCAGTTGAAGATCGTACCCAGGTATTTGTATGTTTCCGTTCTTTTAATGGTCATATTATCTATTTGTATGTGGCCAGAGTTTCTAGCCATTCCGTCTCTTGAAATTACCATATATTCTGTCTTATCTTGGTTGATAACCAGCCCCATCTGTTGGGCTTTTTCCTTTAAGTGAGTCAATATTTCCAATGTCTTTTGTTCACTTTGCCCTATAATATCTATATCATCTGCATAACCAAGCAGCTTGGATGTTCCTCCAATATCACATTCCTCCTTTACCTTCCTTACAACTTTCTCTAGAGCCAGATTGAAGAGTAGCGGCGATAGTGCATCACCCTGTTTCAAGCCAGATGTTATTTGGAAGGGGTCTGATTTCCTGCCTTTATATGTTACTATATTATAAGTATCTTCCATGCATAGTCTGGTCATGTTGATTAACTTCCTTGGTATTCCAAATTCCTGCATAGCATTCCATAGACTATTCCTATGGACACTATCATAAGCCTTTTTAAAATCCACAAAAATGTTATGGAGATCTCTTTTATATTCCCAATGTTTCTCGGCTATTTGTCGTAAGATAAATATCTGATCTATTGTTGATCTGTTTTGTCTAAAACCCGCCTGGTAGTCACCTAATATGTCTTCTGAATATGGTTTTAGTCTATTTAGTAATACTGCGGATAGTATCTTATAGCTTGTGGACAGTAGTGATATTCCTCTATAATTTCCACATTGGAACTTGTCTCCTTTCTTAAAGATAGGTATCAATAATGACTCTTTCCAGTCATGGGGTAATTCTTCTGTCCTCCAGATTTTTATTATTAGTTCGTATAGCTTTAGATGTAATGCATGGCCACCTGCCTTTATAAATTCAGCAGCAATTCCATCTGTCCCAGTTGCCTTATTGTTTTTAAGTCGTGTGATTACATATAGGATTTCTTCAAATGTAGGTTCTTCAATTTGTGGTTCGCATGTTAGAACCTCTTCCTGTGAGAAAACGTTACTTGGAGCTTCACAATTTAGTAATTCAATTTTATGATCTTTGGCCTATGGAGGAAAAGAAAATGGAGCAACATTTCTGCGACCAATTCTTTTAAGAAAACACTGATGGCACTTCCTCTGCTTATAGGACAAGGGCCAGAAATTGAGTGGGCAATAACAGTCTCTCTGCGGCGCAGGAGAATCTTGTTATACATTTTGCAATTTCCCGGCTGGGAAAAAGTACAACCTCCAGAGGACAGGACATTACCGAGCAATAGCCCGGAAATCCGACACAACACCAGGAGCAAAGATTTGCAAGATTTATCCTGGGAGGATGGACATGGGATATTTCTTTTGACTCATAGAACATCCCACTGCCACAAAGAATATTGGGAACCCAGACTTGGAGGCAGTTCGAGAAGGGAGAGAACTTAGATACATTCTTGAATGCTGCCGAGGTTCTGTTATAGGCTTCATTAATGAACCTACCTAAATTGGGGAGCTATGTGACGGGACAGCCCCAGCAGCATCATAAATACACAAGTTTGAAAGAAATTACAGAGCCCACAATATTTTTCTAAAATTCTCTAAAAGAATAAACGTTCCCCAGAAGAGGATAAAAACGTAAGAGAAAAATACAGAGTCACTTAGAGCCCGCACTATCATTTTTACTACATTGGTAGATCAAAGCAACGTCTGGTCTCTACATCTAAGAGATTTTCCCTTTGATGTTCTGATCAACCAGACATCGCGGAGCCAGTCAGTTGAGATTGACGTGTTAGTTTACAATTCTGGGGTTGGAATAGGGGCAGACACCTAACACCTTAGTTCAACAGGACCTAACGTGTGAACCAGCCACGGCAGAATGGGAGATAAGAGGGTAAGCCAGACCCGTCTGAAATAATACATGGCAGTGCTACTCAGGGGAAAACCCCGTGTGATACAAAGACGGCAATTTAATGCATGCCTAACACCTATCTAAAAGTCCAGACTTTGTGGAGCCGGGACGTCTGTAATTGCCACCACAAAGGAGCAATTAGGACCAGATGCTTAACACCTCACTGCAATACGGGCGGCAAAGTAGGAACACATGGCTGACACATTCCTGCCAGAAACCGGGAAGGCTGGTGTTACCAGCCTATTGGAATGTAATGACGCAACTGCATTGCCGCCAAAGCAGGTTTCATTGTTTCAGGCGTGGGGGGCATTGGTCAATTTGATTGACAGATGAAACTACCCTTCACAGGAAAGGAGGAGGGGTGAAAAGAATTTGGCACTTAATCCATCGGGGTAAATCGTCCTACATGAAAAATAGGTGGAGCTAACAGGAACTTGGACATAGTAATTAGCTAACGTGGAAACTAGCCTGGGATGAAGAGAATAAAACTATGAGCAGGGACAACAATCCTCAGACGCATTCACAATAGCGTACCAGGGAAGCCGGAATTTTAATTTCTGGTGAGAGATTACCCTCTCGTTTTGTTACTTCGATACAATGTCGTATGACAGGATTTCCTAGCTAAACCCAGGTAATACCATTACTCTGATTAGTTTGTCTGCTAGTCTGAAGGCTTGTGTAGTTTCTTGTTCTGCATATTCTCCAAAACTTTACACTGGTGGATTTTCTTTGTACTTAATGTTCCAGTTCTAGCTTTACGATTTCACTGAGAACTATTTTCTTCTTTCATTCACCACTTGGTTGTCTGATTTGTTGTATGTGACAATTTGGAGAAATCCATTATCCAAGCTACATGAGCGTGTGGCTTATTCATGTACAGGAGATGCATTTAGATTCATCCTGTATGATGTTAAACATTGGGAAGACTGACTACTTAGGAGAAATTCCTGAGAGCTACCAGTCTCTTGATAGCGTCCAATTAACATTGATTATTTGGACCAACACTTTGAGTGCCTATCAAGATTATGGTGAAACCACTTGGTTTGAGGAATGGCACCAGTTCACCTTGTCTGCATGATGTCTGCATGAGGACAGACATGACTTAGGACATTCAATATCCCAGACAGATTCAGGGAAGGCATTTAATGTTCGACAGGACTGTGCGACCAGCCCTTCCGACAAGACAGTATGAATGAATCAGAAAGGGAAAGAGTAAGTGAGGTGAACTTATATGGGAAACACTCCATTACACAAATGTATGTGATGATGTATGTTTTGAGCTATAGATGTTCTAAATGGTTTTATGAATATATATATGTATATTTATTTAGAACTGATATATGTTTATGTAACATGCCATCATATATACCATCATACCATCATATATTATGACTTGAATGTATGTTTATATGAATGTATAGACATATGTGTTTTGAGATGTGTAGACGTAGATACTACCCATCTCCGTTCGTTTCATTCCAGATCTCTTAGGAGCAATGGACAGTCAACAACCCATATCAGGAAGTGACTTAGCCTTGTGAGGGACCAAGTTGGACTCCTTCAATCTGACAGTGAACTGCGTCTCACTGGGAGAAGCATGACCTATGTGACCTCTTAAGTTACGTATACCATATCATCATCATCATCATATGATCATCAATAGCAATAATAAACACAGTTGTTGTATTTTAAACTCAGTTGTCTGTATAATTCTAAATGTTTATAAATGTTTGTGTAGCGTAATCAAGTACACACATTATATCATTTAGTGGGGGTTCGCACATATTGTCCAGTAGTGGGAATCTATGTCCGGGAGGTATCTTGCCTATGCAGTCATAAGTAACCAGATTACGTTGCATGTCTTAACTCCTCCTTTCTCACTTCTGGTGATACCAAGTACAGCCAAATCTATATAGATATATTCTATCTTCAACGAGCCACTTCTTGGCTGTTTTCTTGAGTATCAGGGACAGTGTCTTAAATCAGCATAACAGACATTTGTTCCACGTTTTCTCTCTGGGATTAGTCAGTGGTAATTAGTCCCTTCTGACAGAGTTAGGGGATCTCAAACTACATCCAGAACTAACCACCAGTAGAAGAAAATGATTTTGGCTGAGTGGTTGCCCATCTGGGATCTAACACCAGCCAGTTGGTGACATATTGGTCTGCTCGCCCGCTATAGAATCCGGGAGTAAATCCTAGAACACTTTGGTTCGCTCGCAAGGAACGAACCTATTTCAAATCTGTTAGTCTGGTATTATTCCGGTCTTGCCTATGGATAGAACCTAGGTCATTCTCACTTACATTCTTAGCAACATTAGTTAGTTATAATTTATTTCTAATGTAATAGCTTGCTTGATTGTAGGCAAGATTTTGACACATCAGGACTTCTCATCCATGATAGAATCAGAGAATAAATTCTAGACTATTGAATTTCATAAACCATTCTTTCATTCTTCACCCATTACATTTACTAAGTATTAACTTAGGAATTTGTTTCTAGGGAAGTCTGTAGAATTTAAATAACTTGTTAAAAAGTTAATAATGGATAATATCATATGAGTTAATTTACATCATTCACCACTGTAGAATTAATAATCACATTAATTAGTGATATTAATTAGTTTATTGATGATTTACTTGATGATTTTTTATTACATGCTTTATCATTTGATTTATTCATGAATAATTTGATAATGCTTAGTTAATTCAGTGTATGACGGACTGCTTTGCATCAACTTTCTCACTCTAATTCACTACTATCATTCTCATAGCAGTGTCTGTTCCTCTTGTCACTATCCTGCTCTAGTATAAATCTAACTAGCTCTCTGTAGGGTAATAATATAATTACTTGCCTGAGTTTAAGCTGAGAAGAGATCATGGATGCACGCACAGATTTCTTAGAGTCCGCTAGAGGATGGGGCATAAGGCTCGGCTTAGTAGGAGAGAAGCTAGAACTATTTATTAGAGATGAAATGGATTGATGGGACAAAGAAGATGAACAGATGATGAAAAGACTTGCAGAATTAGAAGCAGAGATGCGTCACAAAGCTGAAGAAGATGAGATTAAGAAGAAGCAAATTGAAACACTGAACATGGAGGAATCTACCAGCTCGATTGAGGAAAAGCCAATCACTCAAGCCGAAACTCTGATAGAAAGCAGGGAAGCTGACCGTCACAAAGAAGAGGCATGCATTCCTTCGCAAATCCCCATGGCTCAGAAAAACAAAAACTTGCGCACAGAAAGGCAGATACTTCCCTCGCCTATTCCTAAAAATATTAAAAATAAACGGAATAGGAATAAATGTACCAAGCGTTCGGTAAACAGTCACAAACGTGATAAATGTTTACACCGCAATGAAAGCGGATTAGCTGACTTGGCAACCCAGCAATCTCAGGAGCTTCCTAAGACTTCCCAAAGGAGAAAAATCCAGGAGGAGGAGGACCTGAGGAAAACTATTAAAGAGATCGAAGGTGAGACCTTACCCGATTCTCTTATTCCCTTCAGTTCAGATAAACTAGGAGTGGAAATGAATTCAGCTGAGACTGGAATGGATGTAAAACAGGATTCCAGTGTTTCTTTCTATGTGGCCACACAAGATGAAACAATTATCAGTATGAATTACTTATCTCAGGTGGGAGATGACATTGAAAATGACACCCCACAACATTCACTTCTATTGGATTTGGCACAAGAAAACCAGACCAGGGAGAGAATACCTCAATTGGACTTGGCACAAGAGAGCCCAGCCATGGAGGACAAACAAGACACGGAGGAGAATTCTTACGATGTCAGTATCTGGGAGTCTTTCGAAAAGGAAACTCAAGATACACAAAGCATTCATGTAGGTTATACCTCGGACTCTGATTCAGGGACGATAAACATGTCTGCTAACAACAAAGAAGAAAATACTTCTTTGGACAGGATGAAGGTAATACCTATCATCAACACAGCTGAAGCTAACAGGGGATCACAAATGATGGACTCTGCAGGGGAACAAAACCGGAGCGGTTGGTATACTCAACACTCAGGACCTTGTTTACCTTTCACTTCAACCAATGTTGGATGTGTAGAACAGCTGTTTATGTATACTTCTACAAGGAGTGATACAAATTCACAGTTCTTGGGGAACAACATGATTTCTCAAAGCTGGACAACTTCTACTAGCCTTATACTTTCAAACACAGATTCAAAATGGAACTCTGTTGAAGAGGAACTCACCTGGATAAAGAATTATCGAAGGAAGAAAACTCTTAAATCAGGAGGGAGTAAACAGACGCCCTACCAAGAAAGAGGCAAGTACGAGTTGAATGCACATCGTAAAATTATGATGTTTACCAAATTTCCTGCCAAAAGGAGGAGATTCTTCTTCTTCTTCAGCGTTCCGAGCCATTGAGGTTCTTTGCTGCAAATACAATCCGTCTCCACTCGTCTCTCTGGTGGACCTTCTCTTGCCAGTCGTTGATTCCAAGTGCTTGTAGGTCTGTACATGTATTATCTCTCCACCGCCTTCTTGGTCTACCTCGGGGTCTATGGTCATTTATTTCCTGAGTGTAAGCGAGTTTTGTTTCCCTATTATCTTCCATTCTTTCTATATGCCCCAGCCATTGTAGTCTATTAGCCTTCATGATACCAGTGATTAGCGGGGACTTAAACAGATCATAAATGTCTTTGTTACTTCTTCTTTTCCACTCTCCACTTTGTGTATCCCTAATGGGTCCAAAGATGCGTCTTAAAACTTTGTTCTCAAAGGTTTGTAACAAGGCTTCGTCTCCTTTCGTTGTACTCCAGGTTTCAGAGCCATACAACACAACTGGTCTGATCAGTGTTTTGTATATTGTGATTTTGGTGTTACGAGATAGCGCCTTTGATTTTAGTAGGTGTTGTAGTGCATAGTATATCTTATTTCCAGAGTTGATTCTAGTTTGTATTTCTTCCCTTATGATGTTGGAGCAGTTGAAGATCGTACCCAGGTATTTGTATGTTTCCGTTCTTTTAATGGTCATATTATCTATTTGTATGTGGCCAGAGTTTCTAGCCATTCCGTCTCTTGAAATTACCATATATTCTGTCTTATCTTGGTTGATAACCAGCCCCATCTGTTGGGCTTTTTCCTTTAAGTGAGTCAATATTTCCAATGTCTTTTGTTCACTTTGCCCTATAATATCTATATCATCTGCATAACCAAGCAGCTTGGATGTTCCTCCAATATCACATTCCTCCTTTACCTTCCTTACAACTTTCTCTAGAGCCAGATTGAAGAGTAGCGGCGATAGTGCATCACCCTGTTTCAAGCCAGATGTTATTTGGAAGGGGTCTGATTTCCTGCCTTTATATGTTACTATATTATAAGTATCTTCCATGCATAGTCTGGTCATGTTGATTAACTTCCTTGGTATTCCAAATTCCTGCATAGCATTCCATAGACTATTCCTATGGACACTATCATAAGCCTTTTTAAAATCCACAAAAATGTTATGGAGATCTCTTTTATATTCCCAATGTTTCTCGGCTATTTGTCGTAAGATAAATATCTGATCTATTGTTGATCTGTTTTGTCTAAAACCCGCCTGGTAGTCACCTAATATGTCTTCTGAATATGGTTTTAGTCTATTTAGTAATACTGCGGATAGTATCTTATAGCTTGTGGACAGTAGTGATATTCCTCTATAATTTCCACATTGGAACTTGTCTCCTTTCTTAAAGATAGGTATCAATAATGACTCTTTCCAGTCATGGGGTAATTCTTCTGTCCTCCAGATTTTTATTATTAGTTCGTATAGCTTTAGATGTAATGCATGGCCACCTGCCTTTATAAATTCAGCAGCAATTCCATCTGTCCCAGTTGCCTTATTGTTTTTAAGTCGTGTGATTACATATAGGATTTCTTCAAATGTAGGTTCTTCAATTTGTGGTTCGCATGTTAGAACCTCTTCCTGTGAGAAAATGTTACTTGGAGCTTCACAATTTAGTAATTCAATTTTATGATCTTTGGCCTATGGAGGAAAAGAAAATGGAGCAACATTTCTGCGACCAATTCTTTTAAGAAAACACTGATGGCACTTCCTCTGCTTATAGGACAAGGGCCAGAAATTGAGTGGGCAATAACAGTCTCTCTGCGGCGCAGGAGAATCTTGTTATACATTTTGCAATTTCCCGGCTGGGAAAAAGTACAACCTCCAGAGGACAGGACATTACCGAGCAATAGCCCGGAAATCCGACACAACACCAGGAGCAAAGATTTGCAAGATTTATCCTGGGAGGATGGACATGGGATATTTCTTTTGACTCATAGAACATCCCACTGCCACAAAGAATATTGGGAACCCAGACTTGGAGGCAGTTCGAGAAGGGAGAGAACTTAGATACATTCTTGAATGCTGCCGAGGTTCTGTTATAGGCTTCATTAATGAACCTACCTAAATTGGGGAGCTATGTGACGGGACAGCCCCAGCAGCATCATAAATACACAAGTTTGAAAGAAATTACAGAGCCCACAATATTTTTCTAAAATTCTCTAAAAGAATAAACGTTCCCCAGAAGAGGATAAAAACGTAAGAGAAAAATACAGAGTCACTTAGAGCCCGCACTATCATTTTTACTACATTGGTAGATCAAAGCAACGTCTGGTCTCTACATCTAAGAGATTTTCCCTTTGATGTTCTGATCAACCAGACATCGCGGAGCCAGTCAGTTGAGATTGACGTGTTAGTTTACAATTCTGGGGTTGGAATAGGGGCAGACACCTAACACCTTAGTTCAACAGGACCTAACGTGTGAGCCAGCCACGGCAGAATGGGAGATAAGAGGGTAAGCCAGACCCGTCTGAAATAATACATGGCAGTGCTACTCAGGGGAAAACCCCGTGTGATACAAAGACGGCAATTTAATGCATGCCTAACACCTATCTAAAAGTCCAGACTTTGTGGAGCCGGGACGTCTGTAATTGCCACCACAAAGGAGCAATTAGGACCAGATGCTTAACACCTCACTGCAATACGGGCGGCAAAGTAGGAACACATGGCTGACACATTCCTGCCAGAAACCGGGAAGGCTGGTGTTACCAGCCTATTGGAATGTAATGACGCAACTGCATTGCCGCCAAAGCAGGTTTCATTGTTTCAGGCGTGGGGGGCATTGGTCAATTTGATTGACAGATGAAACTACCCTTCACAGGAAAGGAGGAGGGGTGAAAAGAATTTGGCACTTAATCCATCGGGGTAAATCGTCCTACATGAAAAATAGGTGGAGCTAACAGGAACTTGGACATAGTAATTAGCTAACGTGGAAACTAGCCTGGGATGAAGAGAATAAAACTATGAGCAGGGACAACAATCCTCAGACGCATTCACAATAGCGTACCAGGGAAGCCGGAATTTTAATTTCTGGTGAGAGATTACCCTCTCGTTTTGTTACTTCGATACAATGTCGTATGACAGGATTTCCTAGCTAAACCCAGGTAATACCATTACTCTGATTAGTTTGTCTGCTAGTCTGAAGGCTTGTGTAGTTTCTTGTTCTGCATATTCTCCAAAACTTTACACTGGTGGATTTTCTTTGTACTTAATGTTCCAGTTCTAGCTTTACGATTTCACTGAGAACTATTTTCTTCTTTCATTCACCACTTGGTTGTCTGATTTGTTGTATGTGACAATTTGGAGAAATCCATTATCCAAGCTACATGAGCGTGTGGCTTATTCATGTACAGGAGATGCATTTAGATTCATCCTGTATGATGTTAAACATTGGGAAGACTGACTACTTAGGAGAAATTCCTGAGAGCTACCAGTCTCTTGATAGCGTCCAATTAACATTGATTATTTGGACCAACACTTTGAGTGCCTATCAAGATTATGGTGAAACCACTTGGTTTGAGGAATGGCACCAGTTCACCTTGTCTGCATGATGTCTGCATGAGGACAGACATGACTTAGGACATTCAATATCCCAGACAGATTCAGGGAAGGCATTTAATGTTCGACAGGACTGTGCGACCAGCCCTTCCGACAAGACAGTATGAATGAATCAGAAAGGGAAAGAGTAAGTGAGGTGAACTTATATGGGAAACACTCCATTACACAAATGTATGTGATGATGTATGTTTTGAGCTATAGATGTTCTAAATGGTTTTATGAATATATATATGTATATTTATTTAGAACTGATATATGTTTATGTAACATGCCATCATATATACCATCATACCATCATATATTATGACTTGAATGTATGTTTATATGAATGTATAGACATATGTGTTTTGAGATGTGTAGACGTAGATACTACCCATCTCCGTTCGTTTCATTCCAGATCTCTTAGGAGCAATGGACAGTCAACAACCCATATCAGGAAGTGACTTAGCCTTGTGAGGGACCAAGTTGGACTCCTTCAATCTGACAGTGAACTGCGTCTCACTGGGAGAAGCATGACCTATGTGACCTCTTAAGTTACGTATACCATATCATCATCATCATCATATGATCATCAATAGCAATAATAAACACAGTTGTTGTATTTTAAACTCAGTTGTCTGTATAATTCTAAATGTTTATAAATGTTTGTGTAGCGTAATCAAGTACACACATTATATCATTTAGTGGGGGTTCGCACATATTGTCCAGTAGTGGGAATCTATGTCCGGGAGGTATCTTGCCTATGCAGTCATAAGTAACCAGATTACGTTGCATGTCTTAACTCCTCCTTTCTCACTTCTGGTGATACCAAGTACAGCCAAATCTATATAGATATATTCTATCTTCAACGAGCCACTTCTTGGCTGTTTTCTTGAGTATCAGGGACAGTGTCTTAAATCAGCATAACAGACATTTGTTCCACGTTTTCTCTCTGGGATTAGTCAGTGGTAATTAGTCCCTTCTGACAGAGTTAGGGGATCTCAAACTACATCCAGAACTAACCACCAGTAGAAGAAAATGATTTTGGCTGAGTGGTTGCCCATCTGGGATCTAACACCAGCCAGTTGGTGACATATTGGTCTGCTCGCCCGCTATAGAATCCGGGAGTAAATCCTAGAACACTTTGGTTCGCTCGCAAGGAACGAACCTATTTCAAATCTGTTAGTCTGGTATTATTCCGGTCTTGCCTATGGATAGAACCTAGGTCATTCTCACTTACATTCTTAGCAACATTAGTTAGTTATAATTTATTTCTAATGTAATAGCTTGCTTGATTGTAGGCAAGATTTTGACACATCAGGACTTCTCATCCATGATAGAATCAGAGAATAAATTCTAGACTATTGAATTTCATAAACCATTCTTTCATTCTTCACCCATTACATTTACTAAGTATTAACTTAGGAATTTGTTTCTAGGGAAGTCTGTAGAATTTAAATAACTTGTTAAAAAGTTAATAATGGATAATATCATATGAGTTAATTTACATCATTCACCACTGTAGAATTAATAATCACATTAATTAGTGATATTAATTAGTTTATTGATGATTTACTTGATGATTTTTTATTACATGCTTTATCATTTGATTTATTCATGAATAATTTGATAATGCTTAGTTAATTCAGTGTATGACGGACTGCTTTGCATCAACTTTCTCACTCTAATTCACTACTATCATTCTCATAGCAGTGTCTGTTCCTCTTGTCACTATCCTGCTCTAGTATAAATCTAACTAGCTCTCTGTAGGGTAATAATATAATTACTTGCCTGAGTTTAAGCTGAGAAGAGATCATGGATGCACGCACAGATTTCTTAGAGTCCGCTAGAGGATGGGGCATAAGGCTCGGCTTAGTAGGAGAGAAGCTAGAACTATTTATTAGAGATGAAATGGATTGATGGGACAAAGAAGATGAACAGATGATGAAAAGACTTGCAGAATTAGAAGCAGAGATGCGTCACAAAGCTGAAGAAGATGAGATTAAGAAGAAGCAAATTGAAACACTGAACATGGAGGAATCTACCAGCTCGATTGAGGAAAAGCCAATCACTCAAGCCGAAACTCTGATAGAAAGCAGGGAAGCTGACCGTCACAAAGAAGAGGCATGCATTCCTTCGCAAATCCCCATGGCTCAGAAAAACAAAAACTTGCGCACAGAAAGGCAGATACTTCCCTCGCCTATTCCTAAAAATATTAAAAATAAACGGAATAGGAATAAATGTACCAAGCGTTCGGTAAACAGTCACAAACGTGATAAATGTTTACACCGCAATGAAAGCGGATTAGCTGACTTGGCAACCCAGCAATCTCAGGAGCTTCCTAAGACTTCCCAAAGGAGAAAAATCCAGGAGGAGGAGGACCTGAGGAAAACTATTAAAGAGATCGAAGGTGAGACCTTACCCGATTCTCTTATTCCCTTCAGTTCAGATAAACTAGGAGTGGAAATGAATTCAGCTGAGACTGGAATGGATGTAAAACAGGATTCCAGTGTTTCTTTCTATGTGGCCACACAAGATGAAACAATTATCAGTATGAATTACTTATCTCAGGTGGGAGATGACATTGAAAATGACACCCCACAACATTCACTTCTATTGGATTTGGCACAAGAAAACCAGACCAGGGAGAGAATACCTCAATTGGACTTGGCACAAGAGAGCCCAGCCATGGAGGACAAACAAGACACGGAGGAGAATTCTTACGATGTCAGTATCTGGGAGTCTTTCGAAAAGGAAACTCAAGATACACAAAGCATTCATGTAGGTTATACCTCGGACTCTGATTCAGGGACGATAAACATGTCTGCTAACAACAAAGAAGAAAATACTTCTTTGGACAGGATGAAGGTAATACCTATCATCAACACAGCTGAAGCTAACAGGGGATCACAAATGATGGACTCTGCAGGGGAACAAAACCTGAGCGGTTGGTATACTCAACACTCAGGACCTTGTTTACCTTTCACTTCAACCAATGTTGGATGTGTAGAACAGCTGTTTATGTATACTTCTACAAGGAGTGATACAAATTCACAGTTCTTGGGGAACAACATGATTTCTCAAAGCTGGACAACTTCTACTAGCCTTATACTTTCAAACACAGATTCAAAATGGAACTCTGTTGAAGAGGAACTCACCTGGATAAAGAATTATCGAAGGAAGAAAACTCTTAAATCAGGAGGGAGTAAACAGACGCCCTACCAAGAAAGAGGCAAGTACGAGTTGAATGCACATCGTAAAATTATGATGTTTACCAAATTTCCTGCCAAAAGGAGGAGATTCTTCTTCTTCTTCAGCGTTCCGAGCCATTGAGGTTCTTTGCTGCAAATACAATCCGTCTCCACTCGTCTCTCTGGTGGACCTTCTCTTGCCAGTCGTTGATTCCAAGTGCTTGTAGGTCTGTACATGTATTATCTCTCCACCGCCTTCTTGGTCTACCTCGGGGTCTATGGTCATTTATTTCCTGAGTGTAAGCGAGTTTTGTTTCCCTATTATCTTCCATTCTTTCTATATGCCCCAGCCATTGTAGTCTATTAGCCTTCATGATACCAGTGATTAGCGGGGACTTAAACAGATCATAAATGTCTTTGTTACTTCTTCTTTTCCACTCTCCACTTTGTGTATCCCTAATGGGTCCAAAGATGCGTCTTAAAACTTTGTTCTCAAAGGTTTGTAACAAGGCTTCGTCTCCTTTCGTTGTACTCCAGGTTTCAGAGCCATACAACACAACTGGTCTGATCAGTGTTTTGTATATTGTGATTTTGGTGTTACGAGATAGCGCCTTTGATTTTAGTAGGTGTTGTAGTGCATAGTATATCTTATTTCCAGAGTTGATTCTAGTTTGTATTTCTTCCCTTATGATGTTGGAGCAGTTGAAGATCGTACCCAGGTATTTGTATGTTTCCGTTCTTTTAATGGTCATATTATCTATTTGTATGTGGCCAGAGTTTCTAGCCATTCCGTCTCTTGAAATTACCATATATTCTGTCTTATCTTGGTTGATAACCAGCCCCATCTGTTGGGCTTTTTCCTTTAAGTGAGTCAATATTTCCAATGTCTTTTGTTCACTTTGCCCTATAATATCTATATCATCTGCATAACCAAGCAGCTTGGATGTTCCTCCAATATCACATTCCTCCTTTACCTTCCTTACAACTTTCTCTAGAGCCAGATTGAAGAGTAGCGGCGATAGTGCATCACCCTGTTTCAAGCCAGATGTTATTTGGAAGGGGTCTGATTTCCTGCCTTTATATGTTACTATATTATAAGTATCTTCCATGCATAGTCTGGTCATGTTGATTAACTTCCTTGGTATTCCAAATTCCTGCATAGCATTCCATAGACTATTCCTATGGACACTATCATAAGCCTTTTTAAAATCCACAAAAATGTTATGGAGATCTCTTTTATATTCCCAATGTTTCTCGGCTATTTGTCGTAAGATAAATATCTGATCTATTGTTGATCTGTTTTGTCTAAAACCCGCCTGGTAGTCACCTAATATGTCTTCTGAATATGGTTTTAGTCTATTTAGTAATACTGCGGATAGTATCTTATAGCTTGTGGACAGTAGTGATATTCCTCTATAATTTCCACATTGGAACTTGTCTCCTTTCTTAAAGATAGGTATCAATAATGACTCTTTCCAGTCATGGGGTAATTCTTCTGTCCTCCAGATTTTTATTATTAGTTCGTATAGCTTTAGATGTAATGCATGGCCACCTGCCTTTATAAATTCAGCAGCAATTCCATCTGTCCCAGTTGCCTTATTGTTTTTAAGTCGTGTGATTACATATAGGATTTCTTCAAATGTAGGTTCTTCAATTTGTGGTTCGCATGTTAGAACCTCTTCCTGTGAGAAAATGTTACTTGGAGCTTCACAATTTAGTAATTCAATTTTATGATCTTTGGCCTATGGAGGAAAAGAAAATGGAGCAACATTTCTGCGACCAATTCTTTTAAGAAAACACTGATGGCACTTCCTCTGCTTATAGGACAAGGGCCAGAAATTGAGTGGGCAATAACAGTCTCTCTGCGGCGCAGGAGAATCTTGTTATACATTTTGCAATTTCCCGGCTGGGAAAAAGTACAACCTCCAGAGGACAGGACATTACCGAGCAATAGCCCGGAAATCCGACACAACACCAGGAGCAAAGATTTGCAAGATTTATCCTGGGAGGATGGACATGGGATATTTCTTTTGACTCATAGAACATCCCACTGCCACAAAGAATATTGGGAACCCAGACTTGGAGGCAGTTCGAGAAGGGAGAGAACTTAGATACATTCTTGAATGCTGCCGAGGTTCTGTTATAGGCTTCATTAATGAACCTACCTAAATTGGGGAGCTATGTGACGGGACAGCCCCAGCAGCATCATAAATACACAAGTTTGAAAGAAATTACAGAGCCCACAATATTTTTCTAAAATTCTCTAAAAGAATAAACGTTCCCCAGAAGAGGATAAAAACGTAAGAGAAAAATACAGAGTCACTTAGAGCCCGCACTATCATTTTTACTACATTGGTAGATCAAAGCAACGTCTGGTCTCTACATCTAAGAGATTTTCCCTTTGATGTTCTGATCAACCAGACATCGCGGAGCCAGTCAGTTGAGATTGACGTGTTAGTTTACAATTCTGGGGTTGGAATAGGGGCAGACACCTAACACCTTAGTTCAACAGGACCTAACGTGTGAACCAGCCACGGCAGAATGGGAGATAAGAGGGTAAGCCAGACCCGTCTGAAATAATACATGGCAGTGCTACTCAGGGGAAAACCCCGTGTGATACAAAGACGGCAATTTAATGCATGCCTAACACCTATCTAAAAGTCCAGACTTTGTGGAGCCGGGACGTCTGTAATTGCCACCACAAAGGAGCAATTAGGACCAGATGCTTAACACCTCACTGCAATACGGGCGGCAAAGTAGGAACACATGGCTGACACATTCCTGCCAGAAACCGGGAAGGCTGGTGTTACCAGCCTATTGGAATGTAATGACGCAACTGCATTGCCGCCAAAGCAGGTTTCATTGTTTCAGGCGTGGGGGGCATTGGTCAATTTGATTGACAGATGAAACTACCCTTCACAGGAAAGGAGGAGGGGTGAAAAGAATTTGGCACTTAATCCATCGGGGTAAATCGTCCTACATGAAAAATAGGCGGAGCTAACAGGAACTTGGACATAGTAATTAGCTAACGTGGAAACTAGCCTGGGATGAAGAGAATAAAACTATGAGCAGGGACAACAATCCTCAGACGCATTCACAATAGCGTACCAGGGAAGCCGGAATTTTAATTTCTGGTGAGAGATTACCCTCTCGTTTTGTTACTTCGATACAATGTCGTATGACAGGATTTCCTAGCTAAACCCAGGTAATACCATTACTCTGATTAGTTTGTCTGCTAGTCTGAAGGCTTGTGTAGTTTCTTGTTCTGCATATTCTCCAAAACTTTACACTGGTGGATTTTCTTTGTACTTAATGTTCCAGTTCTAGCTTTACGATTTCACTGAGAACTATTTTCTTCTTTCATTCACCACTTGGTTGTCTGATTTGTTGTATGTGACAATTTGGAGAAATCCATTATCCAAGCTACATGAGCGTGTGGCTTATTCATGTACAGGAGATGCATTTAGATTCATCCTGTATGATGTTAAACATTGGGAAGACTGACTACTTAGGAGAAATTCCTGAGAGCTACCAGTCTCTTGATAGCGTCCAATTAACATTGATTATTTGGACCAACACTTTGAGTGCCTATCAAGATTATGGTGAAACCACTTGGTTTGAGGAATGGCACCAGTTCACCTTGTCTGCATGATGTCTGCATGAGGACAGACATGACTTAGGACATTCAATATCCCAGACAGATTCAGGGAAGGCATTTAATGTTCGACAGGACTGTGCGACCAGCCCTTCCGACAAGACAGTATGAATGAATCAGAAAGGGAAAGAGTAAGTGAGGTGAACTTATATGGGAAACACTCCATTACACAAATGTATGTGATGATGTATGTTTTGAGCTATAGATGTTCTAAATGGTTTTATGAATATATATATGTATATTTATTTAGAACTGATATATGTTTATGTAACATGCCATCATATATACCATCATACCATCATATATTATGACTTGAATGTATGTTTATATGAATGTATAGACATATGTGTTTTGAGATGTGTAGACGTAGATACTACCCATCTCCGTTCGTTTCATTCCAGATCTCTTAGGAGCAATGGACAGTCAACAACCCATATCAGGAAGTGACTTAGCCTTGTGAGGGACCAAGTTGGACTCCTTCAATCTGACAGTGAACTGCGTCTCACTGGGAGAAGCATGACCTATGTGACCTCTTAAGTTACGTATACCATATCATCATCATCATCATATGATCATCAATAGCAATAATAAACACAGTTGTTGTATTTTAAACTCAGTTGTCTGTATAATTCTAAATGTTTATAAATGTTTGTGTAGCGTAATCAAGTACACACATTATATCATTTAGTGGGGGTTCGCACATATTGTCCAGTAGTGGGAATCTATGTCCGGGAGGTATCTTGCCTATGCAGTCATAAGTAACCAGATTACGTTGCATGTCTTAACTCCTCCTTTCTCACTTCTGGTGATACCAAGTACAGCCAAATCTATATAGATATATTCTATCTTCAACGAGCCACTTCTTGGCTGTTTTCTTGAGTATCAGGGACAGTGTCTTAAATCAGCATAACAGACATTTGTTCCACGTTTTCTCTCTGGGATTAGTCAGTGGTAATTAGTCCCTTCTGACAGAGTTAGGGGATCTCAAACTACATCCAGAACTAACCACCAGTAGAAGAAAATGATTTTGGCTGAGTGGTTGCCCATCTGGGATCTAACACCAGCCAGTTGGTGACATATTGGTCTGCTCGCCCGCTATAGAATCCGGGAGTAAATCCTAGAACACTTTGGTTCGCTCGCAAGGAACGAACCTATTTCAAATCTGTTAGTCTGGTATTATTCCGGTCTTGCCTATGGATAGAACCTAGGTCATTCTCACTTACATTCTTAGCAACATTAGTTAGTTATAATTTATTTCTAATGTAATAGCTTGCTTGATTGTAGGCAAGATTTTGACACATCAGGACTTCTCATCCATGATAGAATCAGAGAATAAATTCTAGACTATTGAATTTCATAAACCATTCTTTCATTCTTCACCCATTACATTTACTAAGTATTAACTTAGGAATTTGTTTCTAGGGAAGTCTGTAGAATTTAAATAACTTGTTAAAAAGTTAATAATGGATAATATCATATGAGTTAATTTACATCATTCACCACTGTAGAATTAATAATCACATTAATTAGTGATATTAATTAGTTTATTGATGATTTACTTGATGATTTTTTATTACATGCTTTATCATTTGATTTATTCATGAATAATTTGATAATGCTTAGTTAATTCAGTGTATGACGGACTGCTTTGCATCAACTTTCTCACTCTAATTCACTACTATCATTCTCATAGCAGTGTCTGTTCCTCTTGTCACTATCCTGCTCTAGTATAAATCTAACTAGCTCTCTGTAGGGTAATAATATAATTACTTGCCTGAGTTTAAGCTGAGAAGAGATCATGGATGCACGCACAGATTTCTTAGAGTCCGCTAGAGGATGGGGCATAAGGCTCGGCTTAGTAGGAGAGAAGCTAGAACTATTTATTAGAGATGAAATGGATTGATGGGACAAAGAAGATGAACAGATGATGAAAAGACTTGCAGAATTAGAAGCAGAGATGCGTCACAAAGCTGAAGAAGATGAGATTAAGAAGAAGCAAATTGAAACACTGAACATGGAGGAATCTACCAGCTCGATTGAGGAAAAGCCAATCACTCAAGCCGAAACTCTGATAGAAAGCAGGGAAGCTGACCGTCACAAAGAAGAGGCATGCATTCCTTCGCAAATCCCCATGGCTCAGAAAAACAAAAACTTGCGCACAGAAAGGCAGATACTTCCCTCGCCTATTCCTAAAAATATTAAAAATAAACGGAATAGGAATAAATGTACCAAGCGTTCGGTAAACAGTCACAAACGTGATAAATGTTTACACCGCAATGAAAGCGGATTAGCTGACTTGGCAACCCAGCAATCTCAGGAGCTTCCTAAGACTTCCCAAAGGAGAAAAATCCAGGAGGAGGAGGACCTGAGGAAAACTATTAAAGAGATCGAAGGTGAGACCTTACCCGATTCTCTTATTCCCTTCAGTTCAGATAAACTAGGAGTGGAAATGAATTCAGCTGAGACTGGAATGGATGTAAAACAGGATTCCAGTGTTTCTTTCTATGTGGCCACACAAGATGAAACAATTATCAGTATGAATTACTTATCTCAGGTGGGAGATGACATTGAAAATGACACCCCACAACATTCACTTCTATTGGATTTGGCACAAGAAAACCAGACCAGGGAGAGAATACCTCAATTGGACTTGGCACAAGAGAGCCCAGCCATGGAGGACAAACAAGACACGGAGGAGAATTCTTACGATGTCAGTATCTGGGAGTCTTTCGAAAAGGAAACTCAAGATATACAAAGCATTCATGTAGGTTATACCTCGGACTCTGATTCAGGGACGATAAACATGTCTGCTAACAACAAAGAAGAAAATACTTCTTTGGACAGGATGAAGGTAATACCTATCATCAACACAGCTGAAGCTAACAGGGGATCACAAATGATGGACTCTGCAGGGGAACAAAACCGGAGCGGTTGGTATACTCAACACTCAGGACCTTGTTTACCTTTCACTTCAACCAATGTTGGATGTGTAGAACAGCTGTTTATGTATACTTCTACAAGGAGTGATACAAATTCACAGTTCTTGGGGAACAACATGATTTCTCAAAGCTGGACAACTTCTACTAGCCTTATACTTTCAAACACAGATTCAAAATGGAACTCTGTTGAAGAGGAACTCACCTGGATAAAGAATTATCGAAGGAAGAAAACTCTTAAATCAGGAGGGAGTAAACAGACGCCCTACCAAGAAAGAGGCAAGTACGAGTTGAATGCACATCGTAAAATTATGATGTTTACCAAATTTCCTGCCAAAAGGAGGAGATTCTTCTTCTTCTTCAGCGTTCCGAGCCATTGAGGTTCTTTGCTGCAAATACAATCCGTCTCCATTCGTCTCTCTGGTGGACCTTCTCTTGCCAGTCGTTGATTCCAAGTGCTTGTAGGTCTGTACATGTATTATCTCTCCACCGCCTTCTTGGTCTACCTCGGGGTCTATGGTCATTTATTTCCTGAGTGTAAGCGAGTTTTGTTTCCCTATTATCTTCCATTCTTTCTATATGCCCCAGCCATTGTAGTCTATTAGCCTTCATGATACCAGTGATTAGCGGGGACTTAAACAGATCATAAATGTCTTTGTTACTTCTTCTTTTCCACTCTCCACTTTGTGTATCCCTAATGGGTCCAAAGATGCGTCTTAAAACTTTGTTCTCAAAGGTTTGTAACAAGGCTTCGTCTCCTTTCGTTGTACTCCAGGTTTCAGAGCCATACAACACAACTGGTCTGCTCAGTGTTTTGTATATTGTGATTTTGGTGTTACGAGATAGCGCCTTTGATTTTAGTAGGTGTTGTAGTGCATAGTATATCTTATTTCCAGAGTTGATTCTAGTTTGTATTTCTTCCCTTATGATGTTGGAGCAGTTGAAGATCGTACCCAGGTATTTGTATGTTTCCGTTCTTTTAATGGTCATATTATCTATTTGTATGTGGCCAGAGTTTCTAGCCATTCCGTCTCTTGAAATTACCATATATTCTGTCTTATCTTGGTTGATAACCAGCCCCATCTGTTGGGCTTTTTCCTTTAAGTGAGTCAATATTTCCAATGTCTTTTGTTCACTTTGCCCTATAATATCTATATCATCTGCATAACCAAGCAGCTTGGATGTTCCTCCAATATCACATTCCTCCTTTACCTTCCTTACAACTTTCTCTAGAGCCAGATTGAAGAGTAGCGGCGATAGTGCATCACCCTGTTTCAAGCCAGATGTTATTTGGAAGGGGTCTGATTTCCTGCCTTTATATGTTACTATATTATAAGTATCTTCCATGCATAGTCTGGTCATGTTGATTAACTTCCTTGGTATTCCAAATTCCTGCATAGCATTCCATAGACTATTCCTATGGACACTATCATAAGCCTTTTTAAAATCCACAAAAATGTTATGGAGATCTCTTTTATATTCCCAATGTTTCTCGGCTATTTGTCGTAAGATAAATATCTGATCTATTGTTGATCTGTTTTGTCTAAAACCCGCCTGGTAGTCACCTAATATGTCTTCTGAATATGGTTTTAGTCTATTTAGTAATACTGCGGATAGTATCTTATAGCTTGTGGACAGTAGTGATATTCCTCTATAATTTCCACATTGGAACTTGTCTCCTTTCTTAAAGATAGGTATCAATAATGACTCTTTCCAGTCATGGGGTAATTCTTCTGTCCTCCAGATTTTTATTATTAGTTCGTATAGCTTTAGATGTAATGCATGGCCACCTGCCTTTATAAATTCAGCAGCAATTCCATCTGTCCCAGTTGCCTTATTGTTTTTAAGTCGTGTGATTACATATAGGATTTCTTCAAATGTAGGTTCTTCAATTTGTGGTTCGCATGTTAGAACCTCTTCCTGTGAGAAAACGTTACTTGGAGCTTCACAATTTAGTAATTCAATTTTATGATCTTTGGCCTATGGAGGAAAAGAAAATGGAGCAACATTTCTGCGACCAATTCTTTTAAGAAAACACTGATGGCACTTCCTCTGCTTATAGGACAAGGGCCAGAAATTGAGTGGGCAATAACAGTCTCTCTGCGGCGCAGGAGAATCTTGTTATACATTTTGCAATTTCCCGGCTGGGAAAAAGTACAACCTCCAGAGGACAGGACATTACCGAGCAATAGCCCGGAAATCCGACACAACACCAGGAGCAAAGATTTGCAAGATTTATCCTGGGAGGATGGACATGGGATATTTCTTTTGACTCATAGAACATCCCACTGCCACAAAGAATATTGGGAACCCAGACTTGGAGGCAGTTCGAGAAGGGAGAGAACTTAGATACATTCTTGAATGCTGCCGAGGTTCTGTTATAGGCTTCATTAATGAACCTACCTAAATTGGGGAGCTATGTGACGGGACAGCCCCAGCAGCATCATAAATACACAAGTTTGAAAGAAATTACAGAGCCCACAATATTTTTCTAAAATTCTCTAAAAGAATAAACGTTCCCCAGAAGAGGATAAAAACGTAAGAGAAAAATACAGAGTCACTTAGAGCCCGCACTATCATTTTTACTACATTGGTAGATCAAAGCAACGTCTGGTCTCTACATCTAAGAGATTTTCCCTTTGATGTTCTGATCAACCAGACATCGCGGAGCCAGTCAGTTGAGATTGACGTGTTAGTTTACAATTCTGGGGTTGGAATAGGGGCAGACACCTAACACCTTAGTTCAACAGGACCTAACGTGTGAGCCAGCCACGGCAGAATGGGAGATAAGAGGGTAAGCCAGACCCGTCTGAAATAATACATGGCAGTGCTACTCAGGGGAAAACCCCGTGTGATACAAAGACGGCAATTTAATGCATGCCTAACACCTATCTAAAAGTCCAGACTTTGTGGAGCCGGGACGTCTGTAATTGCCACCACAAAGGAGCAATTAGGACCAGATGCTTAACACCTCACTGCAATACGGGCGGCAAAGTAGGAACACATGGCTGACACATTCCTGCCAGAAACCGGGAAGGCTGGTGTTACCAGCCTATTGGAATGTAATGACGCAACTGCATTGCCGCCAAAGCAGGTTTCATTGTTTCAGGCGTGGGGGGCATTGGTCAATTTGATTGACAGATGAAACTACCCTTCACAGGAAAGGAGGAGGGGTGAAAAGAATTTGGCACTTAATCCATCGGGGTAAATCGTCCTACATGAAAAATAGGTGGAGCTAACAGGAACTTGGACATAGTAATTAGCTAACGTGGAAACTAGCCTGGGATGAAGAGAATAAAACTATGAGCAGGGACAACAATCCTCAGACGCATTCACAATAGCGTACCAGGGAAGCCGGAATTTTAATTTCTGGTGAGAGATTACCCTCTCGTTTTGTTACTTCGATACAATGTCGTATGACAGGATTTCCTAGCTAAACCCAGGTAATACCATTACTCTGATTAGTTTGTCTGCTAGTCTGAAGGCTTGTGTAGTTTCTTGTTCTGCATATTCTCCAAAACTTTACACTGGTGGATTTTCTTTGTACTTAATGTTCCAGTTCTAGCTTTACGATTTCACTGAGAACTATTTTCTTCTTTCATTCACCACTTGGTTGTCTGATTTGTTGTATGTGACAATTTGGAGAAATCCATTATCCAAGCTACATGAGCGTGTGGCTTATTCATGTACAGGAGATGCATTTAGATTCATCCTGTATGATGTTAAACATTGGGAAGACTGACTACTTAGGAGAAATTCCTGAGAGCTACCAGTCTCTTGATAGCGTCCAATTAACATTGATTATTTGGACCAACACTTTGAGTGCCTATCAAGATTATGGTGAAACCACTTGGTTTGAGGAATGGCACCAGTTCACCTTGTCTGCATGATGTCTGCATGAGGACAGACATGACTTAGGACATTCAATATCCCAGACAGATTCAGGGAAGGCATTTAATGTTCGACAGGACTGTGCGACCAGCCCTTCCGACAAGACAGTATGAATGAATCAGAAAGGGAAAGAGTAAGTGAGGTGAACTTATATGGGAAACACTCCATTACACAAATGTATGTGATGATGTATGTTTTGAGCTATAGATGTTCTAAATGGTTTTATGAATATATATATATATATATATATATATATATATATATATATATATATATATATATATATATATATATATATATATATATATATATATATATTTATTTAGAACTGATATATGTTTATGTAACATGCCATTATATATATCATCATACCATCATATATTATGACTTGAATGTATGTTTATATGAATGTATAGACATATGTGTTTTGAGATGTGTAGACGTAGATACTACCTATCTCCGTTCGTTTCATTCCAGATCTCTTAGGAGCAATGGACAGTCAACAACCCATATCAGGAAGTGACTTAGCCTTGTGAGGGACCAAGTTGGACTCCTTCAATCTGACAGTGAACTGCGTCTCACTGGGAGAAGCATGACCTATGTGACCTCTTAAGTTACGTATACCATATCATCATCATCATCATATGATCATCAATAGCAATAATAAACACAGTTGTTGTATTTTAAACTCAGTTGTCTGTATAATTCTAAATGTTTATAAATGTTTGTGTAGCGTAATCAAGTACACACATTATATCATTTAGTGGGGGTTCGCACATATTGTCCAGAAGTGGGAATCTATGTCCGGGAGGTATCTTGCCTATGCAGTCATAAGTAACCAGATTACGTTGCATGTCTTAACTCCTCCTTTCTCACTTCTGGTGATACCAAGTACAGCCAAATCTATATAGATATATTCTATCTTCAACGAGCCACTTCTTGGCTGTTTTCTTGAGTATCAGGGACAGTGTCTTAAATCAGCATAACAGACATTTGTTCCACGTTTTCTCTCTGGGATTAGTCAGTGGTAATTAGTCCCTTCTGACAGAGTTAGGGGATCTCAAACTACATCCAGAACTAACCACCAGTAGAAGAAAATGATTTTGGCTGAGTGGTTGCCCATCTGGGATCTAACACCAGCCAGTTGGTGACAGGAAATCATGGATGGCTCAGGCAGAGGATACGATCAGACAGGTGTGCCCCTTGGATAACATGTGGAGAGGAGTGGGTCAGAGTGCCAGCGGAGCAGTCAGAATTGTGCAGAGTTATAATCACATTAAGCCGGAAGTGAGGGAGTGGCCAGCAGGGGCCACGGAAGTGGAAATCCAGCAACTAATTCAGGACAATGCTCACTCGGGTGATGTAATTATCTACACAGATGGTTCGGTGTGAAGAGGTGAGAAAAGTGGCTGGGGGTTCATAGCCAAAGCCAATGGTCGACGTTTGGGGCAGGAGAGTCTGGCATATGATACCACAACATCCAGCTTAAGAATGGAGGTGGAGGCGGTCACTGCGGCTCTCCGCTGGATGGAGAATACGACACACACACACACACACACACACACATCGTGATTGTAACTGACTCAGAAAGCATGCTGACGAGGGTGAGGACGGGGAGGCTTCGTGCGGAATGGCTTGCTTCGCTTCGGAGGTCACGGGTGACAAGCATCGCCTGGATCTTGTCTCCGGGGCATGCCGGTGTGCTGGGAAATGAACATGCGGACAGATTGGCTGGCTCTGCAGAACTTGGTGGAGTATAGAACTATAGATACATGACAAGGCAGACGTGGTTGCGGCCTTGTGGGAGCACGTGCACACCTCGGAGGAGCAAATGGATTACCATGGTCTGGCAAGAATGAGACAGCGAGGAGTGACGAGGGGATCTGGCCGACGCTCAACGCTCAGAGGAAAGGCGAGACGGACATATAATCAGATTGCTACTGGTACTATTAGTGTTGGAACTCTTCGATGGGTGCTGAGGATAGGGACGGAGCGCTTATGGGAATGCCCCGAATGCCGTGATGTCGATTCCTAAATCAATCAATCAATCAATCAATCTATTTATCCGACACATGGTATTCTTTGCATTTTCCTCAGAAACCAATTTCTGCAGCCATCAGATGTTTTTCAGCTTGACTGCTCATTGTCCAAGTTTCACATCGATGATCAGTCTTTAGGCGAATCATAATACTCTAGGCACCTTTAAAGAGGTAGTTAGCCGTTGCAGTGACCATACTGGCCGTGTGACAGCAGCCATTGTCTCGTGAAAGAGATCCTCTGCCTGCCGTCGCGAAACTTGAGACCATAACCAACAAATATCTGTCATTTCATATTTCATCCACCACCTGCCTTCCGTGACTTCTTTTGAACACTTCCAATAAACGAATACGAAATAACACCACATAATCCACAGGAAAACACTAAACAGCGTCTCCCGAAGAATAAACACATCACGTGGGACGCAGAGGTGTTTCCAAGGCACCAGGGCCGGGTTATATACTGGCCAAGACCTATTGACGTCCTCGTCGAGCGTCCTGGGCAACAGGTCCCTTCAGGGTCCTGGCTAAAGTCAATAGGATCGCCGATTCCTCCGAAGTCGGAGAGTGTCTGCCTGTACGGCGAGGAACCACCAGTCTGCACACCAATAAGCCAGACATGGGACAACGGATACTCACGCAAACCTCAGGTCCTGTATGACATCACACTGATGTTGGACAACAGGATGCCTTCATCCGACATACAGGGCTTTGCGTTGGAGCTCAAGCCAATGAACACAAGCAAGCAAGCAACACATCATGTCGTCGCCATTTGTATCCGAAGTCCCTGACCACATCTGTCTTATTGTGCACCATACCCCACCCAGTGGTGCAGACCCAGCCAGATGTAGAAATTACTGGATGAGGTGGTAACATCTGGGAACTGACTAATAAATTCTCTTCTTTAAATATTCCATAATAGTCTGGACACACCTTCACGGTCCGATGTGTTTGCGTGTTTGTTTTTTGACCTGTACTGTTTAATAAAATTCTGAGACCTATGATGCTATATCAGTGGTTAGATTCGTAATTATGTTTATATTCCATAGTTACGGGCTCATGTGGATGATAGCTTTGGCTAATGAAGACACCTTTTTAGGGGTGTCTAGCTTGTATTGCGTCGAAGTACACTTGTTCCTGCAGATAGGCGCTGTCGTCAATTGAAGGTGACAGGTTCGAATCCCGGTCAGTAACTATAGCTTTCGATGTTTATGTTGTCTAGTGCGTCCTCTAGTCTTTACTTCTTTCTTGTACTTCTATGAGCGCCAAACAGTACATGTGTGTTTATTTACGAACTGTCTCAGTGGCCTCAAAGGGTTAACAAATTGATATTTATGGATAGGTTGGTAGAATGACACTGAGGACAACAGCGGTCAAACTTATAAAGACCACAAAAGACTATTGTTTGCCTTAGAACATCGCCGCTTTCGATCTTGGCGTGGCGTAGGGTGATGATGATGATTATATATGCCAGAAATGCCCATACATTATAGTTGGCTAGTTGTATGTTCTTTACACGACGCTGCAGACAACCCTAACATGTACTGACGCTTTGTGATTTACTAGCAAATTTAATTCAATAGTTTGCTTTTGTTATCTTAACTGCCGACGCCTCATATATCATCCAAATTAGCGCAATGCTGTCTGCTTCCAAATAGCCGAATGTTGAATTCGAACTCTCGACTCCATATGTTGGGGAATTATGAAACCGCAATAAGTCAACCAGCCAAGATGAGAAGAAACTGTTCGGCTAAAATAATTTGTGAAATACCCTGGATAGCTGAAATGAATAATCTAAATGTTTTGAAAATGGTTAAGATACAAAGACAAGTTATGAACATAAGAAAAACGACATTCAATGTTTTATTGTGCAAGTTATTACAAAATGTTGCATGTCTTTCGCTATGCGTTGCGATTGACCTTAAGTTTATTTTCTAGATAATTGTATGTTCAGTAGTTTGTCACTGCCTTCTGAACGATACGTTAACGTTTAAGTTTTACGTTTAACAGCCTACCATACCATCTATACATCGAAAGTTTTAGAACTGGGTATTATAATGGGAATGCAGGAAGACAGCGAGAGAAGTCAGCTTACAGCCTCTAATCATTGCACGGAGAAATATCGGCGTTTGAACTGACACGTTTTGTTGGAGAACATATGAGGTGGAGAAGCATGATCACCCCTTTAAGCAGGACACTTGATGATGATGATGAAAAAGAAGTCAGATGTGTCGGCCTAAAAGCGCAATTAAACAGGCACAACGCAATTACATCTTAAAAAAAACCCACTCCGGATAGACGCAGAGGAAGAAGAAGAAGAAGAAGAAGTAGTAGTAGTAGTAGTAGTAGTAGTAGTAGTAGTAGTAGTAGTAGTAGTAGTAGTAGTAGTAGTAGAAGAAGAAGAAGAAGAAGAAGAAGAAGAAGAAGAAGAAGAAGAAGAAGAAGAAGAAGAAGAAGAAGAAGAAGAAGAAGAAGAAGAAGAAGAAGAAGAAGAAGAAGAAGAAGAAGAAGAAGAAGAAGAAGAAGAAGAAGAAGAAGAAGAAGAAGAAGAAGAAGAAGAAGAAGAAGAAGAAGAAGAAGAAGAAAAAGAAAAAGAAGAAAAAGAAAAAAGAAGAAGAAGAAGAAGAAGAAGAAGAAGAAGAAGAAGAAGAAGAAGAAGAAGAAGAAGAAGAAGAAGAAGAAGAAGAAGAAGAAGAAGACATATTGGATTCCAATGCACCTTTTCAAGTCAATCTGAATACCTAATTAGTTTTAATTATCATGACACATCTGCTACCATCTCTCAGCCAATTATGTAGCCATTTTGGTCCGGGTACATATGCTGTCCACATTACAAAGTTGTGGTCAGGTGGACAGACCTGGCTAATGAAGACGCATGTTATAAGGGCGTCGAAGTAAACCTGTCCATTTAGAAAGGGGCTGTCTGCATTTGGAGACTCATTTCATCTCATCTCATCATGTTCCTCTTGTAACTTGCGGTGTCGAGGTGAAGTATAAACATCGTGAGAGTGCCCGATTATGGGCTTCATGTATCGATATTCCCATGAACTCTGCTATTCCCTCCGTTCAGCGTTTACGTGGCCGGCCTCTTCCTCTGTTTCCATCTGAACTGTACATCATTGCTTGTTGTGGTATGCTGTTGACTGGTAACCTACTTGCATGGCCAAACCATTTGACTTGCTACTTTCTAATAAAATCTAGTGCTGCTATAACCCCCACTTTAGTCCTGATTTCTTCATTTCTGATCTTATCTCTTCTTGATACGTTGACTAATCTTCTCAGGAATCTCATTTCTGTTGTGATTTTTCTTTTCTCGTTTTCTGTCATTGTCCAGGTTTGGCATTGGTAGCATAGAGTTGGTAGGAAGATTGTGTTGTAAAGTGCTGTCTTAGTAGTTATTGATATATGTTTGTTCTTTAATATTCCATTTGGAGACAGCAGGTTGTAATCCGGATGTGACGACATCCATATGTGTTACATTCATTTATGTTACATTCATTTACGATCGGACAATAGATATATTCAAGAATCAGTCAAGATTGAGATATGCACGGCAGAAATAAAGTTATAGATTAAGCTTGACGATTGCCGCCGCTTCCTGTAAAGGAACCTGCTCATCATTGTGTTGTTATTTGCTACACAAACGGTGTAATAATATTACAATGCGAATATCTTTTCGTATCAACGTGTCAGGACGGTCAGGTCCCATTCTGTAGGGCATATACGTTGGACAGGTATATGGTAAAACAGAACTGCCCCGTGCATTCCAAATATGACAATACCAGTCGGCGGAGAGCAGACTCTGCCCAATTTGTCCAGTGATTATATACCTAGAAAGCGCCCTATCTACTCCTGACACAGAATAGGTCGATTACGCCCAGAATCTTCAGCCATGGTTGTACCTTATGTATCCCCATATAACAGCGTTCTATAGACCCCTGATAATTGTCTAGTGTGTACTTTATACTTATTTCCTTTCATTCTATAATGTTGAGAGTCTTAAGCAGCATTGGGAAAGTGAAGGCAGAAGAAGAAGAAGAAGAAGAAGAAGAAGAAGAAGAAGAAGAAGAAGAAGAAGAAGAAGAAGACCGCATGCCCAATTCACTTCAAGGTGTGTAAAGGGCTCTTTACAGTCCACATTACTTCCACGTAAAGCATGACAAGCCACAATATGGCCGCAGCAACAAGTAGTACATGTTAAAAACCCGAAGCAGAGACATGCTATGGGTCCGTGTTGTGATAGGACCGCCATAATTTGTAGGCTTGGATACACGAAGGAATAGGTAGACGGTATTTTCCTCTGTTGGCGGACGACGAACGCAGGCCATGAAGCCTCATCCGACTGCACTCATGACATTATCAGCGTAGACCCTTATCAGCAACACCATCGCGCCCACCATTACATATAAGTAAATGTAAAGGATTCCGGTTTGTAGAAAAAAAATGTTTACATCTCGTTCAACCGGATTTTTCAGTCTTGGTTATAATTGTCGTGCAAAAGAAGCAGTGTTCACGCCACAAGGCCACAGGGCTAGCTACGCAGTTTTAGACCAATCGGCACTGCATGGGTGAAGTGGTCAGTATCTTTCCGGTGGTCTTTATTTCCCTGGAAATATACTGGTACCCAATTTTAGACTTGGTCGACCTAGGAGCCGAGATTAGGGAAACAAATGCTCGCAAGTATTGCGTAGTTCGGCCCAAAATAAACGCGGCCGTTTAATGTATTTGTTGGCAGAAGCTTATTTCTCATGCCATGTTAATTGTACCTCAGATTCACAAGTGTATGACATGCCCGGCTTGTGTACTTTAAGATTTAAGCATTCCGTGGTTGATTAGCCGGTTTTTCTCCAGGATTATTCATTTTTGTGTTCATATATACGTCATTGCACCTCCGTGGCGTAGGATATACTGACGAACTTGGTGATTCCGCATACCCGCGTCGAAACACAGCTGCACGCGATTTAACAGCGGGCCGCGTTGCGTTGGGTTTTTAAGAAATGGTATGGGTGCCGGTCATTCATAAAGCAATGGCAAACTACTAAACATAAACGTGCCAAGAGATCACAACTGCAAACAATCTGATGTTGATTGCGATGTTCTGTAAAGGATTTGCAGCGATAAACGTTCACTGAATTAATTTAATTGGACTGTCTGCATTTGCTCTATGCGAATATTATGTTAAACTGTCTCTGCTTGTAAGTAAAATAATTAATGTTTTGAAATATGTTGGCTAAGTTTGAGAATTACATTCTAGTGAATCAAGTTGGAGGAGAGGATGGACAGGGGGAAACCAAGAGAGAAGATGCGGAACAGTTTGGCATCATAGTATGGAGGAATATCAGTATCAAAAATGGTTGGCGACACACGAGAAAGAAGGCTAAGGACAGGACATGACCATCATTGCCACAAGGCGGGGACTATAAGATTAAGAATGAAAATGCCTAATTATAATGGTAAATAAGAGTGTTAGCTTAAGTCTCCTAAAGCAAAAACATGAGTTATATCAATGGTTTCAATGTCTGTAATGTCTCCTATTAAAATAACTTTTAAAAAGTTTGTTGTATATTCTTTACAGAAAGACGTAGTCAAGCTCAGCATTTTTTGACTGTGATTTCTTGGCAAGATTACGTTCAGTAGTTTGCCATTGCTTTCTCACCGACTATGAAAACCAGCGCAAGCTGATCTGCTTCCAAACTCCCTGCAGTTGTGTTTCGAACGCGGTATGCGGATTTGGGAATTGCTTTTGTAAATCCTTGACCACGGCGCCGCCAGTGTCTCTCATAAACACATTAAATTACACAGCTCTTCTTTGTTATTACTGCGTCTACTGCAAAACATCACCGTCCTCAGAATCTTGATACTAACTGGAGAGGTGAGGGGAATATCACATATTCTGAGCATCGCTGAGTTAGACAGGAGCTCCAAACTATTGTCATTGATGCTGGGATTTGATTGGGGGTCATCAACCTCTATGGAAATGTCATTAATGACCGCAAATTCGTCGCCAACAAAAGACCATCTCATGGTAATCTGACAGCGTATGTTAATCGGACAAGGGAAGAACAATAAATAAAGGGAGCCGTAAAACCTGGGTTTTCTGTGTAGGCAAAACGGTCTGGATAAGGGAAGCAATGAATCTAGACATATTTGATGCCTCTATCTAGTCTGGTAATGTTAAGACACATATTGTTTGAATGAAGGCCATAACAGAGTTGGGCGGCATGAGGTTACAGTAACCAGATCTGTTTGGCTTTGCAGGAAAACAAATCCACTTTTTAAAATGAGCCTACGGTTGTTAGTCAGGTCTTAGATATGACTGAACTACGATATGACAGTAGACGGTGGTACCTACCTGCTTTCTGTTAGTGCTGAATGTTGGGCGGCGCTTAGCAAACCCCATAACCCACATTGTGCCAAAGGCTTCGGACGGAGGAGCGCAAATGGGAGAGTACAAGCCTTATTCTAGTGCGCGGAAATGCAGCCTAAAGACTAAATATCATGGCAGCGCAGACTAGGTCCCAAGTCTTGGTCGACAACTGGTTTAGGATCGAAGCTCCGAGAGGCGGACAGTTAGAGCGTTGCTCTGCTGATCCAACAGCTTCTGCAGCTGGTATTGTTCCAGATGTATTAGAGTTAGCTTTCCCCTTGAGTTATCTAGGCAGGCCGTGAGGGGATCATGCTGCATTGACAAAACATGGTAATCCCAGGCAATCAATATGGAGATGTTATTATGCCTTTTTTGTGTGTGGAACTATCATCTGTCAAGACGGCAAGGTGTCAAGACGGCAAGGTGTCAGTACCTCAAGGTCCAGCTGGCAGTCGCGTCCACCGGATGGGTCTTGGATGAATGACCTCTAGATGGTTGGTTTAATAGGTTATGAGTCTTCAGTAAACAATATACAATAATTCGAAGTAATGCAGCTTTACAGAACACATTTAACGAAAACACAGGACCTTGTGGAGACTAGCCTTTATAATGCGACGGTGTTCAGACTGTCTGAGCTCTGACTATAGCTTGCATCTGTCAATGTGAGGCTGGTATGAAAACGTTTCTCTTCATCGGATACCAAAGTAATTTCGACAGGATTACATTGCAGAGCTCTGTTTCCCCTCTCTAATATAAGAAACCAGCGTGGTGCACAAGACCGACACTAGAACTTCACATCTGCGAGAGACACATTAGTTACGCTCCCAGTTAATGATCAGCAGCATGGACAGGCTGGTTGGGAGTAGATCAATGTTGGCTAAGTGTTGTATTAATTGAGCTAACTGTCCCATACGAATCGAGGAACAACACACCTATTCGATGGAAAAGTACAGCAGTATGATCGCAAGTCTGAGACAGGAAGGATATACCGTCAGACTATTCGGCGTAGAGACAAGCGCAAGAGGTCTTGTTTCAAACTCCGCGTACAATGTTCTTAAACAGCTAGATGCAAAATAAGAAGCGATAACTCAGGCACTTAAAACACTGGGTGTGGCAGAAGTAAAGACCTCGTGCTGGCCGTGGAGCAAGCGCAACGATGATGTGGACAAGGATATCCAGTAAATGGTTCAAAACTCTGCCTGCAATTTAAGTCAACATCTCTCAACGAAAGAAACCTTAATAATACAGGAACACAGCAATCACCCATTAAGACTGAAACAGCCTTACTAACTAACTAAACAGCCTTTACTCTCTCGCACCTGCCCGGGAACCACATGGCCAGATAATAGGACACCAAGGCTGAGGACGCTACAAACGAATCGAAACACCACAGTGTTGCAATCACCCGGACCGGAAAAGTCCACCATCGAACCTCTTCAGCCAAGCAACGGCAACGACCACTTGTGGTGGAAAATGTCGTCTTGCAAGGACCGCACCCAGCAGCTGTAAATAGGGCAGGATTGGTCCAAACCATATCAGAATTAACCCAGAGGAAGAGCTGGCCTCAGCGAGGAGCGTGCAGGAGGACGCATGCGTAAGCCGTGAACTATGTACGAAGAAAGCACCTCAGCGGGGAGCGTGCAGGAGGACGGATGCGTAAGCCGTGAACTATGTACGATGAAAGCACCTCAGCGGGGAGCGTGCAGGAGGACGGATGCGTAAGCCGTGAACTATGTACGATGAAAGCAACACGACAGCAACTACGTCTACTGGGTCATAGCTAGCCGTCGAGGTGAAGGTGAAGACGAGGGAAAACTGCCGGGATAAGAAGCTGGTTTTCCCGGTGGTCAATTAAAGTGCGGTGATAATGCTGGCAGATGCTCCGGGTGTTCATTGTTTCTCCTTTCTCCCATGACCACTTTGCGAGGGCGGGATGGCTTCTGGGCAGATACACTTAGCGATGTCAATGTGGGAAGGGTAGGATACACGAGAGCATAAGAACGCCTCGAAGGTGGATATGCTAAACAGGAGAAAGACACCTGAGGATCATAACCCTTGCGGGTTCGCCCCCTGAGTAGAGAAGGTAAAGGGACCGAAACATTTGGCGATGGGGGATCCTTCTGATGACCGGAAGCCTTATGTCGTGTTTGGCCAGCGGCAGAATTTTCTGATGACCGGAAGCTTTATGTCGTGTTTGGTCAGCGGCGGAATTTTTACCACGGTATGCTTAATCAACAACTTATCGCAGACTTTAGAGAGACAGTGGACATTTTAAACCATATTATGAGAAGAGAAGCCATGTGCACATGTGGATTGGCGCCGCAGGCAGCAGATCGCATATTCCAAAACTGTCCAAAATACTACATATCCAGGCAAACCTTCTGGCCCAGAGAAACAGCAGTGAGAGATAATCGATATGAACAACTGAGTGAACTAAAAAAAAAAGACAATTAAATTCATTCAAGTCACACCATTGCAGTTATAGACACATTTCAAGCGGATACAAGAAGAAGAATATGAGAAGAAAAAAAAAATGGAATATATTGTCAGATTTAGAAGAATTAAGGACAAAAGAGACAAGAAGAGTCAACAAGACAAAATTCTCGATAACTATTCTTCATGGGAAGGAAGAATAACACCACTTTAATCGATACATGCATCTGGAGATTTCGGGATGTGAAGAAGAATGAACTCTCGCGCCAATTGACCAAACAGTTGATGTTGAAAATATCCTCAACCAACTTACGCCAAACCGTCCGTGTCAGTTAAGTCTCCTTATTTTTCGTGTACCCTATGGATTCCAGAAAGAGGACTTCCTAGTTATTTTATTATCAAACGTTTTAAAATGTGTGTGTCCTATCCAGTGTCAGCATCTCCTCCTCCCCCTCCCACCCCTTGATTAGCCGGAATCTGTTAATTTACTGGTTGCAAAAACGCCCCAACGCAGTAAAACTGTAAACTGGCACTTGTTATTATTTATTTATCTTGCTGAAGAGGACAATATAAATGACCATAGTCATCTGTCAGTCCTAGATTAGGTTCGAAGGTGGATGATTGGACCAATAAAGGCCGTACATCGAATAAATATGAAATATTCTTGAAAAGCACGAAAAAACGAAAATACACGCAGATACAAGTGAATGGAGTCGATCTCAGTCATATTTTGTGCGTGTTCAGATTCCAGTTTTAGCCCGGTAGCTGTAAACTCCTTTTTCCGAAAAAGATTTTGAGCTCATAAATGTCTGTTACAATAAGGGCAATAGAATGTTGACTGTCAACCAGACGGTGGTTACTCGACTTTTGACTTTCAGACATCACGCCTCTGTTTAGCTTCTCTCTCTCTCTCTCTCTCCCCCCCCCCCCCCCCATGTTTAACTGTTCCACCTTTGGCACGAATCTATGTAGCTGCCTCCATTCATAACTTTTCAGTTTATGTACCATCTGTGTTGTTGCCTTCGTTCTTAACTGTTCAATATTTGCTACGCCTCTGCGCATCTGTCTCGATTGATAACTGATCCAAAGTCGCTGTGCCAGCAGAGATGTGACAATCCAAACAGAGCGATCAGCAGCCAGTCTCGCACAATTGTCAAGATCAATGCCACTGTTCTTCATTGACATTTGTAGGTTGTCTTTGCATCATTCTGTTCGATCTACGATGAGTTCCCTTGATTGAGCCAAGTGTGCCATATAATATTGTCTCCGGGTGTCACTCATTGGACGTGCAAACGAGATGACACGTGACCCTGAGCTGAGGGTGATTGGTAGCGCCTTGATATAACCAATATTGGATGTTAGTCGCTAGGTAATCCTCACTGGACAACGAGACATGTACATAAATGCTCAACCTTGTGGTGTGTTTAGTTATGTATAGTATCAACTCCAGTACAACTGTTTTTAGATGTTACACATTAGCAAGACTCTTATGGCTGACAGTCAATGCCATATTCATATTATTGTTAATTGTTTGATGGTTTCAGGGTAATTCACTAGTTCTCAAGTTTCTGGTGAAAATGTATAGATGTCTGGAAAGGTTTTAAGAAATCTAACGCAATCGTATTTCTATGGAAGTATTTTAAATGATTATTGCGTCATCTGCAAGAGCTAGATCGATTTGATTAATTCTGCAACCCCACAGACCAATCATCATGGGTGGGATGACCTTTCGAGAACATCGCTGTCACCTTAGTCCGTCTGATAAACTCTCGAACCTTAGCTAGCTCTCCGACCCAATGCACTGTAAAAATCAAGATTTCTTTATTGCCCGATGTCTACTGTTGTCCTCGACTTGTTCTTCTAGGAACCACGCCTTCCTTCATTGCTAATTCTAAACAACGTGGATGTTTAGTGTAGCGAAAGTACTCCAGTTTACGTGACAAGAAATGCTTACCACTCAGTTTACTTCGACGGACAAGTCTGACAGGATGTGGGTAGTTTTGTTTTCTTTGTGGCTCAGTGAGTTCTCAGAATTCTTTTCTAGTATTTTTAAGCTCAAAGGCTTCCATAGACCAAAAGACTATCAAACTGACACGATAAAAGGTCGGAGTAAGACACAACACGTGAAGTATTTCACGGAGACAAATGGAGATAAAAGGTCGGGGTATGACACAAAACGTGAAATATTTCACGGAGACACAAGGAGATACAGAGTTTCTGTAGAACATATTTACGGAGTTGGGAGGTGAACTGTTAGGTTCCTGCCCCGCGAATGAGTCATGTGCAATGGTGTTTTCTTTAAAGAGGCCAAGAGTTCTTTAGGTCAGTAAAACGTGTCTTTCAATGAATATATTTGGAATGATCTAATACGCATTGAATCAGTCATAAAAGGAGCTGCTGCTTCATAGCGTACAAGGAAAGATAACCATGTCTCTGACATTCCCGCTTTTACAACCATTGAATCGTGCCCTGGCTATTCAAAGCAACATGGCACACTTTTTAATATTGTGGGGTCGATCCAGCCTTGTAAAATGTGTGCAGGGAGAATGGGATTAAAAATGCCAGAGGATATGTAACTGGTTACCCATTTCATATTGTTACTACCTAGTACATGTTTGGTTATTTAATTGTACGCTTCTAAAGTAATATATACTGAAGTACATTTAAACGCATCTTTATTATACGAGGGTAAGTTAATAAGTAAGTCACAAAAGGCTGTAGGAAAATAATTACAAATGGTAACAACTTAAACCAGTTTATTTTTATACATACATTGTCCCTTTATTTCTCAACATAATTTCCACCAACATTGATGCATTATCTTATCGTTTTATCAGTCCTCTCAAACCGGCTGCATAGAACTGCGTGCTTTGTTTTCATTTACCCGCCATCCCACAGAACTGTGTGACTTAATTATTGACTCGCCCTCGTAACATTTTCGACCCAGTTATGTACCGCTTTAGGGACAAACATTTGTCAGCTTAAACACTGAAAACCCACCTTGGCGGGAGATATTTCGCGAATGACGCCGAAGTTGAATATGAAGTAAAAAACGTGGTTTAGAATAACAGTTTTCACTTTATCTACCTCTATCTCACTTTGTCATTCCACATTCGCATTAGCGTCAAGTCTCCAACCAACCAACAATGTCTGTTCATAAGCTGGCTTTTCTTAAAACCACGTCTGCCTTACTGACCCCTTGAATACCATCGACCACAGCTTCTAACCGACTTTCAATGTTTAATACAACTTAACACTAACATTCTCTTTGATTAGAGCACAACCGGTTTTATGTTGACTGGGCAAATTCCTCAACCTACTGGAGATAATCTTCTGTCCCCTATACAAAACAACAGCTGTATTTCAGAAAATGAGAAGTATCTTATACAAAAAGTCAAAAAATTTCAACAATAAAATTTCCCAAAATATAAAAATTGAATTTTTCTGTATTGTTTTCCAATTGAAATGTTTCATGTAGAAATGTGACACGGTATCAGGTCTTCTGAGTACGCGTTACTTTTTAGATTCGTTGTTACAATCACGCACAGGCAAGTATGCAATAAAAATGGCCATCAGTCACACACACACACACACACACACACACACACACACACACACACACACACACACACACACACACACACACACACACACGTACGGACACACGCACGCACGTACGCAGGCCACATTATTAATGTTTACTTCTTTACTTTTACCTTTCTGAATGTTTTCTTCTTTTTAAAATGATTTTAATGTGATTTTAGAGCATAAGACAAGCCCGGGGCTTGCCTCGCTGACTTCGTTTGTAGTGCTTATGGGGATGACCTAAAGTACCTTGCTAATGTATAAGTGATAACGGAATGTAACACCCAGAGGCCAATTCGGTCACTGCGATAGTACACTAATTTTTAGCGCCGAAGGCATGCCCAGGGCTTGCCTCGCTAACTTCATTTGGTTATCACAGTTTTTTAGTGCTTCTTGAAATGATCTAAAATACCTTGCTAATGTATGAATGGTAAAGAATGGTGACACTCAGAGGACAATGTTTGTGTTATCCTTATACCTAGAATTTATATAGTGACACAGATACTGACATCACAGATGAGAGAGAGAGAGAGAGAGAGAGAGAGAGAGAGAGAGAGAGAGAGAGAGAGAGAGAGAGGGAGAGAGACGACTTGGTAATACATTAAACCACACCGATTACTTGGTCATACATTCGGCCACGGCGACCACTTGGTAATACATTCGGCCACGGCGACCACTTGGTAATACATTCGGCCACGGCGACCACGTCGTCATACATTCGGCCACGTCGAACTCCTCGCTAGCCACATTACCGCCCCGACTCCACCTTACAATCACGCGGAGACTTGACCCGACCATCCACATGACAATGAAAACCCATCTTACACCCACTCCGCCCTTCAGCCATTCCCGTATTCGGAGGAAGAGTACTGTATCCCTATCACACCCGATCACACGCATACGCACTCACTTATCCTGACCACTACACCCCTACTATCCACCGTCTTTACTTTATTACGGTTTTCCTTTGAAGAGCTTTAACCCGTTAGATGAAAGTGTATAAGCCACTAACGCCCTTTACAGATTAATAATAACCGCTCCCCACCAGTTAAAAACGAATGATACTACACCATATCAACTACAAGCATAAGAAAATTTAAAAAAAAAAAAAAAAAAGTTCTCTAACAAAAGGGATGAAATCACAATAAACCAGTCGATTTGGTATTCATGAGTTACATCCCTTGATCTAATTTTGAAAAAAAGACTGGACAGGGGAAATAATTCGCATTACTATTATTCAATTACTCTTTATCAATTATTTACAATAGTCACTAAGTATGATAATTCAATTGACTGTTTTATTTTTTTTTACATTACAATACTAATTTATTTTAGAATATGTAGGAATAAGACAACTGTTTATATTAATTAGCTTATTTCTTTATACTATTCTGCATTATCGATAACATTTAATGCACGATGGCATCTCAGTGTATTTCACGAGGTTGTAACAAGAATTATGTCTGTTGGCTAAGATCAAAGTGTTGTATTGCCCTCTCAGTACTGCACTTGGTCTGGTCAGGGACCGAGATGATCATCAAACTTCACACCTCCTCACAGTAGCTGTGGGTCTGGTTGACCACTGTGGGCATATGCGCAAGGTCGGAATAAGGACCCATTCCTCTGCCACCCCCACCCCACACATATACACACAGTAGACAGACATGGGCTGGAATAAAAATTATTTCGTATATAATTTATCTTTCAATAATTAAATTTTGACTTTAAAATTTCCAAAACAGGAAGTAGTTAAGTACCAAAAACGCACGAGATGCGAAAATCTAGGTCAAATCTGCTGTAGGTTTTGACGTCTTGGCGCTTCTGCTAAGCTCTTCATATAGTAAAATATATCGTGACCTAGATGGTTCTGTCCCAGATTTAGGGATTAGTTACAACATCCCGTACTACTTATGAGATCTAAGAAGGGACACGGTGCGCTGAAGAGCATGGCGGCAAAAAATGTTGTTCATACTCCATGAACGTCTGATTATGTCAGTAATTGGTTATGTATTGGGTCTGCTCACAGTGTCAAAATGTCATCTAGTAAAACTAGTAAAAAACTAGTAGTCAGTTAGTAGAACGTATTCGACTTGGTGATGGAGTAATCTATATGGATGGCTCTGTGGCAAGAGATAGAAGAAGTGCGGGGGGGGGGGGGGTTATGGCGAAGGCTGATGGACGGTGTTTTGTGCAGGAGAGTCTGGCATATGATACCACAACATCTAGTCTGAGAATGGAGACGGAAGCAGTCACAGCAGCGCTTGCTGTGGTTATAACGGACTCACAAAGTATGACAAGAAAGGTGAAGACACGCTTGATTCAGGCAGAACGACACAATTCAACAATCAGAAATAGAGAGCATTTGTTGGATGGACATGCGGGTGTGAAGAGAAACAGGCAGGAATACATATAGTCTGGGTCTGCACTGCTCTGTGGGGTATTGGTGCATGATAACGCAGACGTGGTCGGGGACTATTGGGATCGTATCTTTAGTGCAGAAGAACAGATAGATCATAGCGGTCTGGAGAGAATGGTGCTGCAGGGAAGTGAGCAGAGGATCTGACCGACACCCAGGACTCCGAGGAAAGGCCAGACGGACACATAATCAGAAAGAAAGTAATGGTACCATCAGTATTGGGACTCTTCACTGGCTATTGGAGATGAGAACGGAGTGCGTATGAGAATGTCCCGTGTGTTGTGATGTCGGTTCTTGACTCAACTCAATATTGAAGTAAAGTCAAACGTTTAAAAATAGAACGAAGAAAACTGCAAGAACGAGTAAATGAAAGGATTAATGGAACTTTACGTTTGTCTAAATGGGGTTTGTTTTTAAATCAAGGAATATAAATTGACTTGGACTTTTAAAATGCCCAGAAATAGCACGGCTGGGAGGGTGAATTATCTTAATTAAAAAAGTCGCTTAAAAGTCGACAAGGTCGACTTCATTGCACCGGGATTTTATCCCATATGGCTCGGTCTCTTTCCGCAGTACGGAAAGCGTCGCACAAAGCACGAACTCCGTAGCTTTTAGCGACGACCCATGGGAGTCTCCGAAACATTTAACTCGTAAACCGAAGGACGCGGCCCGGAATCGAACCCAAGACCTTCGGCTCACGAGTCAAACGTCAAACGGCTTGACCACTTCGCCACAGAGACTCCTAAGAATTATCTTAATTAATACTCTATAATTAATGTATGTATCTTGTTACCATTGATCAGAAAAAATAAACAAGGCTTAATTCTTATTTCCCACGTGGATGCAATAAAAAGGTGAATTATCTACTCATATCTTATTAACCATATCTAATTTAGTATTTATGAAAATTAATGTGATAACAATTAAAGATGTAATAAAGCAGATAATTACAACCATAGGCAGAATTTGTTGTTGTTATCTTTGTTACATTTAAAGTGTTCACATGGAAACAGTACTTTTAATTTTCTCTAGATGTTATAAAAACATTGCATGCCTTTTGCAGGACATTGCAATCAAATCCAATATGATTTTCTAGGCAATTTTACGCTTAGTACTCGCAGCTTGTCATTGTTGTTTTTAACGAAAAATCAACGCTGGAGTTTAACTAACCAGTTTGTAGAACGAACCCACTACCTCTACCGACGTCGGCGCACAAGAAGTTTAGGCGCAAGCGCAACAAACCCCTTTTCATATGTTACAAGTAAAAGACGATTCTCATTTGTTATAAGTAGACGACCCTGTTCATATGTTATAAGTAAACGACTCTTTTCATATGTTATAAGTAAACAACCCTTTTCATATGTTATAAGTGTGCGACCCTTTTCATATGTTATAAGTAAACGACTCTTTTCATATGTTATAAGTGAACGACCCCTTTTCATATGTTATAAGTAAACAACTCTTTTCATATGTTATAAGTGTGTGACCCTGTTCATATGTTATAAGTAAACGACTCTTTTCATATGTTATAAGTAAACAACCCTTTTCAAATGTTATAAGTGTGCGACCCTTTTCATATGTTATAAGTAAACGACTCTTTTCATATGTTATAAGTGAACGACTCCTTTTCATATGTTATAAGTAAACAACCCTTTTCATATGTTATAAGTGTGCGACCCTTTTCATATGTTATAAGTAAACGACTCTTTTCATATGTTATAAGTTCACCCCCACCTCCCACTCCCCCGATGTGTCTCCACCCTGCCGCGGTGTGGGGGGGGGGGCCTTGCGTGTCCCAATGACCCCAAAAAGCTAAGCCGACGGAAGCATAACTATGAGTCGGACATGACTTGGGATAGGGGCCAGACCAAGAGAGACACAACCTGCTGCTCTGCACATAGACTGAGGATAGCAGTCAAAATGTCTTATCAAGCTCACGAAGACAGAAATTCTTGGTCCGGACACATACTCTAAGGCTCTCAGCTGAGGGATATGGCTGAACGACTCTAAGCTATAAACCCTCGGATGTGAGAGCCGGGCCGATACTCACCTACTGCAAAATGGAGGTGAGATACTGGTACTTAGTTCAGATACCTGTTCTAAGGCTCTCAGCTGGGGGATATGAGAGATCCCCAGATGAGAGGGCCTGGCCGTCACTCGCTCTCTGATGCATGGAGGTAGTGTGCTGAGCCGGCAGCACATGTAGCCTACCTCGTGAGTGATACTTAAGGTGGCAAAGCGGTTTAGTCGCACGAAGTAGTTACGACGAAAGGCTGTATCTACACTCATAGACTGAGCGTAGTCAAAGGTGGAAAAGCGTCTAAAAAACACGAAATGGAAAGCTTGGCCGGCGAATCCATCACGTGGAAGTCCGAAGCGAAAGCTTGATGAGTGGATGTCGTCCGCAGACTGTCCGTCCCTGGTTTTTGTGGGGAGCGACCATTGGCAAAACGAAATGCCCAATGCATGGAAGTGAGGAATTAAAGCAGCCATGAGCTGAATGTGGCGATTCCTCGGGTGAGCCCAGTCTCAGAGCACAATGAGCCGGCTCTGCAATTATGGAAGCCTCCTTGGAGAGCAGGAATTTGCCCATGGTCTGCCCCTGCCTTCCCTTGAGGGTTGAAAAAAATGTCTCTCGAAACCTCCAGGACGGCTAACCTGATCAAAAACGCTCGCCGAAGTCGGATGTGCAGGCCTGATGGTGGAAAATTAAAACTGGCACAACGCAAAAACGTCCGAGTGAAATGTCTTACGAACCCGGAATAGCTCTGCCTATCTAGTTTTCCGAATGTCCTTGTGACCGGAACAGCTCTGGCTAACTAGTTTCCCGAATGTCCGTCGTGCCCGGAACAGCTCTGACTATATACGCCTTTCGAGCGCAACGAACAGCACATGTCCGAATCGAAAGCTCACTGAGTGGATAATAACTGCAGACCGGCCTGGTTTGTGCGGGGAGCGGCCCACAGCGAACGGAATGCCCAATATATTAAAGTGAGGAACTAAAGTAGCGATGAGCAGGACGGGACTATTCCCTCAGTGAGCATAGCACCTGAGCACTATGTGTCGGCTCTGCAATTATGGAAGCCGCCCTGGATGGCGGAAAATGCCATGGATTGTCCCTGCCTTCACTTGAGGGCTGATCGTGAAGTATTCGACCGTGCTAACTTGACAAGCTGGAATGTGGACGGCACCACAAAAGTGAGAGGCCCCCCAGGAGTGCTAACTTGCTCAAAAATGCACGCTAAAATCGGATGTGTTGGCCTAAGGGTTTCGGCCCAAGGGTGCCTAACCAAACACACAGGCAAGTACATCTGACAAAACACTCCGGATGAACGCAGAAGAAGATATGTTATAAGTAAACGGCCCTTTTCATGTGTTATATATAAGTAAACGACCCCTTTGCACGCCTTAGGGCGCATCTGTCATATGACGATTGACCCATAACTGTATAGACCAACCGGCACTCGGAGGCTGATGTACTCAGTAGCACGCCGATCGCCTTTACTTCCCATGACTTTCTTGGTACCAATTCTAGGCTGGGTCGACCTGGGAGCCCAGGTCCTACATCGCCTAACTGTGAATCGAACCCTTGATCACCGGGTAGACACGCGAGTATTTTAGATGTTATCATCATCATCAAGTGCTATGCCGGCTGGCGTAGGCATTCATGACCCACCACAGATCTCGGTCTTTGGTTTTCTGGATCAACTCCGCTGTTGATATTCCTCCAAGCCACCGTCTCAATCCATCCAGCATAAATTCTCTTGGTCTGCCTCTGCCTCTCTTCCCCTCGATCTTTCCAGTTGTCACTATGTTCTCTAATGTCTCTCTTCTCATCACATGACCGAAGAAAGCTGTTTGTCTCTTTCTTATTGTTGTTTGTAATGTTCTAGTTTCGTTAGCCTGTTTCAATCAATCATTGTTAGATACTCTGGCAGTCCAAGGAATTCGCAACATTCGTCACAGGAACCACCTCTCTGTTGCTTCTAATTTCTTCATCTACACCCCAAGATTCACTGCTATATAGCAAAACTAGTTCTATATAGCATTTAAACACTCTCTGTCTTACATTCAGTTATAATGACTTATTGCATACAATACGCTTCATTTTCTGAAATGAGGGTATTGTTTACCCTATTCTGCTCTTAATCTCTGTTGTGTGTGGGTGTTGGTGGGTAGTGAGATCTGTGGGTGTTGGTGGGTGAGGGTATGTGTGGGTGGATGTGTCGGGGTGTAAGTAGGGTGTGTGGGGGATATATG
This sequence comes from Cepaea hortensis, assembly GCA_963921405.1. Taxonomy (NCBI): domain Eukaryota; kingdom Metazoa; phylum Mollusca; class Gastropoda; order Stylommatophora; family Helicidae; genus Cepaea; species Cepaea hortensis. The sequence continues at coordinate 171,342,625 of OY992876.1, read as the reverse complement.
TATGGGTGGGGGATGGTTGCGGGGGATGTGTATATGGGTAGGGGGATATATCTGGCTGCGTGAGGATGTGTGGATGGTTAGGGAGAAGTATGTGTGGGTGGCGGGGTGTGTGGGTAGGAGATGTGTGTGGGTGGATTGTGGATGTAAAGGTGGGTGGGGAGAAATGTATGGTGTGTAGGTTGGGGATATGTGGGTGGTGTGTGGGTCGGGGATGTGTGTGTGGTGTGTGGGTGGGTGTAGGTTTGTGGTGGGTGGGTAGGGGATAGTGTGTAGTGTGTGTGGGGTATGTGTGTGGTGTGTGTGGGGTATGTGTGTGATGGGTGCGGGGAATATGTGTATGGGTGGGGGATATGTGTGGGTGGGTGGGTGTGTGAGTGGCTGAAGAATATATAGGTGGGTGAGGGATGTGTGTGTGTCGGAGTGGAATGTGTGAGTGGGTGGAGGATGTGTGTGGGTGGGGGTATGTGTGATCGAGAGATGTTTGGTTAGGGGTGGGCGGTTGTGGGGTGTGTGGGTGCGTAGTGGAGGATGTGTGGGTGAGTGAGTGTGTGTGTCTGTTGGTGGATGGGTGGGGGATGTGTGTGTGCGTGGGGAAATGTGTGTGGTGTGTTGGTTGGGGATATGATTGTGGAGTGTGTGTGGGGATGTGTGCGTGGGTGGGGGATTTATGTGGTGTGGGGGTATGTGCGTGGTGGTGGGTAAAGCTATCTGTGTGGTTGTGGATGGGGGATATGTGTATGTTGTGTGAGTGGGGATATTGTGTGGTGTGTGGGTGGCGGATATGTGTGTGGTGTGTAGGTGGGGGTGGTTTTGGTGTGTGGGTGTGGGATGTGTGGGTGGGGCATACCTGTGTGTGGTGTGTGGGTGGGGAAAATTGGGTGGGTGGGGGATGTGTGTGGTAGGGGTGGGGGATATGTGTTGTGAGTTAGTGCATGTGTGTGTGGGTGTGGATGTATGTGTGGGTGGTGGGGTGTGTATGTGTGAGTGGATTGGGGATATATAGGTGGGTAGGGAGATGTGTGTTTGTGGGTAGGGAGATGTCTGTTGGTGGGGATGTGTGTGTGGGTTGGGGATATGTGGGTGGGCGCGGGATGTGTGGGTTGGTGGGGTATGTTTGTGTGGGTGTGTGTGTGGGTTGGGGGAACGGGTGAGAGCAGTGTGTGTGGGTGGGGGATTGTGGGAGGGGGTGGGTCGGTTGGTGGGATATTATGTGTCCCTGGGTGTGCGTGTGGGTAGGTGTGTGTCTGTGTGTGGGGTGATGTGTGGGTGGGTGGGAGATGTGCCTCATAACATGGTAATTTGCATTGTTTATGTTTACAACATTCATTTGACAATGTTTTTTTTTCTTCCTATGTAAATGTATAATGCACCATTGATGAATGAAAGATGAGTGATTGAAAGGGCCGAATGTAAGACGGGCCTGCGTGCCCAATTTATGACCCTTTTAAAATAAAGTTGATTTGATTTGATTTGATTTGATTTGTTGTACATCTTCCATCTGAAGTTATAAATGCCCCTAGGTATTTAAATTCTGCCATAAGAATTGATAATGAAGTAG